>JARHVA010000686.1:1100000-1452500 GCA_037957365.1 Torreya grandis | reverse complement strand
ACATATAAGTAAAATAGGTATGATTAAATGATGTTTTGAGTGTTTAAAATGTAATTAGTGGAATACTAAATACTCTCATAGATATTTAAAGTTAACATAATGGTGAATAGACCAAGCAAGGTAAGGATGTCAAGACTGAACATTGTCAAACATTTAATGATTAAATTTGACTGTATGCATTCCCCCCCTCCTCCATTTTATTTTACCTATGTAATGAAGTGAAATTATTAGAGTAAAGGAGATGTTAACATAGGTGTGTACACAATTTTAATTTGTGTGTAAAGCTTGATTATGCAAGATACCTCGATGTGAAACCTGTAACAATGCCACTGAAAGTAGTTATTGTTCATATTTGAAAATTTAAAATATAAAACTTGAAATTATAAATAGGAAAAGAGAGTAGGGAAAGAATACACCTAGAAGATTATTTAATCTAACTAACTTGTAACTTGAGAATGTATAAGTGTGTGACCCCTTATTTACACATTCGGAGAAATGTTTAGCTTGTGGTGAATTGAGAGTGATCAAGTCTTAATTTGAAAACTAGTAAAAGCCCTCTAGTTGGAAATATTGTATACTACAACACTCATCTGAATATGTATAACAATATTGTAAAATAATTAAAGTGGTGAAACCACCAAATGTGGTTTGAAACATTGCACCATAGACATTGAGTGTCACTAGACTCAAACATGATAGGAAAAAGGTGGAACCACCAAATGTGTTTGCTAAATTAACCATAGATGTTGAGTGTCACTAAACTCTAATATGTCCCACTTGAAATATGATAAGAATCACATCATTATAGATAGATTATATTCTATCTAAAGCTTTTATACCTATGAAACTTTTTAAATTTTGAAAAATTAAAAATTTAAATTTCCATGTGGAAATATGAACATGAATGAATATATTTCCCTTTGTATCTATAATAAATTGATATAAAATACCAATTGAACTTGTAACTATAGGAATGGGTGTACATTCATGTGACATGGTTTCATAATCTAAAAATTATAAATCATGTTTTAATTCTAAAAATGTATATTGTCATAAATTTGAAATTTCTCATTCATGAAGACTTGCATTCTCAAGGCAAGACTATTATGATGGTCCCCTTTTTAGATGAGAGATGTAGCCTACAAGTCACTAATATAAAAATATAATTGTATAATATTTGAAATATGTTATCATTTAGTATCATATGAACATTTTAATTATATTGTGTCATAGTGTTGAATATTACATATAATTGGGTATGAAATTCATATTAGATAGATAGAGCAATGATGCACATACTTAGCATGTGAATTATATGTATCATGGCACAATAATAAAATTAATAATTAAATCAATTCATGATATGAATCATGAAAGCATAGTAATAATAAATGAACATATAATTAATGTCACACAATTTCTCACAATTTCTCACAATTTGCATATAAGGTCATACATAACACCTAAAGGCCACATACAATGAACATGTGAATTCCACATAAAAACACAAGGCCAAGGGCCACACACAAATTTCATGATTATGAAATATAATCAATAAATTCTAGATGTTACATACATAAGACCAAGGGCCATACACAATAAGCAAACAAGTCATAATTTATCATGTACTAAATTAAGAATTTGAAAATGAAACATAGAGAAAATGAAACTAGTGTACATAAACCATATGTATCATTTTCATTGTTAGAAAATAAAATATCTGTGTAACACGATGTAAAGAATGAGTGATTATAGAAAAATGTGTATTATATATAGCTCAACATGGTAGAGAGGTTGTGGATAGATATAACTTGTTTAAATGTTCATGTAAAATTAAGAGATGCCCCCAACCTATCAAGGCTACTAGGTAAAAGGGAAGTTTGACATCAAAAATACATGAAATAGTATGTTTTGTATCCGACTCACATACCATGAAAAAAATTATGTATTAAAAACTAGAACATGCTATCTAATTATGAGAAATAAATAACATATGTAAAGAAGTAATCTACCAACATTTGAAAATGCATTTTAGGTCTTGATTTTAAATTTTTCCATATTTGATTTAACTGAATATTTTAAATATTTTAAATAAAGATATTTAAAATTTTCCAAGAAGCAAGGCTTCAAAAAATAGAATAAATGGGAGGGATTTAAACAAGGTGCTAAAACATTATGTGGATAGAAGGAATGCAGACAATGTTCCCCCATTGTATGGATTATGTATTCATATAAATATATACCAAATGATTTATATAAATAAGAATTTACATGGCCCCATTTGGAAAGAGACTATGTGTTTTCATGGAGAATGTAGGGGTAGATAGATGTGATCATGTAAGTGCAAAGTAAGCCATATCATGGTAGATATGCAATCGTAATAAAGTGGATTTATCATAAAAAATGTGCATTGAAATAATTGTAAGATAGGTGTTTTGGATTGTTATAATTGGTTTAAAAATCATTAGGGTAAGTTCCTAATGTGAAACTAAAGTCAAGAGCTTGAAGAATATTTCTAATTTGGGAAGGAAGAAGTAACAATAGAGTAAAATCAAAGAATCTATGTACAAATCAAAGTATACAGATAACTAATAAAGAAAGTAAACCCAACTAGTGGGTTGAGAGGAAGTAGGAGGTTTTGTAAATCCAAGGAACTCATCAATAGGATACACATATGTATACCCAATTACATTATATGGAGTGACCTCCTATGAAAAGGAAATGCCATTTATAGATGCCTCTAAATCTGAATAAGAATCATATGTTGTAATATAACCATCTGAGTCACTACTAATATACCCATGTGAACTTGTGTCCTTATGTGTGATATGATAATATGTAACTACATGTACCTATGGTGAATGTATTTGAATAACCTTTGGAACCTTATGAGAGAAATAACTCTTTTTAAGTGTCATTTTATGCTTAGGAGAATGTACCATGCTCTTTAGAACTAAATGATTATCCTTATGTTTAAATATATCATTCTCATAAGTATACGGAGAAAATAATTATATAATATGATTATGTGTAGCTAGATCATGTTAAAAAAAAAAGGACTGAGAAAATAATTTTTTAGTATGCTTTTGAATATCTAGATCATTCTCTTGAATAATTATTGAATCTAGAGTAGATGTGTGAATCCTAATATTTTATATATGAATTCAAATAAATATATTTAATTGAATGATTAAAAATGAGTTCCCTTGACCTATAATAAAATATATTTAGAATTGGTCTATGACAGCTAGAATAAATTAGAACTTGAATTGGAAAGTTTAGTGTCATTTTGCTCAATGTACAATAGAATTACCAAGTGATTTTGATATGTGTTCTTAGAGTCCTAAATGTGAATATATAAAATAATATTTAGAATATTTATTATAACCAACATTAATAAAAGTGTGGGAGCATCAATATTAAATGTCTCAAATTTTAAAGGTTACCATTGGAGCACGAGGGATAAGGCCACACTAGTGGATAAGGCTGGGCTGCAACCTTGTCTACTCAGTGTAGTATTATCCCATTAGGACATATAATATTTGGATTTTGGTGATATGAACATGTAAAAATAATATAAATTATTGAATTATGTGTTTATTTTTTTCAATCCAATGATTCAAATAGTGAAGACTCTCATAGAGATTGAAAGTTAACAGAATGGATAAAAGCCTAAGAAAGATAAGGATGTTAAGATTAAATATTATCAAGAAATTAATGATTAAATTTAAATTTATACACAAATTTGAGGTCATCTAAATGTTCCTCTTCATCACCTATACCTCCCACACATCCCCATTATGGCCTTTGTATGTATATTCACTCAAAAGTGCCTAAAATTTGTGCTTATGAAACCAGTGTAGATCACACAATTATTACCAAGGACTCCATAAAGGAATTATATAATAAAATGAGTATAAATATTACATCACAAGTATTATTCAATAATTTATGTAACTAAGGCAATTCCATGTATTTGGAAGATAAATTTACAAACCCTGATGAAATATGGAGTTGTGCCAAGGCCATTCAATGTTGTTTAACCTCAACTACACTAACTCATGTGACTAATTTCACACCAATGTTGTAACCCAAATATGAAAAGTGGGAGACACATATTAGACTCACTATTAGTGATTTGAAGGCCATTGAGTGTTTTTGAACCTCAATTGCATTACCTCAATAAACATGAATCAACCATTGCATACACACTTAAAGATTCAAGGGTGTTCACTTCTAGGTAACATCATTTTTTAAATTAAAAAATAAAATTGTAGTAGTGTTTATGTGAATGAACCAGATTCATGCCCCATACTTTGAATCAATGGGTAACAACATGACATAAAATTATATGCATAAATATTCTATTTTTTTTATCAAATAAAGTTTTGCTAAAAATTGAGTGCATATGCATTACAAATAAGCCAAATTTATTTGAATATGTGAATATTTTAAAACATGTAATTTATTTTCCTATAAAATAATGTGCACCTATATGGCATATGCACTAAAGTATATCTAAGTCTAAAAGTATTTACTCATATCCCTATAAAGTGAGTGCATGTTTATGGTATATGCCCTCATAATATTTAAAATGTATAAATATTTGGTTCATATATGAATAAAACTAATAGTTGAACCACTATAAAATATATAAATCCTATATTACATCCTAAAATTTATACTCATGTGTACTTAAGTATTTATGATTTGAGGTGAAGGATGTATCCTGCAAGTCACTCATCTCAAAATAAAGAGTCAATTATATTATGTTATGTATAAATATGTAATCATGTCAACCTATGGATAATTTTTCATCATGGTAATGTGTATTCCATCTAAGCATGCATGAAATATATGTAATGCAAGGCATATGAGTGTCATATATATATATATTGAGTTTATGGGTGTCATGATATATATCACACATCTCCCTATTTATGTGTGGTACCATGATACATATCATGTGATTCTACTACATGGTCTTATTTAGTGCTTATATTAGCAATGGTTACTAATATGTTCCTAGTTTATAAATAGGGAGATGTGTGATATATATCATGACACCCATAAACTGAAAAAATTAGGAAATCTCAATGATCTCAACATAAAATTTAATGGCCATGATGCACACAATATAAACACACATAATGACACTCAGTGTCAAACATAATTATAAGGGAACATACAAGGGACATGAAATTTTTGAAATAAATAAGGCTAAGGGATACAAATAAAAGACATGAATATGTCACAACAAATAAATCCAAGTGTTATAATCTTGGGACATGAATATGTCACAACAAACAAGGCTATGGGTAGAAAATAAGGGACATAAAGATTTTACCACAAATAATGCCAAGGAACACAATCAATGGAAAATTAATGTCACATATATAAGGCCAAGTGATTTATACAAGAAATGATCACCCTATATGAAAATATTATTGGCATAAATAAATCATAGAACAAGTCACAATATTATACACTATCAATGTATTTGAGTGTCACAACCTAGTAAAGCAACATATCCATGTATCATTGTATAAAGTATGAAAAATACCAATACATGTGTAAGTAATCATTATATCCCAAAATTAAATGATCCAGAGGATGCGATGGCAGCGTTTGGAGGGAAGGAGAAAAACGGAGTGGGAGTGGGCGTGGGCGTGGGTGAGGGCTCAGAGACAGCACGGCAGGGCGTAGAGGGAGCTCCCCAGGCTGGGGAGGCGTCTGGTTTGAGGGAGAAATTAAAAATTTCAAAGGTCAATGGCTGTTTCCCACGCAGCCAAGACAGACCGGTTCTGGTGATTGCCCAGGATTCTGTCAAGGAGGACCTGGAATATCTGGGGGCTCACACCCTAATTTGCAAATTCATGGGGATTCGGGTATCCCAATCAGCGCTGGAAGCATGGATGAGGCGTACCTGGCAGGTTGAAGGGGATATTGACATAATGCTGGCAGCCAACAGCTATTTTCTGGTAAACTTCTCTTCTATAGCTGACAGAAACCGCATTTTTGAGGGTGGACCATATTTTTATGACCGTTTTGGACTGTTTGTCAAACCCTGGCACCCTGGGTTTAATTCTGCTGAGGAGTTGCCTGCCAGTGTGCCCGTTTGGGTCCGCCTCCCGCGGCTGCCATTAGAATTTTGGCGGGAGGATATCTTATGCCAGATTGCCAATCTTCTGGGGAAGCCAATTGCGGTGGCTCATCAGTCTCTAGATAAAAAGCTTATTTCCTTTGCTAGAATATGTGTTGAAATTAATCTTAATAATCCCTTACCGGAATCAATGGAAATCTGCTTGGGAGAGACATCTTGGGACCAGCAAATCGACTATGAAGCGATCCCCTTTCGTTGTAGAATTTGTCATGTCTATGGACATTTGCACCGTCAATGCCCTCAGGCTGGAAGGGTCAGAGGGATGGAGCCTAAGGGAGGCCAAGAGGCTGGACAAACATCTCATCAGGGAGCCCCAACCTCGGAGCGGGGAAAGGCTACGAATGTTGATGTCCATTCAAATGGGACAGGGGTGAATGGAGGAGCCTCGGGGAATGGTGACCTTGACAGGGACGGGTTCACCCAAGTTCGCCGGAGAGGGAGAGGACGCAATCAGAAGCGTAAAGACAGGTCTTTAGAAGTGAGCTTTAACCGATTTGAAGCTTTGGACAGCATGACCATTGAGGACGGTATTCCACCCTTGGAGGAGGGAGGGCCATCAGAGAAGGCTGAGAACTGCGCCCTTATCATGGGTTCCCAGGATATGGAGGTGCAGCAGTGTCAGGATATGGAGAACGCCTTGGACGAAGGGACCTTGGGAGGTCCTTCAGCGCAACTGAACAGGGAGGGCAGCTGGGTAGATATGGTTAAAGATAAGGAAGGATCCAAGAAAGATAAAGGAGCTTCGGAAGCGTTGGGTTTAATGCAGAGACCTTTCAAAAAAGGCTCTTTCTCCACATCTTCCAGACCCGGCCGTAGGAAGGACCAGGAGAAGCTCAGGCTCACAGGGGACTTATTGGTTGAAGCAGGAGTGGTTAAAACCTTGGATGAGCATTTCACCCAATCCACCCAATGATTGTGCTCTCATGGAATGTAAGGGGGCTGCATAGTACCCCTAGACAAAAAACTATGCGTAAGTTGATCTTGGAACACTTACCGGATATATTATGTATTCAGGAGACTAAGCTTTCAGTGGATGCTATGGTTGGGTGCTTTCCCAAATTGTGGACTTATGGTAAATGTGAGTGTGTAGGGGCGTTAGGGAGTGCGGGGGGATTAGCAATTTGTTGGGATCCAGAGAAGGTCACTCCAATCCATTGGATGGCTAATCCCTCGGCGCTGACCATGATTATGTCTTCACCTGAATCCGGAGAGCTGATTTTGGTTTCTAATATTTATGCTCCTGGGGATATCCATGGGCAACGGAAGTTGTGGGAGCATCTATGCTTTGTTCGGAGCTGCTGCCCTTACCTGCCCTGGTTAATGAGTGGAGATTTCAATGCTGTCCTCAGTCTGGAGGAGAAAAGAGGAGGTCTGAATCGTCTTGAACCGTCATCGGAGCTCCTTAGACGCAACCTGGATCAGCTGCACCTATCCGATGTCAAACCTATCAATGGCCGGTTTACTTGGAGTAATAGAAGATCAGGTAATGAGGCTATCTCTGAGCGTTTAGATAGATTTCTTGTTTCTTGCTATTGGTTATCTAGTTCTTTCTCTATTGCCTCGGAAATTCTGGATTGGAGAGGGTCAGACCACTGGCCAATCAAGCTCACAACCAATTTCATTGCTGGCCCAAAGAAGCCTCCCTTTAAGTTTCAGCTTATGTGGCTTCGGGATCCCTCTCTTCATGACCTCATGAAACACTGGTGGAGGCAAGGAGGCCCAGAATACGGTACAGCGATGTATATTTTCACTAAGAAGCTGCAGTATGTCAAGAGAAAGTTACAGGTGTGGAACAGGTGCAATTTTGGGAACATCTATACCATGAAGAAGAAAGCCCAAGACAGGTTGGACAGCATCACCAGACAAATCCTTGAATTCGGCCTAACCGATGAGCTCAGTAGGAATGAATTTGAGGCCCTGAATGACCTTAATGAGTGGGAACTCCGAGAGGAAATTTTTTGGAAGCAGAAAGCCCGGGTGGATTGGCTCCAGGAAGGTGATAGAAACACGGCCTTTTTTCACAAGTCGGTCCAGGCCAGGCGCAACCGGAATTATATTGCTTCTCTTGCTACCTCGGAAGGGACTCGTATCTCTTCGGCTCCAGCCATTGCGGAGGAAGCTGTCCGTTTTTATTCCGAAATTCTTGCTGAAGAGGCACGTAATGCTGATTTTGAGGAAAATATGGTTTTGTCTTGCATACCTTCCCTGATCACTCAAGAAATGAATGACGCTCTCTTGAAACCGATTGACAGTGCTGAAGTGGAGAAAGTGGTTTTTGCTATGAGTAAAGGGAAAGCACCTGGTCTGGATGGCTTCCCGGCTGAATTTTTTCAAGCTTTTTGGGATATTATCAGCCATGATTTAGTTGAGGTGGTGTGGGAGTCCTTCCACAGCAAAGAGATGCTAAGAGCAATTAATGCGACCTTCTTGGTGCTTATACCGAAGAATGAACAGGCAAACCAATTTGATCAGTTCCGGCCCATTGCTCTTTGCAACATGGTGTACAAAATTATCACCAAGCTTATTGCTGAGAGACTTAAGGGATGGCTGCCTAAGATTATTTCCGAGGAGCAGGGGGGTTTTGTGGCTGGCAGGCAGATTTTGGATGGAGTGGTGATAGCTTCGGAAGCCATCCACTCAATGAGTATGTCCCAAGAGAGAGCTATGTTCATTAAGCTGGACCTGGCTAAAGCGTATGACAGGGTTGATTGGAATTTTATGCGGAAAATTTTTCTTGCTTTTGGCTTTTGCCAGGAATGGATCAATTGGGTAATGAGCTGTGTCACCACGCCGTCGTACTCTGTCCTCATTAATGGGGCGCCTTCCAGATTGTTTGGGGCTTCTAGAGGTCTCCGCCAGGGGGACCCTCTATCTCCCTACCTGTTTATTATTTTGGCCGAGGGGCTGGGTCGGCTCATTAAGACTCGGGCAGCTCAAAATCAGATTCAGGGATGGCAGTGGGGCAATGGGGCTGCCAAGTTGACTCACCTCCAATTTGTGGACGACACCATTGTTGCAGGAAAAGCCAGGACTCAGGAGGCGCACGCTTTTCGGAATGCTTTGGATACTTATCTTGTGGCTTCAGGACAGAAACTCAATGAACATAAATCCTCCATTTACTTCTTTAATACTCCTGATGCCATTCAGCGCAGGATTGGAGCTATTCTTAGATTCCAATCACAAACTCTCCCGGTGACTTATCTGGGGGTTCCCATTGTGATTGGTAGGCAGCCCAGGCTCTTTTGGCAGAACATTCTGGATAAATTAAGGCAGCGAATCAACCATTGGACCCATAGGTGGCTCACTACGGCGGGGCGGGTGACTCTTCTCCAGGCGGTTATTCAAGCTTTGCCCATTTACCGGAGCATGATCCAAGCTGCTCCGATGTATTTTCTCCGTGAATATGATGCCCTCTCCCGGCAATTTCTTTGGAGCGGCAATCTTCGGAAGTCAAAGTGGAGCCTGATTAATTGGGCCACTGTTTGTCGGCCCAAAAAGGAGGGAGGGCTTGGGCTCAGATCGGCTATATTAGCTAGCCAAGCTCTTGCGGCTAAGCTCTACTGGCGGTGGTGCACCAACCAATCCCACCTTTGGGCCCGTATCTTGACGTTGAAGTACTTTCCGGGTGCTAATCCGGTGGAGATCCCCAGGTTCGCTGTTGAGGGAAGAGGCTCCATGGTGTGGAACACCCTCAAACTTGGTGCTCCCTTGGTGCAGTCCAGCCTTTTTTGGATTTGCAACAATGGAGCTGACACGCTGTTTTGGGATGATTCTTGGAATGGAGCTCCCCCTATCCTTGTCTCCCATCCTCACTTACAGGACCTTTGTGATGTGTTTAGAAATGCGGGATGGAGTACAGTTGAGCATTATAAGGAGGCGTACCAGGTGGGGACAGCCATCTCTTATAAGTGGAAAAAGGAGGAGGCCTGGCCTGCGGGGGGGACCCCGGAGGATAGACAGTTTTTAGCCCACATTCTTAATAACAGGGGGTGTAGTTCGTTGAGAGAGCGGGACATTCTGGCTTGGGGAGGTGATTCCAGCGGTCAATATTTGGTCTCCTCTGGGTATCAGGCGCTGACAAAGAATTATTATGGTGAAACTGAATTTCTCTGGAGCAAGAAAATATGGAATTCGACTGCTTGGCCGAAATGTAATTTTTTCTTAGGGACTCTTACCTACAGGCGCTGCCTTACCTGGGACAATCTCTTAAAAAGAGGTTTTCAAGGGCCCTCTGTTTGTGTGTTTTGCAGAGATAGCGAAGAGGATGGGGAACATATCTTTTTTCAATGTATTTTTGCCAAAAGCTTATGGCACCTGTGGTGGGACGCCTGGGGACGCCCATGTTGGCATGCCACGTCTGTAATTGAGTTCTGGCAGCGCCAAGATAAGCCTCCTAGCAGGGCGCAAATTCTGCAGAATGCCTGGGCTGTGGGCCCAACTTTCATTCTCTGGCACCTCTGGATTGAAAGAAACAGGAGAATCTTCCAAGGGCGCAGCTTGAATGTCAGAGAGGTTTGGTTTAGAATTCTTAGCGCCCTTCAGGAAACGCTCCAGGTGAATGGCGGCCAATGGGAGGATTTGGAGCAGCAGGACGCTTTGGTGTGGGCGCGTCTCTCTCCCAGCACGCCTTTGGGGACGCCCCCCTGTGGCCAAGCGCGACCCCTGCATGGTGGTAGGCAGAGGACGAGTCCCATTTGTAGGCTGGGTAAATGGACGCCACCCGTGGAGGGTGTTATGAAGATTAATGTGGATGGGTCGGCTAGAGGGAACCCGGGTATTGCTGGCATTGGCGCGGTTGGGAGAGATAATACAGGGGTTGTTTGTTTTTTGTTCTCTGTTTACCAGGGACACCATACAAACAATTGCATGGAAGCGCTGGCCATCCTGGAGGCTTTGAAAACTAGCTGTCTTCAGGGACGGCTCAGAATTATCTGCGAGTCCGACTCGCAAGTGGTGGTTAATTTGATTAATAAGTGCATTTTAGACAGTGTGGATTGGAAGCTGGCCACGATCATTAAACAGATTCAACAGATAAGCTTGTCTTTCGAGTTGATTTCCTTTAAGCATATTCCACGGGAGTGGAACAGTGTGGCGGACCGTCTGGCTAAATGGGCCACGGAACATGGGCCGGATTGGGCAATTCACAACCAGCAGGAGCTTCCTGCGGGACTATCCCCGACTCTTGCTCATCTTCTGGAGCAGGACATGACTATGTAATTTCCCGTTTTTGGGTTTGTTTGAATAAATTTTTACCCCCTTTTTAGTTGCATTATATCCCAAAATTATAAATGGAAAGGTCATATAAATATATATCATGTATCGGTGTAACATGTGGAATAATATGTCAATATCATTGTCCTAACCCTTGGTTATTAGAATGTCCATCATCTATGTATCCATGTAAAATATATATGTTCTACATGTCACTTATGTATACCCTGAAATGCATGTGCATATGAAAAATTGTATGTAATATTCCAAACATGTGAATATTTGAATTTTTTTTTAATTTTTTAATACATAAATATATTAAATCAATTCCAAGTAGTAAGGCTTTGAAAATATAAGAATTGGAGGGATATAAATAATCTGTAACATATGTTAAAGCATAATTTACACCATATGTGATATATGGAAATGTGAATTAATCAAAGGAAAATAATATGACCCCACTATATGTGTAAATTAAAAAAATGTGTCTCAATAGTATGTGTGGCTATAATAATATGCATGAGCCCATTGGGTAATAATCAGTGTATTTTCTCATGTCATAACATGTGTGATTGTGGTATCTCAATCCAAACCATAATAGGTATGTATATCAATATGTAAGGGTAAGCACTTAGTATGCTACAAATAATGTGCAATAGGAAAAAGTTTTAAAATATGAATCATCTTAAGCTAGGTGTCAAAGATGTCTAAATTAGGATAAACAAGTAAATGCAAGGTCCAAGAGACAACAAATGTCAAGGATAGAATAATGATCAATGCAAGAAAATACATGCACATGTGTATCAAGATAGAATAATAGAGGTAACACGTAGGATACAAAACATGCAAAAGATATGTACAAAACATAATGTTAATTGGTATGCTCCAATGTAGGCTTTTTACCTTACATGTGATAATCATCTAGTGTGTTTCCATGTTTATCCTACATTTTATACATTTCATTTCAATCACCTTTTGTGTCTATAGTAGGATATGCATTAATAAATGCACAATATTGTGGAGTTTATTTTCTTTGATATTTTTAATTTCTCAGTATATTTTGTACTATTATTATCATTTTTGTCTATAGTGATCAAATTATATATCTTTTCCTATGTATTAGTTGGATAAACAGGTTGACTTTTATATTTTTTCCCTAAATATGTGTCATTTCTTGGAATAGTAATAGTAAAACAATTAAAATCAATTGTAATATTGTCATGATTATTACCAAGTATGGCACCCATTGTATTTATCCATGCTCTCCTTAGTACTTCATTGTAGTGAACCAAAGTAGGATCAATGTCAAATTTAACAAAACATGTTTTGAAACCAAGAGTTATTGATAAATGAATGGATATAATACATTTTTTAGGTTCAATAATATTTCCCAAATGGTGAATGCCATACCTAGGAGATTAGGTAAATTCTATGTTACATATATTGATTTCATAAGGGTTTGTAATTTTAACATTGGTGTATTTCATGCCATCAATGTAAGGGTTAAGAATCAAAGGCTCTAGCTATAAGTAATGCTTTGTATTTACCTCATTGGAAACCATGCTTGTGAAATTAGCCTTCTAAGGTAATTATTTATTTTGATCCTATTTATTATTCATATAATATTTCCTATTTTCCTCTTTCATATGTACTTGTTTTTTGTATTTCACTTATTTTTTCAGCTTTGATTATAGTAAAGTATCTTTTTATAACTTTGCTAGTTGTAGTTTTTACTAATGTATCTTTACTTATAGTAACCTACCATGTTGTAAATTTTATTTTAATAATTGTTCCTTATGAAACCTTTTATTTTTTTATTTTTTTAGTTTTTTAACCTTTTTATTTTGTAATTGTTCCATTCATAACATTTCCTTTTTTAATTGTTCCTTTTTTAATATTTTATTTTTTTCAATTTGCTCATGCTCATTTTATTATTTTTGCATTTGTTCCTTATAATATGCATTCATAGATTGAGTATATTACTCAATTATATGAGGTGTTATTGAATCTATTTGTGCTTAATTAATGTGTCTAATATAATATCACCACTATCAATGATATTTTTAATTTTTCTCTTTAAGGCCTAATAATTATCCATGTGAGGTCCATGAATTCTTCTAATCACAATATTATTTTGATTTCATTATAGGATGCATAGGAGAAAATGTGACCAAATCGTTTTGAAGAATGACCCTTAAATTTTTACTTGGTGTATTTTTAACCTTATGCAATATTTTTGACCCTTTATTTATGTATGTTGTTTTTTAACCAATACTTGAGATGAAATATTTTGAGGCATGAAGTTATTGAATAGAGAGGCTAAAATTAAATTGAAAGTAAAATTTTAAGGTTTGTTAACATATGTGATATTATTCTAACTTATTTTCACTTTAATCCATTCTAAAATTCCCTTATAGATGGCTACATATAAATATCTTATCAAAGGTTCCACAAAAATAATAAAGAGAAAAGGGGATAAGGGATCACCCTACCTAATCTCGCAATCACTCATAAATAAACCAATTGGAAAAGAATTGATGATAATAAAAAACATATTAGTGTAAATGCATACAATAATTAGTCTTCTAAAAACATCATTAAAGCCAAACTTCATAATTTTACCAAGGAAGTCACAGGAGACCCTATCCAAGGATTTATCCATATCCTTCTTAAAAATCATATCCTTTTTGTTACCTTTTACCATATAATGAATAATTTAAAGAACCAAAATTATCCCATCTTTAAGTTGTCTATTGATCACAAAACCACCTTACTGACAAGAGATAATAGTAGGAAGAAAAGATTGTAATCTCAAAGTTATGAGCTTAGTAAAAAATTTGTAAACAGTATTACATAAGCTAATATGTTTTTTTTTTAAATACATATGACCAAAAAATTTAGGAATAAGAGAAATAAAAGTGTTATTGAATACCCTAAGAATCTTTCTAGAGGACAAAAATTCACCAATAGCCTCCGTTAAATCCAATTCAGTAATTTCCAAAAAATGTTGAAAATGATGCTGAAAAGCCATATGGACTAGGAACCTTGTCCCCATCCATAGAAGAAACCACATATTCAACTTCATCAATTGTAAAAAATTTTATAATACAACTCTTATCCTCAGGAGTGATTATCTAAGGAAACAACTCCAAGATATTTCTAACCTCTGAACCATTATTAATCTCTTCCTTAGTAAAAAGATTTTTGAAAAACTTAATGGCTTCTTCCTCAATAATACTATAATTATAATAATATCACTAATTATATTAAAAAATATATTATTAAGTGAATATAATTTAAAAACCTTCATATTATGGTCACCTTATTTTAGCCACAACACCCTACATTTATGTCTCCAAAACTTCTCCTCCTGGGCATTAATAAAATGATACTAAGAAAAAATATTTTTATCCTAATATAGAAACTTTTTCATACCATTACCATCACTAAAAATTCCCTTATTTTATTCTTCTCAAATATATTACCAAAGACCTATCGATTCCATTTCTTGAGCTAAACCTTAACATTTTTAAGCTTTTTATCTAGTCTAAACATGGTCTACCCAAAAATTGGAATATCCCACCATTCCTTAATTCTAACTTCTAAATAAAAATGAATCCACATTTTTAAAACCAAAAGGGAGTATTATGCTTCTTATAACATGTTCAAACACTTTCAATATTTAAATGAGTAATTCCATATAGTTAAAGATCATGAAGTTAAGCTTATTGTTATAAATAAGATGAAGTATGGGTCTAATCCTTGAAAATATTAAACTACCAAGTTTCAAATCAAACAAATTTATAAAAATAATACTAATAATGAGTCTAAGACAACATATATTACACTTTCACAACCAAATAATAGGCACATCTTATTGGCTCTACAAATTAAAAAGTTTAGTGGTTATCAAAACCTTATCATAAGATTATTACAAAGGATATTTAAGTGTGATATCATATCTCACCATCCTCTAATGGGGGTTTATATTAATAAGGGACATACTAAGAGGTTCAATGTCAATTCATATTTTGATTGACATAGAGTATTAATACACTCTATAAACATATGTTTTAGTTTGAGGCATAAGATACAATCTAATTAAAGACAATTTTTTGATGTTAATTATTTTAATACACCTAAAAATGAGTTGAAAGAAAAACCTAATGCAAATATAAATATATTTTTTGATCATTTCCAAATAATTTGTAAAAGAATACCAAACATGATATTAAGTTGCATTTGAATTACAAATTGAATCATCCTCTAAATTTTTATTCTTCTAGGATTAAAGAGTATCATCTTATAGATGGTCTTATAGGTACATTTAAGGATACACAAGTAAATATACATATGATCACATTTTATGAGCATGTTATTTTCTATGATGACTCTATCAATGTTCCCTTTTTGTTTGAACTTACATTGATTTACATAGTATACACATTGTTATGGTGGATAATGGGTCAATTTAAAAAAAAATCACTATGATATTAATTTATAATCTTTGATAAAATTAGGCAGATTTTAATGGTACAAAAAATATGGTTAAAGGAATTTATGGAAAGCGACAAACCCCTTTTGGGGGCATTGTGTTACCACATATGGTATGGAATATAGTAGATTCTACTTGGTTCATAGTTTATCCTAATAATTGGGCATTCAACATACTACTAGGAAATCCATGGATACATAAGATAATTTTAGTACCATTTTATATACATCAATGTTTTTATTATATCTATAACAACTAAATGGTTATAATTATGGGTATTCTATATGATTTTTTTTAAATAGAAGATATTTATTTTTCCATCTCCACCATAACTTGTTATATTACCTATATCAGTTTATTATACAAATGTAATTTATAAATAGGTAAGTGATCTTATTCAAATAATATTTATTTAATGTTCATTACATCATAGGTCTATTCAATTTCCATAATAGACATTACCTAGTTTGTCATATCTTAATTTGATTCTACAGGTTGCTCTATGTGCTACAGAGTGAACACCCATACATCACTCTTTAAACATTATAAGTATTTTATAGATTAATATGGATTGTAAATATAGACAATTTAAACATGTTCATGTGGATTATGATATAAATAATATACATTTTATAAGACATGATCACTTTTCAAATTTAGATAATGATGCATGTATTACTACTCTTCATGGCATATGAAATTTGTATATATCCATACAAGACCTTCTTTTTATCATACAATTGATGGTAGACTTGGTTAGTATGATAATATTTCAAAAATACATAAAATGAATAAATCAAAATACTAATAATAATCAAAAAATTCAAAATCAGGACCTATGCATGACATGCTTTGTTAGTTATGTGATTGATTTATATTTAATATCATATATATAATACATTACAAGTACATTAACCCTAAATAATCATATTACAATGTCGAGTTAACCCAAAATAACCATTTTTAAATGGGTGCTACCTACTTAGCCACTTCTTTGAACAGGGCCTCAGATTGATGTAGTTTTCCCCTAATACATTGGCTTGTGTGTACACAAGGGTGAAATAATTAGAAATCATGTACAACATTGACCTAGATTGTGGATTGGAAAATTTAGCTTATGAAATTATCCTTAAGTAATTTAGACCAGTATATGTGTTATTCCTATGACTAATATGTAAATAGGAGAAAATAAGGAAGATTTGTTCACTCGAATGATATTTCATCATTGAATTATGAGAAGGTGTGAGATTCATAGGTATTTTCTATATGAGGAATGAATGAAGATTTATCATTTATTTATACCAATCCTTTTATAAAATATCTCTCATAAAATCACTTAGGCCAACCATAATAATGTGATTCATTTGTAAATTGGATGAATTTAGTGTACTGGTCACTTACGTTAGGTTAGAACACTTACATTGATGTAGGCATCTAATTTGGATGCAAGTGTTTAGGAAGTAAAAAGGTTGGTGTAGGTTTAGGACTTACATATATGGAAGATAAGAAGATTTATAACATTCTAGGTGAGATAAAAGTCTTAGGTTATCCAAATGACATTGGTCAGACAAAGATATTAGTAATGATCATAGAGAGATATACAAATGTAAGCCTTTTAGTATGGTAAAGGTATATAATTGAGAAGAACTACCAAGATATGTATTTTCCAAGTGTACATGACTAAGGTGCTATATAATTCATAAATAATGTATACATCCCCCTCCCCCTTAATATAGTAATAAAATCGTTAATATAAAGGAGAATAAATGCATACCTAGGTGTGTATATCACACTTTTCCTTTATGTGATCCCAACTTGAGTGATTTATTGGTGACTAACCTACAACCAAAATCATATTATAATATTTAATAAATCTATATAATATAAAATTGAATCATTTTAAGTAATTTAAATTAAAAAATATCAAGGGTTAGAGTACAACTATGTACTGATGTAACTACCTTGCCCTATGGTAATTTGATTAGAAAAGATGAAAGATATATCACTATGAAGCATTAGAGTTAAGATTAGGAAAAAAAAATAAATTTATAATGTGCATATATATACATATATATATATATATATATATATATATATATATATATATATATATATATATATATATATATATATATTGAAGGAAAAAAAATTCCCCCAACCTTAGAGCTAAAGGTGAGTTTCCACCTGATAGTTGAGATTAGCTCAATTATGCAACCCAATCATACTTATAATCTAGTGAGTGTGAGTGAACCAAGTCAACTCACCCTATAAATATTATGTGGTTGAATGATGTAATCGAGTCCAACCTATAAACTTAGAAATAATTATTAATTTAATTTCTTTAACCATACCAAAAATCAAACTAACTACTACACTATATAGGCTGAATACAATATGTAAAATTCGAACCTTGTGAGTGGTGACAATCCATAAAAGTATTTGAAATCTGAAACTAATTTGGGTTTGAAATATTAGGTGCACATTGCATATAATTTTCACCTTAGATATGACTCATGCTAAAACAATGTATACAAATGATACCAATGTATAGAATTATGTCAAAAATGTGTATCTAAATCATATAGCTATGAATTTGGCCAGTTTAGAATTTGAACAAGTGTGGAGGACATGCTTATCATAACATGCCCCACTACATATGGAGAAATATGAAAATTAATATAAGTACCAATTTGGAGGACATGTTTCCAAAAAATTCCCCCACTGTAATATGGGTATGTTGAATATTGAATAAGTGTGGAGAACATCTTTCAAAAACATGTCCCCACTGAATCTAAAACTATGACAAATGTGTAGAATGTGTTTTCAAAAAATGGCCCCACTACAATCTAAATCTATGATGTAATGTGGAAGACATACCTCTATGGTATTCCCTCAAGAATATACCCCTCTTTTGATGTGAGGGAAAGGAGAAATTGTTAGTTACCTCAACTAAAAATGATAAGATAACCATGTAAAATATGAATGTACCATGTAACATATAAAGGGAACATGTATTGGTAGATATATCATAGAGGTGTGTAGAATGTAATCACATCAAGGCCTAATATGTATGATATATATCATGGAAATGTCTATAGAGTAACAATACAAGCTTAATAAGAAATCAGTCACATACACAAGAACACTTAAAACTAGGTTAAAAGATAGTGGTCTAAGTAGACCTCAAGTAAGGAGCATATTCAAATGTCACACAATAGAATGGACATGACTTATTCAAATGTTCATAAAATAAATAATGACATATTTAAGTGTCCATAAAATAAGAAATTAAAAACACAAAGAGGAAAAAAAAACATGAGAGATATGAACAATTGAGCATATTCAAATGCTCAAACAATCAATACAATAAAAAGGAAAGACATTTAAGGAAGTACATAAATGAAAGAAAAGTAAATCATCATAAACATAGCATACTAGCCTATGGATCATGTATTAGAAAAAAATGCTAATTACATTTCATATCAAGTACACTGTGAAAGATTTAAGCATGTATAAAGGAATGTGTAAGTACAAAATCTAAAACATGATAGTTTAAAATGACCATAGAATGATATAACTTAGATGTATCATGAAAAAAGAAGTGGATTCTCCCAATGTCCACATGATATGAGTAAAGGGAAGTCCCAACATTGTAATGTGCATAGATCATGTATCTTTTTATGCTTGTATCACACTCAAAATATGCATGAAAAACGTGTATATAGAAATAAAAGATATGCTATCCATTAGCAAGGAAAGACATTTAAGTAAGTACATAAATGAAATAATAATAAACCATAATAAACATAACATACTAGTCCATGGATCATATATGTTAGAAAAAAAATTAATTACATTACATATCAAGTACACTAAGTAAAATTTAATCATGGATAAAGGAATGTGTAAGTAAAAAAACTCAAAAATGATAATTTAAAATGACCATAGAATGATATAACTTAGATGTATCATGATCAAAGAAGTAGATGTCCCCAATGTCCACATGACATGAGTAGAGGGAAGGCCCAACATTAGAATATTCATATATCATGTATTTTTTTATGCTTGTATCACACTCAAAAGATGCATGAAACACATGTATATAGAAATAAATGATATGTTATTGAGTAAACATGGAACTAATGACATAGATGCCAATGAGCTAAACATGTAAACACTGAAAATACTTTTGGTTTTTTTAAGTTTTTAAATGTTTTTGGTATTTTTGGAATATTTTTAATTATATAAGCTATTGTATGATATCATGTAATTTATTCTCATAGGTATCTCCCCACTCCAAACCTAGTGCAATAAACTAGTGGTACTTCCAAGGAGTATATATAGGTGCAATATTTGTCATTATAGTATCTATGATGCACTACATATGTATAATAATACTATGTGGTCATGAATAAATAGGAGTATGGGTTCATGAAACCCATCACTAAAGGGTCTGTAGTTTATATGGAATAAAATTAGTATGAACTTGTGTAGGTGCTCTAGATATATGAATATGGTGTGTAATAAATGACAATTCTATGGAACCCACTATGAATCTTTGATGTAATGGTCTCTCAAGTAGTAGCTTCCTAGTAAAGGGGATTGCATGTTTCTTACCCTTTTGTAGAATATTAACCTTAGTAGGATTGATAATTAACTCTTTGGGTATAAATTTCTCTTTCTCAAGAGGATCCTCATATGAAACTTCATAAATTATAATTACCCAATTGGCATGAATGTATTTAACACACCTATGCACTATAAAATGCATTTCTATAAGTGTATGTATCCAAGGTAATCCCAATAACATATAAAATACACTTGTGGAAGGTATAACTGATAAAGTAGTAACCACATGTACATGATCTACCCATAAAGGTAAGTTAATCTCACCAAGATCATGTTGTGAGTTCCCATCAAATGCTCTAACTAATTTGGTCAAAGAATTCAAATCATGATTTTTATAACCCAAATGCATAGGTATTTTCATATTACAAACATTATCACTTGCACCATTATCAATAATAATACTACTTATAATCTCATGATTAAAATATGCTCAAATGAATAAGGAGTGAAGATCTGGGGCATCATCCCTAATCTCAATGTCATCAAAAGTAATAAAAGGTATCTAAAACATAGGAAGAATATGCCATGTATAGGTACCAACAATCCCATACAATGGGTATTCATAATGAAATTGAGGAGGATGCACATTATATGTCATTTGCGCTTTTGGATCCTTCTTTGATGATCGTGCAAAGGATTGTTAATATTTTTTGTTTTTAGTGATCACCAGGTTGTGAACATAATTCCTTTGGAGGATCATCAAATGTAATATTTTCATCATCGATGAGGACTTGGATATTATGATTCAAGGTAAAACATCTATTTGTAGAATGCCCAAGGCCTTAGCGATAGTCAAAATAAGCATTTTCATAATATCCTTTGGGTAGAGGTATAATCATATCAACCTATATAGAAGGGAAAGATATAATATGACACTTTTTAAGCCATAGGAGTAATGAATTTGGAGAGTCAGATAACTATGAAAATTATATTTATGGTGTATTAAATAACACAAGTTGATTAGGTTATTTTGACACTGCATTAATTGTGGTGGTTGTTTCCTTTTTAAGCTTAAGAGGTTTGACCTTATAACTTGGTTTGATAGGAAACTTGGTATTATATGTAGATGTAGTTGATGTCTTTGTTACATAAACTTATTCAATTAAATAAGATTCCTTTCATGGTCTTGGAACAATGTGGCATAAGTCATCAAAATATTTGAACTTTTTGAATATAATGGACTCCTATAAAATAACAAGCAAAATTTTCTTTAAAATATATTGAAGCTCTTTATTTTCCATAGGATTGGTCATCTTAGCCAGCATTATCTTGTACCTGAAGACATACTCAGTAATAGGTTCATTGGTTCCTTGTTTAATCTTTGTAATTTAGGAATAGGGTACCTTTTTGGTAATGTTAATATAGAATTGTGCCAAAAATTAATCTACAAGAAGACTAAATTCATTTATTAATTGAAGAGGTAAATCATAAAACCACCTCAAAGCATAATCCCTGAGGCTCCTTGGAAATATTTTGTTCAAAATTTTATCATGGAGGCATAATCAAGGCATGCCAAAAACAAGGATAGAAGATTTTGTTTAGGATCACCCTTTCCATAAAAAAATGTAGACTTAGGTGCAAAAAAATATTTGGTAATTAGTGCAAATCAATCTCGATGAAAGAGGATTATGAAACACATATTGTGAATCAATAACATGAGGGGACTTTAAATCCTTCTATTCAATATATGTGATCTTGTCTTCCAAGGTTATATAAATTTATGGATATTTGTAACTATAGACCCATTATGATTTAGATTAGAAAGCTAAGTAGTCACCAAAGGGGAAGTAAACATGGTTTGATTAGGAATATGAAGTGAAACCATTATTTGATTTAAAGCATTCAATAATCTAATGGTAAATGTAGAAATAGTAGTCTAAGGAAATAAAGGTTTGAAGACATAATCTATTCCTACACTAGATGTAGGTATATTTATTGGTATGGAATCAATTGTATTACCCTCAAAGGACTCACCATCACTAGGTGAGGAACCCTTAGCCTTATTATGCTTATTGATTTCATCTCTTGTAACATACAAAAAGACATCCATTAAGCACTTGTTATTATTGATATGAGTGATCAATGATTCTTTATCTTCTATTTGAAATCAGTTTTTTTAATTACTATTCTCCATTGCTTACAAATGAAAATTTCACAAAATTTAAATAGTAAATTAAAACCCTAGGAATCAATTTTTTTTTGCATTCACACAAATCATGTTCACCAAAATTTTAAACCTAGGTTTTAGATAAGGATCCTATGGGGTTAAGGTTAATAATATATAAATGAATAATCACAAGGGTGATAAAAAAATCTATAGAAGGCCAATTACTTACAAAACTCAAATAAAACATATACTAAATTTATTATGTTGAGATATGTTTAAAATGGAAAGTATAGTTGTGCTAGATATTAGAATAAGAATGAGAATAAGATACCTATTTGGTTATATGTTAACATAGATCTAATATGGAATAGGCTACAAATAAATTAGATCTAGATTCTGGATCAATTGCCTAATTTTAGAAATATGAATTTTGTAGCCTTAAACACTTACATTGGCCATAGATGATTGTGTTGATGCTTCTATATAACCTAGATTTAAGTGTCTTGTATATAATACCTATTGGATATAAATGTGACCACCTAGAATATTATAAATTTTGTGTTACCTTCACTCAAGTGTGCTCAGATTTAGATCATGGGTTATCTCTCCTCAAAAAACAAAAACCTAGTTCTTCATATTCATAGTGACTATGGGGAAAATCAGTTAGTGGGATCATAGTTTTGATCTAACCTCAAATACCCCTCTATAAATGGGTTCTGCCTACATATCCACTACTCCAAATAGGGCCTTAAACTAATGTATTTATACCCTAATGTTTTGGTTTGTGTGTACACAAGGGTGAAATATGTATAAATCAAGTACAATAATGACCTAACTTATAACATGGAAAATAGAAATTGTGGCATGATTATTAAGTAATTTATACTTGTATATTTGGTATTCCTTTGATTGGTATGGAAATAAGATATAATAGGAAGCTTTTGATCACTCAAATATTTTTTATCATTGATTTGTGAGAAGATGTGAGATTTTTAGGTTGTTTACTAGGTCTCAAAATGAATGAGGGTTGGTCCTATATTTATACCAATACCTTTAGAGAATATCTCACATAAAATCAATTAGGCCAACCATGAGAATATGTTTCATTTTCAAATTGAATGACTTTAGGGCATTTGACACTTGCATCAGGTTTGGATACTTGCATTGATGTATGCATCTCATTAGAATGCAAGTGTCAGAGAACCAAAAAAGTAGGTATAGGTATAGAACTTATAGAGAAGGAAGATAAGTATATTTACAACATTTTGGGCAAGATAAAAGGTTTTCATCATTAGAATTACATTATTTATACCAAGAGATAATCAATGAGCACAAAGAGGTAGTATATGCAAGCCTTTCAATAGTAGGAAAGGTCTAGAACTAAGAGGAAAAATCAAGGTCTGCATTTGCCAAGTGTACAAGACTGAGGTGCTATATAATTCATAAATAGTGTTTGCATTTCCCCATTTAATCTAGTAATGAAATTTCTAGTTTAAAGGAGAAGAAATATGTACCTAAGTGTGTATATCACACCTTGCCTTTGTGTGAACCCATCTTGAGTGCTTTGATAGTGATTTAACTACAACTAAGAACATATTATATTATATAACTAGTGAATTTAATCTTAAATTTAAAGCATTTGAAATTATTGAAACTAAAATACCAAGGTTTATGAGTATACATGTGTATCGATAAAACTACCTTGCCTTTTGGCAATTTGATTTAGAAAGATGTAGCATTATGAACATAGATATGATATTATGACAAATTTAAAACATAAATAGATTCATATATATATATATATATATATATATATATATATATATATATATATATATATATATATATATATATATATATATATATAAAGTAATATTGGAGGACACGTGCACCCAACATTGGATAAAATGTGATTTTTCACATGGTAGTTGAGATTAACTAAACAATACAACCCAATCGTACGTATAACTTAGTGAGCATGAGTGAACCAAGTCAAATCACACTATAAATATGGTGAGGCTATTTAATGTAATCAAGTTCAACCTATAAACTTGGAAATATTTAGTTATTTAGTCACCTCAACCATACTAAAAGTGAACTAACTACTATAGTAGACTGGGTCAATATTGTCCATAAAAGTCCATCCTGGTGGGTGATGATAGTTCATTAAAAAAATTGAAATTTGAAACTAATTCAAATTTGAAATATTAGGTGCATATTTCATATTATTTCCACCTTAGATACGTCTCATGTTAAAATTGTGTATAACAATAGTACCAATGTATATAAATATGACACAAATGTGTATCTAAATCATATAATTTTGAATTTAGCCAATTTAGAATTTGAACAAGTGTGGAGGACATGATTATCATAACATGCCCCCACTATATATGGATAAATATGAAAACTAATATAAGTTCCAATGTGGAGGACATGTTTACAAAACATGCCCCCACTATAATTTGGGCATGTTAAATACTGAATGACTGTGGAGAACATGTTTCCAAAACATGCTCCCACTGAATCTAAAATTGTGACAAATGTGGAGACCATGTTTTCAAAGCATACCCCCACTACAATCTGAATCTTTGAAGAAATGTGTAATTCATGCCTCTATGGCATGCCCCCTTTTTAGGTGAGGGTAAGTAGTAACTAGTATTTAACTTACCTCAAAAGGATAAGATAACCATGTAAATTATGAATATACCATATATAATATAGAGGGAATATGTTTAGGTAGATATATTATGGAATCATGGTAGAATGTGATCACATCAAGGCCTAATACACATGATATAGATCATGTAAATTCCTAGAGAGTAATAGTACCAACTCAACAAGTAATAAATAACACACACAAGATCACTCAAAATAAATTCAAAATATAATGGTCTAAGGATAATTCAAGCAAGGGGCATGTTTAAATCCCTTAAAATTAGAGGTACATGACTTAGTAAAATTTACTCAAAATAAAGAATGAAATATTCAAGCATCCATACAAAAATCAATAACATATTGAAATGTCAAAGATGCAACAAATGCACCAGTGACACAAAAAATGAAGAATATTCAAATTATTAAACAAGTAAGACAATATTAAGGAAATATACTCAAGGAAGTATGTCAATGAAATCATAAGTAACCAGCATAAGCATATCATTTTAGTCCATATATCATATGTGTTAGTAAATAATGTTAATTACATAACATATCAAGTACACTATGAAAGATATAAGCATCAATAAAGGAATGTGTAAGTAAATAAGTTCAAACATAATAATGTAAAATTAACATATAATAATATAACCTATATGTATCATGATCAAATAATTATATGCCCTTAATGTATACATGACATGAGTAGAGGGAAGGCCCAACATTTGAAAGTGAATAGATCATGTATCTATGTATTCATGTATCACACTCAAAATATGTGTGAAACACATGTAGATATAAAAATAAATGATATGTTATCCAATAATATGGAACTAAAAACATATATTCCAAGGATATAATAGAACATGTAAATGTGGAAAATATTTATGGATTTTTGAATTTTTTGGTATTTTTAGAATATATGACACCATTTAACCTTAAGGTGGATCCTATAAATTTTTTGAATCATTTTTTGATAAGTTTAAATGGTGCATAACATGTTCTTCATGATTTACATGTGTAGTAGAAGAACCATTATTATCATTTGGAATATGGATCAATTTTCCTTGATGATAAAAAGAGATACCTTGCTGATTTTGGTCAATTTTGGCTTCCTTTTGGTATAACCAAAGAGTTCCCACTTTAAATTCATATGGAGATGTGGTATACATAACCTAAATGATTGGTTTAATTAATTTATAACCACAAATAGTTGGTATTTTTATGTTTCCCAATGAGTATTTCCAACCTCCTTTGCTTTACAAGTCTTTTATATCAAAACCAAGCTGTTGTAAATGTCATATATTGCTAGTTTTTCTTTGTGTAAGATCCACATGGTTATGCCAAATATAATCACCACCCATGAATAGTTTGATTTTGAAATCTTTTTGGCATGGATACTTGTGTTTTTCAACTTGGGGTGTTTTCATATGATGTGAGCCTTGGATTAGTCCCATATTGACTAAATTTTGTAAATCTCCCATATAAAGATTAGGAACACCACATTTTTATTCATAATGTTCATTTTTTAATTCATCTTCCTCCTTTGTGTGAGGTATAAAATTTTGGTAATTATAATGGGATATGTGAAGATCCATTATATGAGTAAGTATGAATGAAACATATCTATGCAAATCCACAAATAAATGGGTAAATGATTCATATTATTTATGAAATGATATTTATTTAAATAGAGAAATAAAACCTTGAATAAAAATGAAATTTAACTCCAAGTCTAAAGGTATAAATTCTAGCTCATATGATGTACTTTTTAATTGAACGATATCATATTGAATGGATTCATCATCACATTGTTAAAATTTGTGAAAATATTCTAATGAAAGATTTGGTACCTTATATAAATTGAAATCCATGAAGAATACATCTTATAATTATGAAAAAGTGGTTAAGGATCCCTTTGGTAGGCTATAGAACTAATTATGAGCTTCATCATAAATGCTCATATGAAATACCTTTAGTAATAATTTGTCATCTTTTTCTCATTGACCAAAAGAATGTACATAGTTAATCATGTGGTTGAATGGGTCTCTATGACTCACAAAGAAAGGTAAATATGGTAGTTAAAAATCTTGTGAATAGGGATATTCAAGTATACATTGTGCAAAATGTTGATTATTAAATTAGGTAACATTTGCATTAGTATTATGGAAATCCATTTGCATTTAAAGTATAGAAACCTATTTTTTAAGATTCCTAATATTAATCATCATATGAATAAGAAAATCCATGGGAATGGTGGTGCTTGGCATAGGTGTTATCATTGATTATAATACACATCCTATCTTGAATCTAGGCATATGAGTATCATCATCATCATGGATAACAAGTGCATGCTTTGAATCATTGAATTTAGGATACTTTGGTAATTGGATTGGATTTATAAATTTTGGTACCCTTAATATGTCATCTAGATAGTTTGTAACATTGGGGGTATTTGTCACCTTAGTTTTATAATGATTCATTATTTTTGGTGCCTTAATAATACTTGGTAATGATGCCATGATGTCTTTGTTAAACTTTAAAAAAAAATCAATGTCAAATTAATGGAAAAGAGAATCATCACCCTTGATAAGGGGATATTATCTAAGAAGGTTTCAATTATAGTTTGAATCAATTTACTTGAAGAAATATGCCCCTTATGACCAGTTTGAAAATACTCTATGAAATTCTGATGGAGTTGCAAAAACTATCAAGATCAAATGAAGGAACATGATCATCATGCAAGACACATTTTGGTGTAAAATCTAAAGGTAAAAAATATTTATCTTCCTTAACATGAATCAACTCATCTTTTGAAATGGTAAGATCATAAGCCTAATTAGATAGATGGTTGCTACCTCTATTTAAATATTTGATATTATAAAAGTTATTACTTTGTAAGAATACAAGAGTAATCAATTTAAACAACTTCATTGAATAAAGTTGGAGAGTTGCATAATCATTATCATCAAAGCAATCAATATCATCCATGATGAGATAGATAAAGACTACATGGATTAGGATGAAGTAGATAAAAAAGCATCTAAAATATAATACTTATTCTATAATGATGTTTAAAGGTTAGGTTTAAAAAATGTTTAAGCCTAGGTTTTGGATAAGGATCTTATGGGGTTAAGGTTGAGAATATAGCAATGAATAAGTTTAAGGGTGATAAACATATCTATAGAATGTTAATTAATTTCAAAACTCATATAAAATATATGGTAAATTTATTATGCTAAGATATGTAAAAAATGGAAATATAGTTATGCTAGATATTACAAT
Organism: Torreya grandis; assembly: GCA_037957365.1. Classification (NCBI taxonomy): domain Eukaryota; kingdom Viridiplantae; phylum Streptophyta; class Pinopsida; order Cupressales; family Taxaceae; genus Torreya; species Torreya grandis. Next base: position 1,423,952 of record JARHVA010000686.1, on the reverse strand, counting down.
GATAATGAAAAAAAGATACTCATATGAATCTAATGCTAATATAGATCTGATATGGAAAAATATGGAAATAAACTGGATCTATATTTTAAATCAATCATCAAATAATGGAAATTTGACTTATGTAGCCTCAAACACTTACCTCAGCCTTGAATGGTTTCATCAATTATTTTGTATAACCATGATTCAGGTGTCTTATATGGAATACCTATTAGATTTGGATAAAATTGCCTAAAATATTCTAGGTTCTATGTCACCTTTACTCTCATGTGCTTAGATTTGGATCATGGGTTGTATCTCTTAATCAAATATAAAAACCTTAGTTCTTCATCTTCATAATGGCTATGATAAAAATGTGTTATTGGGATCATAATGCTAAGCTAATACCAATCACCCATCTATCAATGTATGTTTCCTACATAGCCACTACTATGAAGAGGGCCTCAAATTGATGTAGTTCTCCCCTAATATGTTGTCTTGTGTGTGCACAAGGGTGAAATATGTGGAAAGAAAATACAATAGTGACCTAGCTTATAGCTTAGAAAATAGAATTCATGTCATGTTCCATTAATACTCTAGACTTGTATGCATTGTACTTGTGATTGATATGGAAATAGGAGACAATATTAATCAGTCAAATATTTTTTTATCATTGACTTATGAGAAGGTGTGAGATTGATAGGTATTTTTATAGGTCCCAAAATGATTAGGTTTGATCTTGTCTCTATACCAATACCTTTGGATAATATCTCACATAAAATCACTTAAGCTAACCATAAGAATAGATTTCATCTACAAATTGAATGAATTTATGGCACTGGACATTTACGTCAAGTCAAAACATTTGCATTGATGTAGGCATTTAACTAAGATGCAAGTGTTTGGGAAGCAAAAAAGTTGGTATAGGTATAAAACTTACAGAGATGGAAGATAAGTAAATGTAAAGCATTTTGGTCAGGATAGAAGGCCTGGGTCATCAAAATGACATATGTCAGAATAAGAGATAAGAAATGAACATAATAAGATAGCAGATGTGAGCCTTTCAATAGTGGTAAAGGTATATAACTAAGAGGAATAAACAATGTATGTATTTTCCAAGTGTACAAGATTGAGGTTCTATATAATTCATAAATAGTGTCTAAAATATCTAGTATATTTCATGTCCATTCTATACACAAAATATTTTCATGGTATACATGAGTGGGATGTATGGCATACATGCTACATATGATACACAGGCATACAAATGTGTGGCATTCCTTACACTTAAAGGCATGCCCACATTGGGGAAATATTGGTACACTTTATAGTTTATATTTTTATATGACCATTCCATTGATCATAGTGAACTATTTATATTATTTACACATATCTTACCCTTTTGTATTATTTTTAGAGTGTTATTCCATATGGATATTGTACTTTTCTAGAATATGAATTTGATTGATTGTATAGACTAGCATTTATTATTATATGTGTGTTTCATGTTGATTATTATTGCATGGTGTGGTCATTGAATGTGTATAACATTATGTGATGATTGATGTTTTTTATATTAAATTATTGTTATGTGGTCATTGATGTGTGTTAAATTTCATTTTTATATGAGTGCATTGATTGTGTGTTTTCATATCATGTCTTGATTATATCGAGGATCCTCTAGTCCATGCTATGTTCATGTTTCTTTGTGTCAGGTCAAATTCATGTCATATTTTGAGCTATTGTGTGAATTATGATCAAGATATTATGTGATTTTTTGTGTGGTCATGTAGATAAAGGTTTCCAATCTTTTGGCATCATGATTTATATCATGCATTTTTCTATTGTGTGCAATGTCATTATTTCTATCATGCATCTTTTGTGTATTTTATTTTTGAATACCTATTACTAAAATGATTATTATTGTGTGCCAAATATATATATTTATTTAACTTGGCAATTTTATGCATTACATTACATGTTTCATATGTAATGTGTGTTGACCAAATTTGACTTTTAAGTGAAATTGGGGCAGCCCTAGTAAAAACTTAACTTTTTAGGTCTATATCAGGGTATAATATATTTTGATGATGTGTATTATAGGTTAATTTATGTAAAATAATGTTATATTATCTTAGGTCAATTAGTTTTTATGTCCATGTATCATTTTTGGGTCATTTGAGGGGTCAAAAAGATGCATTCAATGCTTTATATAGGTTTATTGGTAAATGTGAAAGTATTACATATTATTTTATCCCCAATGTGTCATTATAATTCTCTTATAATTGACACTACTAAAAATATAGTAGGTTGTTTATAGAAAAGGTAGTTTTCTTGGCAAAAAAGGAGAAAGTGACACTTATATAGCCTCCTTGGGAAGTGTGCCACTTAGAAAAGATTTAAATGTGACTCTTAAAAATAACCATAATAAATAAAATGTTTTTTTTTAATCTGGAGATGTCATTTATTACTCAAAACCATTTTTCTCTCTTTTCACCTTCTAGACACACTAAAGTGACTTGCAATTTTTTGATTGGTACAGTCAGCACAAGTAGTTTTAGGAAAAACAATCTTGGGGGTGTATTATAAACTTATATACCTTAATTTTAATATAAATAAATTTGATAATTATCAACTTTTATTTATGAACCATTCATTGGAAGTTGACTGTGCAAATCTACCTATCAGTCTGTGCACCCTTCAAGTTTTGGTCTTGTTTAGGATATTATATATACAATTAAATTATTGAGATTGATTCCAATGAATTTTTAATTCCTTATCAAATTATACGTAAAATTTTTTCTTGTATTATGAGGTTTTGATATTTTAATCATCTCAATTTGTAGGAAGATACAATTTTCTAAGTTATGGGCAATTTTCACCTTTTTTAGGAATCTTGTGCTTTGTAATCAGTTAAAAGTGGTTAGGTTATTTTTATTTATATTTTTTCAAGGTAATCCTAGTTATATTCACCTTTAAACCTCATTATCTAAAGCATCTCCATGTTTTTCCATCACATATCATACTACATAGCCAGTCTAGCCTATAACTATCACACACACGAAAGATATGAAATCATATGTTTGATACCTTTATGCCATGTTAAAAAGAGTATATTTAATATTTTTAGGTCTTTGTGCATCCTCAAACATCATAAATTGGTGAATCAAACCTTCAAAGTTCTTGCAAAGAAGAGTGATTGAGCAGTCACATGAGACACCCTCACATAATCACCATGAATATGCACCTACAAGTGTTATGAAGTTGAAATCCACATTTTATAAAATGTCTTGGTACTCTTTTCAGGTGTTTAAAATGAATAATGAATTTATATACTTGGTGAAGATATAGAAGATCGTGAACATGGATATGGTGTACACTGCCCAAATTCACTTTATTGCCTGCGCATACTAATGACTACCTACAGGTAGTACGTCAGATCTATATAGGTTTTGAATGTGAGATTTGAAAATATTATAAAGATATTTACAAGACCTAACATATGGTAGACCCTTTCCAACCTATTTGAAGTGTCAAAGGGGGCAAGGAAAGATGTGAAATCATGTTTGAAACTCATGACTGAGTTCAGGGACCTTTTTCCCAAAAAGAGTAGAATAGAGGTCCTAATGTTTTTTGGATGGTTTTTAGCATGTCTACCATGGAGAGTTAGAACACCTAGCTAGGTGGAATCTGAAACCTCTAGCATAAACAAGAGCTAGGCCAGGTTTGAATAAAGGATGATCAATAGATACTTGTGTTTTGATGGCTCAAACTTACCAATGGAGACACTAAAAAACTAGTATCCTTTATAGGCTTGAGTCAAAAGAGACCACTTACTCTTCTAGGTGGAAAACTAGGCTAGGTTTTCATACTTGAATGGTTTTGATGATGGAGATGGCATTCATGATCTTAAGGACCATCCAGAGAAGTTGATAAGTGGTGTCATGTTCACATATGGCCACTCTCAGTTCGTACAGGTCCCTAAATACCCACCTATAGCAGACAGGGAAAAAAAAGAGCTATTTTGATGTGAGAAGATGAAGATTGAAGGATTATATGTTTTAGTTTATTTTTTGGTCTCAAGTTTAGAATGCAATTGGTTGGAAGTCATCAAATTGATTTGGTGTATCACCTCCTTAATTTAGATTTGTTTTCAGTTATCTTTCTCCCTTTTCACCCCCCAAGTTAGTATTAGGTTCAATCCTAAGTGGTATATCAAGGGAGCTAGACCTATCTAGAGACTCACCTCATTACTTAGGCTACCCACAAACCTAGATATGATTTTATTATGCCACTTGTATGAGGAATGCTTTACATCTCCTCAAAGGGTAAAAATCCAAGTTATATCGATGTGATGATCAAATATCTATATGATGGCATATCTTATCATGCTATTTTACATGTTTTATATAATTACACATTTTATATATAACATGATTCATATAACTCTTTTATTTTTAGATAAGTGATTTTAAACATCTATCCCTCACCTTTAAATAGGTGTAAACTAGAGGGCTTGTCATTTAGAATCTATCCATGATAGATAGATGGTTCAAATGTTGGGTTGGAATACATGATTTAGATTGTTATTGAATTTGAAAATTGAGGCATATGTGATGCATATATGGGGAATTTTTACAATATTAGTAGGAACAATTGATATATTATATGACATTTTTAGACATATTATATGGGTTTGATTGAGTAGGCTCATCATATTTATATTATTTATCAGATTGGACATGTTATTAGATTGAGTAAATTAAACATATTTTTATGAGATTTATCAGATTGGGTGTAGTATAGATGGATAATATCACATTGAGATATATATGGATCATATTTAGGTCATGAATGTTTTTCATGCATTTACTTTTTATCTCTATGATAAGATTCATGGTACAATGTAATCACTTATGGTCTTAAATCTACCCAAAATAGTTTTTTTAGAGTTTAATCTTAAATATGAACTTGGTTTAGGGTTCCACTAAAAAAAAATATGATGATATTATGAGTGGTTTGATTAAGGTTGTGGGTCACTCAACTTCTATCACTTCTCAATATTCAATGAGGGTTGAGTCATTAAATCTCAACACATGATTTTAGCAAGTGTAACTCCATAGGGAATACTCACCCCATGGAATTCTTTGAATGAGTTCAAGATGCATGTTGGTTCATATAAAAATAGGTGTATTCATTCTTTGAATTTTCAATTTCAAATAGTTCAAAGATCTAGATTATTTCATATGTATATCATGGGTGGACATTGATTTCTACATGTTTCCTTAAAAATTTTAATAAAGCAAGCTAGATATTTAGGGCATACCTAACAAAAAAAGTATGGTTAAACATAGGTAATTTTTTTTTTTAAAATTATTTTAACAAAGCATTTTCAATTTTAGACTAACATGTTAATTTATAAACACCTAAATTTAGTATCAAACTCTTTTAAACACTATTTTTGACCTGCCTTTGTCCTACATGACTTGTGCGTACACATTTTGATCTTGATCACATTATCACCTATCTATTTATATTTTTATTGACTTGGCCAACCCAAATTTACATCATTCGTATTCAAGATATCCTTAATTTGTGCCAAAATAATTTATAATCCTAACTAAATTATTTCCATATTCTAGATCCATGATTTTTCATCTATAGATAATTTAGACAATATTTTAATGTTGCTAGTTAACACAGGTGTTCACCTCTATTATTAATGTTTAGGATATTCTAAAATATTATTTTTAAAACTCAAATCTCTCCCTTGGGTCAACCTATACATGTTTGATATGGTGGTTATGGGTGAAATTCAAAATAAACATCTATAAATATAAATAAATCCTAAATCCATTCATATCTAGCAATCATTCAGGAAAGCTTTAAAAATCATATTGCACATCCTTGATATATTATCCAAAATCATTAAAATATGAAAACCCTCAAAGGAATAGTGTAAAATATAAGTCTAAATACAAGCATGACATTAAAGTTGCATTTTGTCAAGAGTATGAAAATAAAGAGTTTTATTTCATTTTAGTGAAATTAAATTGAGCACGCGCGCGCGCGCACACACACACACACACACACACACACACACACACACACACACACACACACACACACACACACACACACACACACACACACATGTGGTATAATTATGCATACTTTGATCCCCATTCAATGCATTGGAATGTAAAAAACAATTAACCACTCAGTATGGGGTGGTTGGGGTTATTCAAACCATATTTTACCCCCTTATTTTGGGTTAATCTTATAACTAATGATTTAAGGAAAAATAAGACAAAATTAAGATTTATGCATAAGACTAAGGAAAATTAAACATCTATAAATTAACTAAAATAGTAGGCAATATATGGTAGAAATTACTAAACAAATCAATAAAAATGGTACTAGTAGATAATGGATAATAGTGGTCACTAGTAGTGTCCATACATGGTTTGATCCCTTGTTTCCTACATGGAGTAGTTGTAGAGAAAACATACAACATTTTCATGGACTTGATTAATGAAATTTAAAAGATAAATTAGTAATTAGATAACTACATCTCTTCCCTATTTTATTTATCAATTCTAGATTATAAATTATAGTATCAGTCTCTTTTTAGCATTAAAATTTTTATGGTTAAGGTTTTTATTATACAATATAAATTTCAATAGCTATTACGTATTTATATCTCATAAAAACAAAATAGGTTAAAATGTATCTCTATCATGACCATCATCAATACATATTCAGATATATCTAATCTACCATAATATTATACATATCTTTCTTATTTTATAGTATGTGCCTTACATACACCTTCTTATTAGGGCATACTTTAAAAAAATTGCAAAATACAAAAACAGTCATAAAATACAAAAAAAATCATTTATCTTGGTCATTGGATACACATCATACATATCACTACAGATTTTATCCATCTATTTTTCACACCCACTTTCTTAAAATATACCTTCATCTAGGTAAGAAGTGGAATAATATGGATACATATGGTTATTGTTACACTTACAACTCTCCTATGGGGTATGATTACTTAGTTTGTTAATAAAACACTTATTTTAGAGATACCTTTAATGATGCATTTTTTTCTTAATGATAAATTACATGAGGCATACATATACTAGTTATGTATGAAAATTTATTCATACTATTTTTTAATATGTTACTAAATTTTAAGAGTGCATTTTATACCTCACCATCCTCAAATATATGACTTTGATTTATTACTTTTTCTTAAGCTTGATTTCATTCTTATTTTTTTATATTTAATATGGAACTTTCCTTCTATTTTCATTTACATTCTTCTATACACTTATTTCATGTTGTTTTTTAATTGTCATGTTTCATTGTCCTTGACCATTTTAGTTTTGCTCACTTTGTTAGCAATTATACTAGTTGGATTATTATATGACATCTCAAATTTATACTACACTTTGGGAACTATTACATATTTGGCTTGCACTATTAAATGGATCATGAAACTAAGTATAGCACTCATGTGTTTAATCATTTTATTTTAATCATTCTTGATGAATAATTCACTCATATATTTCACATCAAGGGGTGAAAACATACCAACATTGGAAAAAAAATAAAAAATAGGAATAAGTTAAAAAAATTCATAAACATTTCAATATCTAAAAATTAAAAAGAAAAACATTGCTTTATACATGTTAGATATCTACCTATGCTATAATTTTTCATTATCCATGGTTTATACATAAGTGTTTTTCATGGTATTTCTTGAGTGAGTGTTATGTTGATTCACAAGTTATGTAATATTTAATTTCAAGATATGCACCCACATCATGGAGGCAATAATTTCATATACAACATGTCCTGACTTGAGGGGATTTACATTTAAATAGATTCTTATATAGTGATACATATCTTTGCTTGTCATTTTATCATATTGATGTCTTACTACATATTATTGTAGTATCTTATACATCTATTATCCCATGGATATTATACATTGTGATTATTAAATTTTTATATTTAGTGTTTGTGTGTGAATGCTTTATTGTGAGTGCATGTGTTTTTTGTGAATCATTTCCATAAAATACCATATTATCATCATGTTTTCAATTCACATATTATCTAGTCTAAATAACATGTGTGTGTGTTTTGTGTTTAGTATCAATAATGTGTATATTTTGTGTTTAGTATCAATAATTCACACATGTTATTAAAACTATAAACAAAAAAATAAAAAGGCCCAACCCATGGGCATATTCATTTTATTATTTTCTCTACACTTCTTTGTGCCAAACCATGATTGTGTTGTCCTTTGAAGAGTAAAAATATGCATTTATTTCCCAATACCTCATTAAATCAACAATGAAACCATGGAGGGGAGGCAAGTAATCAAAAACCAAACCCATTAACACTAGATTTTGGTAAAATAAATTTATTTACATTCTTTAATTACTAAATTCTTTTTTCTAATATCATGTTCTAATGCAATAGATAGGCATGATAACCATCATCATAACCCTTCCCCTAACCCTCCAAGCCCTCATATAGATCCAAAAGATCACCCAGGTAGTTAAGAGGATCTAGTTACACACAGTGGAAAATAAAATAGAAATTAAACAAATAATTAGGAGACTGAAAGACCACACATTAATCAACACACACCACACCTATTTGACCAATATGATAGAGTTAGTATTAGTTTAATTTGACTTGATAACAAGTCAAATTGACATATGGGCATCATATAAGGATATATGTATGGCTTACTATGCTAAAAAATTATCAACACGTAAGATGAAGGACAAAGAAATATCAAAAGACCTATTTTTTTCCTTATTCATTGACCCATTGACCAATCCACCTTTTCCAATATCTACTAAATTTTTACCAATCCACCAATTACAAAATAATTTGATTAGAAATAATTTTGGGACTGATGATGGTTGGTGTTTGATTACCCACTATGTAACAACCATGAGGTCCCATTGTATTTTTTTAAGAAGCTCTATTGTGATTTTATCCTCGATGAGGTTATAAAATATTTTTACTATGGGTAGTCTCAAGTCTAAGGGAAGGTCTCTAATTGGATCAAATAGGTACATGTCATGTACTTAATCACCCTACAATGATCCCTACCCAAAATCCACTTCAGCCTAAGGTCCATTCTATGGTGAAGGAGGTCATGTATAATGATACTTTGCATGCACTTAGTGCACTTACTGATACATTCATTCAACATATGAGTATGATTTCTAAGATTAATGTTGGAGATACTCCACTTAGTCTGTGTACCTAACCCCACCATTGTAGATATTATGGTGTTACAATAATTGGACCTTCAGATGATGGTGGTGGTGCTTATGATGGATTAGATGATATACTCATGAATGATGGGTTTTTAACATGTATATTTGGTGTGCACATGTCAATCACTACACACATGAAGGTATATTTTATATAAATATCATGTTAAATTAAGTCATATTTGTATTTAAAATCTAACAATTAATTTACATAATAATTGAATAATATATATGTAAATTTTATGTTATATTAGGAGATTATGCCTTCATTTCTCAGTTCGTAACTACATTTGTGGATCTTATCCAGTCAATGTTTACATAATTAGATCCATCTTGTGGGACATCCATTACTGCATCTATCAACGTTACAAGGCCAACTTTTACATATATGGAGGTAAAATTTTGAGTTAATATTATACTCTATGTACATGATTTAATTTTTATATATCTATGCTCTTGACTAACAATCATACATGTTAAAATTAAAATTTGATTGATAGTGATGTGAATGAAAATTATATATGTGAGATTGTTGAAAGATATAGAAAGAAAATCCCTAATATAATAATGATCAACCTTCTAGACAGTCTCCTTCAATGTCTAATGATGTCTTTTTTTAAAATAAATTTTCTTCCTTATATTTATTATAATCATATTTTTGGTGTTCCTTTACCTTATAAAACTTATTTTAATCCATTAAATTTTGCTTGATTATCATAACTTCTTCATAGTGTTTCTTAAGTCTCAATATTTTCCTTACTACCTATAGTACCATTACTTATCTTCCAAACCATGCATGATATGAAAAATCTTAAGTTGAATTTATTTGTCAAGGATATCAAGATTCAATTACAATTTTATTAAATAATACACTCTTGGTATATTTTATTCTTATGTCCCTTTGACCATTTTCCCTTGATTTTGTGCTTCTCTTTTGTATATTCTTATTATTTGTGTTTACTTCCATGTGAATATGTTACTAACTTGAGATATATAATATTAGAAATGCATAAGTGACAATTCATGTATATAGGATAAGGAATAAATCAAGAAATTAACTAGAGTTTCAAAGTTTAAGATAATCCCATCAATGACTACACTTTTTTTAAGGTTTTGAAATCTATTTTAAATGATTATGGGTTTAATAAAGGAGAAACATTTTCCATATGTCTTCAATATTTATATAAAACTAAATGGGGTTGTTTGTTTAGTTTATGAACACAATAGACACTCCTCCATCTCTATGAGCTAAAATAGACATAGGCACTACTACTACAACATCATGTACATAGGCACTCACCAAGGTGCATGTTAATTTATATTTTTGAATTGTAAAAAATAATTTTGTTTTGATAATTTTATTACATACTTGGGAAAATATAACTTATGTGAATGTATTATGTATGCAGGGTTGTAATATGACATCTGATAGTCCCATTTAGGTGATTATTAAGGCACATTCTCATGTTTCTCCCCTATTTCACACATATATTCATGCACCTCAACTTGGCATTGAACTTGTTGAGCATCATACACAGATTGATCATGATCACGAGATTAAAGTAAGTGCATGCTTAAATTATTTTTGTATTATAGTTTAAAATTAATTTTCTAACTTGTTTACATGTATATTATGTAAATTTTCTAATAATATTTGTATTAGAATAGGTTCATCTAAATTCAAGCTATGATCATACAAGACACATTAGAGCTTAGACGAATCCAAGTCATCTGAGGGATCTCCATTTATAAGTAGGGCATCCTAGGGAGAGTCTTCTTTGAGGAAGGCAAAGAGAGGGAGACTATTTGATGAGTAGGATGTCTTAGATGTACTTATTAGTATGACTGTATGGAAATGTATGCATTTTTTCAATTGTATACATATAAAAAATTCACCTAACATTATATTATGTTGTTAGATGATGTAATTTTTTTATACCTATATGTCAATTTATGTGTTATTGTCATTGTATACTTGTATGGCATTCATTTGACATTTTATTATATTATTATTTTATAAGGATTTTATAGATACACATATATGTTAAAATTTTGTGATGATCATATTTCTACATTCAATTTGGCTCACAGTATCATTATTTAAAAAATAAATTTCATGGTTGTAAGTCCATAATTAGATATGATCATATTTAATATTTTATTTATGTAATTTATTAATACTAACTTATAATATTTTAGTATGTGTTGCAATTAAAACTATATGGGAGAAAAGAATATATTGTTTAAGATAGAGTCATATATTACTATTAATTGCCTCTTATGATTGGGATTTACCATTTATCACCATTCTAATGTAGATTCCCTTGGTACACTAGTGTAATATCATTTGAGAATTGATATTCACATTTTGTATTCATTTAATTTATAAACATTCCACATTTATATTATAAGTAAAATTGAAATAAATAATGGATACTCATTTCTTGCATACCTTTTTGGATGATTTTATACATTTTACTTGTGCAAGTTTGATGAAGTGGTTATGTTCTACCTCCTCATTTGGAATGTTCTCTTTGGATATGCTTTTCATTCTTACTTGGAGACTCTTATTTGGCCCTTTGAAGTAGTGAAAGATTATAATTCTCATGTCTCTTAAGGACTTGGAATATTTTTTGGTTATATATCTTTCCATTCAGTTCAAAACTATTTTGTCTCCCTCTCCACTACACTCAAATTGGCCATTTCGTCTATTCTCATCATATATTTTCTCTATTATTCAGGAGCTTGGAAATACTAAAAAAAATGTTGTCAACGTTGAATCTACCATTAGGTAACTCTACCTTTGGTACTTAATGGCTCAAAAATGACATTACCAACACATATAGGGTGGTGGATAATCTCCAATACTAGGTTATTATCCTCTATTCATGCTCAATTGAGAGATCCAGGAACACCCTTCCCAAAACAAAAAAAAAAGTTTTATTTTTTTACCTAACTTTAGGTGTGCATAAAATGAAAATCATAATTAATTTTAATGATCCATAATAACCCTCATGTACTTGTGAAATTATTATAATTTCACCCTATATCATGTTGATATATCCTTGAAGATGAATATGTGGCACAAGTTTTAGTAACAGATCTTAGAATGTAAATTTTTATGGTGAAGAGACAAGTTCTTGTCCTCTAACTAGAATTTCTACTTCTGGGACCTCCAAGTAAAAAATAATTTATTTAGTCACATAAATATAGGAAAATAACATGTTTTTATAAAACCTTGACATCCAAATCTACCAGGAACCATATTTTCACTACTACTCAAGAGCATGAAAACACTGACAATAGATGTTGTCAAAGTTGAAGCTACAGTTGGATAACCCCACCTATGGTGCTTATTGGCTCAAAAATGACATATAAAAAATGTATGGTATAGTGGATAATGTCTAATACCATGTTATTTCCCTATGATCATGCCTAGTTGAGAGACCCACCACCCATTCTGGCCTTAAGAATGCCCTTCCTAAATTAAGAAAAATGCAGTTTTTAGCATAACTTTAGGCATGAATAAATAGAAATAATAAGAAATTTATATTAACTATAATAACTCTCATGTGAATTTTTAAACCCTATAATTTTACCTTAGATCATGTATATGTAACCTTGGAGATGAATATATGGCACAAGTTATAGTAATGAGTCCTAAAATGTAACTTTTTGTGGTGAAGATATAAGTTATTATCCTCCAATTGGCATTTTTATCTTTGAAACATCAAGGTGTGAATCCATCACTTTGATAACATATATATATATTTAAATTGCATGTTTTTCCATGACCTCAACATCAAAATCTACCAAGAATCATGTTTTCACTACTATATAAGAGTGTGAAAACATGAATAATAAATATTGTCAAAGTTGAACTTGCAGTTGGAGAACTCCACCTCCTATGCTTCATGGATCACAAATAGAATTTCAAACATGTTAAATATGGTATATAATAAATTAATAGGTTATTCTCCTTTGATCATGCCCCGTTGAGATACCCACTACCCATTCTGGCATCAAGAACACCCTTCCTAAAACAAGAAAAATGTAGTTTTAAAACCTAACTTCAAGCGTGCATAAAATGGAAACCGTAAGTAATTTTTGTGAACTATAATAAAATTCACATAAATTTATAAGACTTATAATTTCACCCTTGATAAATTTGATGTAACCTTGGAGATAAATCCATGGCACAAGTTGTAGTGATGGGTCCTGAAATGTAATGTTTTTATAGTGAAGAGATAAGTTCTTATCCTCCAATTGGTATTTCTACATTTAGGGACTATATGTACAATTACATCACTTTGAATACATCTATATGGAAAAATTACATGTTATCTCATGACCACGATGTCTAAATGCACCCAAAATCATGTTTTCACTAGTGTTTAGGAATGTGTATATACTAACAATAAATGTTATCAAAGTTGAAGATGCAATTGGAAAACTCCACTTTCAGTGTTTTGTGGCTCAAAAATACCATTTCCAACACATTCAAGGTCATGGATAACATCCAAGACTACGTTTATTTCCTCTAATCATGCCCGGTTGAGAGCCCCACCACCCATTTCAACCTAAAAAATGCCTTTCCCTATAGAAATCTTAAGTCAATTGGATGAACTATAAAAACCTTCACTTACATGCCTAAGACCTATACTTTCACTTTAGATCACATTGATGAAACTTTGGATACAAATCCATGGCACAAGTTATAGTGATGGATCCTAAAATGCAACTTTTTGTAATGAAGAGACAAGTTCTCGTCCTCTAACTAGCATATATACCTTCAATACCTATAGGTGAAATTCCATCACTTAGAACACATATATATAGTAAAATGACACATCTTCACAAAACCATGATGTCTAAATCCACCTATAAGTGTGTTATCACTAGTGTTCAGGAGTGTGGAAATATTAAAAACAAACATTTTCAAAGTTGAAGGTGCATTTGGAGAAAACCACCTCTAATGCTTCATGGCTCAAAATTAGCATTATCAAAACATCTAAGGTGGCTAATATCATCCATGATTAGGTTCTTAGCATTTGATCATGCTTGATCAAAATACCCACCACCCATTCTAACCTCAAGAATGCCCTTTCTATAATAATTGAGTACAAGTATATTAAGCTTCTCTTAGCTTCAAGACTGTGAATTTATTTACTAATAGTGCCAACTATGTGAAGGTGAAAGCTTATTTGTCACCAATAACCTACAAAAAATGTTAGTGATTAATTAAAAATGAAATTTAAATGTATTACCAAAATAAAAATTGGTAAAATTATATACATCTATATTTGACAAGTCAACATACCTTAGAATTTCAATCCAACAAACCATTAGGATCTGATCTAATATTGATAGTATCAATAATAGATTCATTATCTAACTCATAAACTTTTATATTATTTTGTAATTACCTCCCATGATATTTGACCAATTGAATATTTTTTTAAAGAACCAAATTTTAATAGTGTAGTATCTTCATATGTGTTTTAAAGTCTTCAAACAACCATACATCTAAATTTTTATAGGATAACATTGAAGCCAAATTCTAGTGACTACCATAAATGTAGTGGAATAGTCAATGTTTTATCCATCTATAACTGGGGAATTAATTTTTATAACTTCCTCTACAAACTGATATAAGTAATAATTTATTCCCTCTTCATTGTCCTCATCATCAATGACTACAAAACATGCCCTGCATCACAAAAAATATTTTTTTAAGGATGCTTTCAAAATAGATAATGATAATAAATAATACATAGTGATTAATTTTATACATGGTTATGATCAGATACATGGTTAAATTAATGCGATGATGTCATATATTTAATTTATAATGCTAGATTATCTAAATTATTAGTTAAAGCAAATGCTCATTATTTATCAATTTCAAATGCTTAAACTTTTTCTTAATTTACATCCTTTTACATTAATTTTGATTATTTAATTAAAATCATGTTCAATACTAATTTAAAACATCAATTAAATGAATATAAATAGATAAAATATAAATAAAATTGATAAAAGAGTTCACCCTTTTAGGGGCTACATCTTTAGGTCCAAAAAACACTCAAATTGATCTATTAAATGGTGCAAAACACACATTGCTTATACTATTTACACTAAAATATGACATTGGTCTACAAAAATAACCTTTATTATACCCTTAAGAATTCTATGTAATAATATCCAGTATGGGATTTATTCTTCTTGCATAAAAGGATACGTGCTTACTTGCTTCTTACTTGTTTTCCTTCAAAGGTAAAGAACCAAGTTTTCATCTCTCCATGTATACGTTTTTCAAATGCAACAATGAGCCCTTTATACTACTCCCAAGGCCCTTGTTTCATAGGTTGAAGTCTTATATTTTTACCCAATACATTTGGATTCCTTTCATTGCCTTATTTTTAGGCTTGGATAAATCTTTCATACATTTTGGGTGGGATTTAATCCCATATCAAGAGGGGTTTTTTATAATAATGTTTAATAAAAATTTCAATACCATGTGAATTAGTATTAAGACCAATATTTGACTAAAACTTGTAGCATATCTTGTGGACTTATTTTTTTATCTTACATGTGTGAAAATACCATTAGTACATGTTTCAATCCATGATTGGTCCATTGGTACACATCTTGTCACTATGCTAACATCATCATTGTACTAGTACTATTTGATTTAACATGTCATAATTTTTGCATACAAAGTATGTTTGACCCCATTAAAAATGTATTGGATTTGTCTTGGTGAGATATTTGATATTGGGATGATTATAATAGGGTTGTATACCACTTTATTAGATTGGTGTGGGGATCCTCTTGGATCACTCCTCCACACTAAAAAGATTTTAAAACCCTAAAAGTTTGGTTTTATTCTAAAAATAATTGAGGGTTCAACTCCCTCAATATTTTTATTTTAATCCACCTTTCCTTGCTTGGATATGTTCCTTTTAGGCCAACTCCTAGGTATTCAATGTATCCTCTTAGTGATGTCCTTATCTTCCTATTAATAATCATGTCTTCCTACAACTCATCAAGATATTTAGGATCAAAATCATCTATAGAGGGTACTTGAATACTTTCAACTTGATCTCTGATAATAGGTGGCTCATATAATTTCAATTTTTTCACATTTACAACTAAATATGTCTACATGTAAGGTGTTAATTCTAATTGAGAAGTATTATTACCAATATTATTCAAAATTTTAAATGGGTCTTACCTAATTGGTTTGATATGTTTACCTTCTCCTTTGAGGTGTTCTTTACTTATATGAAACCAAATTATATCACCTAATTGCAAGTGGTGATCAACTTGATGCTTGTCATGCCTATCCTTAGACATGGCTTGGCTCTTCTTTCATTTCTCATGGATAACTTGATGAATCGATTGGATATTTTGGATGAATTAATTTTATTTATCTACATCCTTTTATCCATCTAAAAAAGAATCTTTCCCAAAAGAGATGTCCAAAGGTAAATTTTATAACCAAAATTTTCACCCTAGGAGAAGGTTATTCAAACTTCTCCAAATTTGATGAAACATGGGATTAATTCTAGACTTTTGTGTTGTCTATAATAGGGGAAACCTCTAGATTGAAGGGCTAGCTCCCCTTGATGAATCACTTAAGCTCACATACTAATTTATCACTTAATATGAAAATGGAGAGAAGCCTAATCTAATGAAGTGATTCACTAAATATGTTTTGACCACTTCCAACCAACTACATGTGCACTTGAAAATAAATAAAACTAACCTTACATGCACTACTCTTAATCTAAATCTCTCACATGAGTGTTTCAATGTGAAGGTTGTGATGATTATTTAAGCTAGGAAGACTAACTAAGAGGTCTTGAATGACACTAAAATATATAAAAACTCACTCAAATATTGAACCACACTCATACACTTCATAGGACCTATGAAATAAGCTTTTAAACTATATCTAGGTTTATAAAAGGATAACATGCCGAGGAAGAGAAGTTAGTTCACTTGACAAGATCAACTGTTCTTATATACACCATAAATATAGTCACAATAGTAGATAAACTAATTTATTCTCATTGAGAAAAGGCATACAAATGGGTAAGGCTTCACCATACCTAGGTGGAGGATCCAAACTTAGCCAAAAGTGGCTCAATATATAGAGAATGTGAGAGAGAGGAGAAGAAGAATGTAGGAGAGAGAGAGTAGATAAGTGTCATATGAGTTAAAAAGAGAAGAAAATTTATGGATATACCTAAATAATTACAATATGCCATGTATTTATCCTATTTAGGTTCTCTAGCCCTTCAAGTGGCATTAAATTTGGAATGGTTACATGACACCTTGACTAGCTTCTTGAAACTCCTCTTCTTCTTGACATGTCAAAGGACATGTAGCCTTATAGATGATTATATAATTTTATTATAACTATTTTCACTATTATTGACACCTCTCAACTGACCCTAATAGGTTCTCCTTGACATATCACCTCTTTCTCATGCAAGGTGTCTAGAGGGTTCTTCATCTCCTTAGGCTTATTTTGCACATAATTGTCAAAACTTGGTTTCAGTTAATTTAGCTCATAATAAATTAATTTATGTAATATTATTAACATATCAGACCTAAAAAATTCCAGTTTTATGTCTCAAAATATCCCCAACAAGTCATTATCTACCAAAATCCCCAATTAGGCCTAATTCCTTGTAGCCCTTTTTTGTACAAACATCCTTTTGTACAAAAAAGTATAGAGGATATTAAGAATATAATGGAATATTATAATAAAATATATCCTCTTAAATATCCATTTTTATGTTAATTATTTTATTCCAAGTGGAAGTCTACATTTTCTACCTATCTCTTATGCCAATTAGGCCTAATTAGGCCTGGCCTAGAAAGTGGATTTTGGCTCTAAAATCCTCATGCACATGTGAAACCTATAATAAGTGTGTGATTAAATTTACCTATTAAAATAACAATATCCATGTCAATTTTTGTATTTTTGAACATTGTTCTTATAGCTAAACCATGAAATGGCCAAAAATAAACCCTTCACAAACCTGTTTGGACAGCCTTGCAAAAAAGAGTTTGTTTAGTCACTTACAGAGATTTATAAGAAAGTTTGTTGGTTTAAGGAGATGAAATAAGTATCATGGGACCTATTAAAATGATTTTAAGTTTCCATCTCTCCAAAATCCTTGTAAAACATGTTTTAATGAATTTTAGCTTATATTTTGGAAAGGGAAAAGAATAAACTAAATAAGGGTATGGTTGAAAAACATGTTTGGTTGTGCATGCATTGAAATAAAAATATTGTGAAGAAATAATCTCTATATTGGGAGGATGCATTTAAAATAATAAAATACTAAATAAAATGGATGGTTAGATAGATAGTTAAGTGGATTACCTAGCGCTAGCTAGATCTTGAAAGTAAGAGCTTCCTTGGGGGTTGTCAATCCACACTTTTTAAATAATTAAGTTAATAAATAGAATAGAACATGATAAAAAGGTACTAAAATTGAATATGAGAAATTATTACTAAATAAATAGACTATAAGTGATTATATTAATTATAAATAAGTCAATACTACTATTAAATGGCCTGGGTCTACTTCAAAAAATCAAGCAATAGTCTATGAATAAGCAGGAACACAAAAAACTAGATTTGGTTAAGGGTGGGTAGGTGTAAATGAATTACTATTATTTATTTCCATGATGATTATCGATGATCGATGTGACCATCAATGGTTAAGGTGATCATTGATGATCAAGCTGATTGTTGGTAGTTGGATAGACCGTCAGTGATTGAGACAACCATCGATAGTTACTATATGTAGATATAGGTTGATAAATGGCTGATTGATGGGATCATAAAGTGGATTTTTTAGAGATGGGTTGGTGTTAGGCTAAGTGAAAAAGGAAAATAAAGTAATTGAATACTGATAAGCAAGTACTTATCTTACAAAAGGCTGATTAGATGGATGTTTGAGGTGGTTGACTCATTGGTGGAGTCTGACATGATTTCCATAGAAAAATGGTACTTGATGGTTTGGTATAGTAGTAGTGGAAATTTGGCTCTCCAACATGATGGTTGGGTTGTTGGATTACTTATGATGATTGAATTGCAAAAGAAAAGAACTCTGGATGCATAATTTATTGATAACAATTGTAGATGGATCTCACCTCCCTACTCTTCTCTTCTTATAGGAAAGGAAAAAGAGTTAAAACAAGATTTTAACTAGGCCTTTATATTATAACTTACTCATACAATGGCTCACACATGGACTAAGACAAGTTATTTTTAGAAGAGCAAGGTGGGGTGACTTTCATGTTGGTGATTAAGGAGGTGCACAATAATCATCGATGGTCAAGGTGATTATCAAAGGTCATCCTAACCATTGGTGATCAAGAGTGAAGGGTCAAACTAGGTAAAATAGGTTGGTTAAGCTAGTTTGGTTAAATTGACTATGGGTTAAGCTTGGTTAATATTTGAAGGGTCATATTGGTCCCAAGGTGTCCTAAGTTTGTGTAAGTGAATTAAGACATTTAGAATCATGATATGTAAATTTCTAGTGTCTACATTTTACCCTTTTTTGTTATGCATATTGAATCAACAAGCTATAAAACAAAAATGTATTATTGGTCAAATGTCTAATTGCCCAAGTATGGGAAGAGGTGTTCCCCCTCAAACTAGGAATTGATGAGGTAAAACAAAATTAGGTGTAGATTTGATAAGGTGGGTGAAGGTGATGATAAAGGTGGATGTCATGAAGGTAGGTGATAGGTTGGGCACTGAAGTGTAAACAAGCACATAAAGTGTGATAAAAAGGTACAATAGTTGAGATCATGCATTGACTAGGTTGCCATAGTTGATAAAATAAAGGTCAATGATAGAAGGACAAGAGATAAGTAGACCACATGACTATATTTAGGTGTGGATGCTAGGTATACTTGTAATTCTTCTAATTGATGTTTGGGTTTTAATGGGTATCTAAGGTAGGAAGTGTTACTGGAAAAAACACAAACTAGTCAAGTGTCATAGGTATCAAAAGTAGGAAGTGCTTCCAAGAATACATAAGTGTTCAAGTGTTGTGGGTATCCAAGGTATGAATTTCTCCCTAGAAGACACAAGTGGGTCAAGTAAGCATGAGGTGGTGGAAGTAAAAAAAGTGTCAACATGACAATCTTATCATTATGATCAAAGGACTAGGTAAAAAGTGTCATAAAACATGCACTAGTTGGGTCCAAATGGATGAACAACAAGGTGACAAGGTGGTTAGGTTGGGTGGAGAAGGTATTCTCCAAGGTTGGGTAAAAATAGGTATATTTTTCTACAAAGAGGTCTACTCAGGTGAAAATAAGAAGGTGAGCATCATTGTCATTGATGGTCAGGATGCTCAAGGGTGACCATCAACAGTCACTCTAATCGTCAATAGTCAAGGTGAAAACCCTAAAAGCTTAGTTGTCAAAAGTGAAAATTGAATCACTTTTACCTCATTTAAACTTTGTTGGTGTTGAATTTGAGATCTGTTGCTTACAATTTTAGGATAAAATCTTACTGGCAATGATTGTTGAGGAGTTGACTACTAGCTGATGTAGAGAGTAGACTGAGGGGACTAGTTAGGATGTAGGGAGCTTATGGGCATAGATGAAGATGGGTGGTTCTGTAGATGACTCCATGATGGTGGTCATGAAATGAGGTAAGGGATACCCTTAAATTTTATAGAATAGCTTGATTTGGTAAATGTATTTAGGTTTGAGGGCAAGTTAGGTTGGAATGCTTGAGTTTGAACTGTGATGCCATAGTTAGGGTTTTTTGGGGGAATTTAGGTAAATATGTGGGTAAAAGGTGAAACTAAATGGGTGGGTAGGTAGGTAAGGGTAGGAATGTATGAAAGGGTGTCAAAGTGGGTTATTTTAGTGGTTGTTTGGTAGGTTTTTAGGGTGGGGTAGGGTTTGGGTATTCCACTCATGAAACACCCACAATGATCATCAATGGTTGAGCTTAACCATTGATGGTCAACATCCTTGTGAAAATGGATGTCTAACCATTAGTGGTTGAGTAGGGAAAAGGATAACTTAGGAAAGTGGTTAAAAATATAAATCTGAGTAGATGTATAGTTACTAATTACAGGGTAACCTTATAGTTGTAGAGGGTAAAATTGATGGGTAGGATGGGTAGAGAAATATGTCAGTTACTTAAAGGGTAGGGTAGGGTAGGTATTTATAGGAAATAATGGTTTAGGTGACTAAGCTATGTTTCTAACTTGGTATAGGCTAGGGGATAGATACAAATGCATGATCAAGTGCCACTCATCTTATTAGAGATCCACCAAGGGATGACCCCAGTTCACTGGGCCCACATGGAGGAGGTTAGGCTAGGGATGATGAGGCATTATAAAAATGTGACTCAAGATTCCTCTATGATCATAGTTCTCATTGATAAATTGGATCCCACTATGAACACATTCTTACTATCAATTGATGAGATGATGATCTTACATGAGGATGTACATAAGATCACATGGCTTCCACTCTGAGGTGATCTAATATACCACATTGAATAAGAGGAGAGGGAAAATCACATTGAGATATTATACAGTTTTGATAGTGATCAAGTCTAATGGAATGCTAGTGGGTTCAGCTATAGTACATTGTATGTGAGGGCTCTATCGAGAGGAGACTGATGACCATGCTTATGATGGCCATCTCTAGTACTAGGTAGTGGGAGGTTCCCATATTTGCTACTAGGGGTGTCGGTGGAGTTGTTACTAGGATAGATTGTATTTGATTAGGTACCTATTTTATTGGTATAGATCTATAGGGATTTTTTGGGATTTAGGGCCCATAAATGGTATGGTATTAACATTATCTTGGTTCTAGATTATTGGGCTTATGAGCACATTTGAGTGTTGAGGCTAGTGGGGATGTCATTGATGGGCTACATACAGATAGACTTCCCAATTGGGTTTATGTGGTGGAGAGGTTACTTTTTCACATCATATGTAGGGGAAGGATCCTATGATGTTGATTAGTTTAGGGGTACATTGGGTTCACTAGTGATTTTTGACATCACTTGGAGACCATATGTTAAGTTTCCTACATGGCCTAGCTACAAGAGGAAGACACTCTCCCTATAGAGTTACAAATGGATATTTGGTAGGTGGGATGGGGAGTGGATTTTACCTCTTTTGATAGGGTGTGTAGATAGTTCATCCTGATATAGGGTGTTATAGGTGCTTTTATGAGGTACAAGCACAAGGACACAAATATTTTATTGCTAGAGTTGCATCCCATGCCAACTTTGTTAGACCATAAAGAGATATTATCTAGGTCACAAATAGATGATGTTATATTTATAGATGGGTACATGAAATGGTACTAGGTATTATATGTGGTGGTAGATATTGGTGGGGATGATAGAGGTAGAGGGCCTATATATGTGGACCTAATTGGGAGAGGGGGCCAAAGAGCATGAGATGGATTTTATTTTTGGTTATGCTTATGACATTCTGATTTCTAATTTGGATTTCATTATTTAGATTTATACATGTGGTATAAAATGGTGGATTATTTTATTTCTCATGGATTTTATGGTTTTATTATATTTGTTAGGGTTATGATTATGATTATGACACATGTGAATATGATTTATTGTTAATTTTTTTAAGGTAAAACACATGAGGTAGTTTAATTAACAACACTAGATGGGAGAATAAATAATATAATCAAGAGACAAACACCATAATGAAAATATCAACTAGTCATGATAGGATAAGAAGAGGGCACGATGCTTATTATTTAACAAGGACTATAACAAAACCAAAGTTAGATTGGCTTAATGAACATTATCCCTTGGAATTCTTCACAATAGCATTCATTAGTTGGTTAAAAATGTGTCTTGATGACATAATTCTAAGTAAGCTCAAAATCCCTTACTTATAATGCAAAAAGGGGAGATGGATGAAAATGTAACCCTCTTGTGAGACTAGCATGCCTCTTTTATAGGTGTCCAAAGAGTCAATACAAACCAATCAAAGTCATATAAAGTTTAGACTGATCAATGTGAGAAGTCTACTTATGATAATTGATTGTGGTTTTCATCGTATTATGATGTGTGAGAGCTGATTAATGATTTCAAAATTAGTTTGATTCTATTGTGATTTTGAGAATGGGTCTTATGCTTTGTTTTTGTATATAGGAATTTGATCAATTTAGGAAGCTTCCAATAAATTACTATGATTTTTATAAATGCTTTACTCAGCCATCCTTCAAGGGAGTAGTCTAAGATTATTGGCTTTATTCAAGGTTTTGTGATAGTAGTCCTTCAAGGGAGAAGTCTACCTTATAGTTGTGCAATTTTAGTATATTTATGTAGTTGTCCTTCAAGGGAGTAGCCTACAAATTCTAGGAATAACCCATGATTTCTTTTGGTTCAGATTTTTATTTTTACTTGTTTGATTTTGCTTGACATAGACATGATTATATAAACTTAAGGGTTCACCTTTATAAATGAAAAACTAAAAACTCAAGGGGTTGATTAGGTGTTAAGAATTTTAAGTGATAAAAATCATGGGAATCCATCCCAATGAATGGGTGGAAAGTACCATGGGAATCATGCCATGGGTAGAGCCATAGTACCCATTATTCAAGATTATGCTATGAATATGATGAATAATCACATGATTTAGTTTTAATCAATAATCCATAAATTAAGGAGATGAATGCGATGTGAAAGAAAGAGATGAGCTTAAGTTAAAACAAAAGGTGAACTTGATCCTTATTAATAAAAGAATGGATGTGGATGTGAAGTATTGAGGGGCTCAAGCTTTGGGTGGCCTTAGAGTGAAGAGAACCGATAAGCTCCTGATCCATACTTGTGGGTTATGATATAGGTTCCAAGCCAATTGAAAGCAAACTTGCCCACTTAGTTTTTTCCATATTAGTGACATGCTAATTTTCCTTTAGGATGAGGTTTTTGATGTTGAATTATTTCACTCTAAGGTGTAGGCATGCTTGATGTACTCTCAATAGATATGAAGGTGGGTAAGGGCTTCTAAATGATCCTCATCAAGTAACTCAAGTTGATCTAAATGGTTTTAATGATAATCATCCTTAGTAATGAGATATTATAATGATATATGAAGAGAGGGGATTTTGACCTCAAAGGGAAAGAATATCTCTAATCCAAACAAAAGATAAAAAGGTGTGACACCCACTGAGGTTCTAATGATAGTGAGATATGCCTATAAGGCAAAGGGGGTGTGAAAATGTGAATCCTAACTAGATGCACTAACCATTTTAGTTATCATGTTGTTAAGAGTTTTGTTAGAAGCCTCAACCTATCCATTTTATTGAGGATGATAGGGTGAGGATAAACTTAACTTAATGTTAAATGCATCACATAGACCCTAGACTTGCTTGTTATAAAAGTACTTTCCATTGTCAATGATAATTTTATGAGGAACATTGAAATGGTAGATGATATGATTGTTGATAAAATTGACAATATTTTCTACTTTGGTTGAGACTAGAGGAATAGCTTCTACCCACATGGTAAAATATTTGGTCACAGTGATGATATAATGGTGTCGCTATGAAGAATGGGGGTTAATTTCACTAATAAGGTCTAGACCCCATTATGAGAAAGGCCAAAAATTAATGGAAACATAAATACTATAGCTAGGTGTATGATGTAAATTGGCATGTTTTTGGTATTTAACACACTTTTTCACATAATCACAGTAGTCTTAGTTAAGGATAGGCCAATAATAGCCAAGGCAAAGGATATGTTTAGCTAAAATGAGTCCACTAAAGAGTCCCCCATAGATACCATCATGCATTTCCTTGATAGCATGAGAGACTTTGTGACTACTTAGGTAATGGAAGAAGAGGCCATCAAAGCCATGCTTATAAATATTTCTCCCCATAATGGTATAATTTGAGGTACTCTGGAAATATTCCCTTCAAACATTCCTAGAAAATTCAAGAGGAATGATGGCAAGGTTGAGGTAGTCAAAGGTTTGCGCATACCAAAGGTCAAGTTGGGTCTCTTACATATTGAAAATGTTAGGAGAATCTAGTTTAACATA
This sequence comes from Torreya grandis, assembly GCA_037957365.1. Taxonomy (NCBI): domain Eukaryota; kingdom Viridiplantae; phylum Streptophyta; class Pinopsida; order Cupressales; family Taxaceae; genus Torreya; species Torreya grandis. Next base: position 1,398,574 of record JARHVA010000686.1, on the reverse strand, counting down.
GGAAGGCTAGGTAAGTCTATGGATGATGATAGATAGCTTAGAGTCAAAGGGTGTAGATGGGATCTGAGAGGTGAGGAAACCATGGTATCAACAAACTTATTGGTAGATCATAGGGTTGATTGGATGCATTAGTGTCTAAATGATGCTAAGAATTCATCAACTAGTTTTTTGTGATATTACATAACATCATTCTTACATTGGTAAAAATCATTTATTTGATTGACTACAAGTTGGGAGTCACCAAAGATATTGATTGTTTTGACTCCTAAGCCTAATGTAGTTTTAAGGCCTATCACTAGGGCTTCATACTCAACCATATTGTTGGTACATTCAAAATCAAGCTTAAAAGACAAAGTAAATAAGAATGATACCTGCTCCCACACCATTTTTACACTTTGATCCATCAAATAACATGGTGACTTGATAGGTTAAGTCCACCTAAGAGAGGTTTTTGATAGACTCATTAGGGAGCTTAAGAGGAGGAGGTTGACTATCTGTTAATGGTGCCTCATCCAATTGGTTGGTAATGAATTTCTCTTTAATTATCTTTTACTAGAAGAACTCAAGGTCAAACTCTGCTAAAAGCATGAGCCATTTGTCCATGCATTAGTTTTGGTATGGCTTAGATTACATGTACTTGAGTGGGTCAATGTTGGTTATGACATAGGTTTTGTGGATAAGGAGGTAGTGGCAAAGTTTAGTGGCCATGAATACTAAAGCTAATCAATGTTTTTTGGTATGGGTATATAAAGTCTTGTACCCTAAAAGTGTGTAGCTAATGTAGTAAATATCTTACTCTCTATTTATTTCATCTCAATGAACAAACATTGCCCCTAGGGAGTGGTTGGTGGTGGAGATATATAGGTAGAAAGGTTGGCCATATTTTAGAGGGGTGAGGATAGGTGGAGACAAAAGGTATGATTTTAGTGAATCAAAGGCCATTTGATAGTCACTATTTAATTTAAAAGAGACACCCTTATTTAGAAGGTGATGGAAGGGTTGACATTGGTCTAAAATCTAGGAGATAAAGTGGTGAATGGATTAAAGCTTCCCTTGCAAACTATAGAGTTGCTTAAGGTTAACTAAAGGAATCATGTCAAAGATGGCTTTAATCTTGGTAGGGTTGAATTTTATTCTTTGAAGGGAGACAATGAAACCAAGAAGCTTTCCTCATAAGACCCTAAAAATGTACTTTTTGGGGTTTAAGCAGACATGGTAATGGTTAAGTTGCTCAAAGATGATCTTGAGAATGGTTAAATGATATTTTCAAAGTTTGGATTTTTTGAGAAGGCCATTCACATAGTCCTCTACAATCTTATGGATAAGGTCATGGAAGATCTAGGTCATGGCACATTCGTAGGTAGCATAAGTGTTATTTAACCCAAAAGGCATGAATCTATAGTATAAGGTTCCCCATGGGGTGGTAAAGGCAGTCTTGTGCTAATATTTGAGGGTAATTAGGATATGATTATAACCTAAGAATCCATCCATGAGAGATAACATCTTATGGCTGACTTTAAGTTCAACTAACTAGTCTATGCTTGCTAGAGGTAAGTCATTTTTAGGGAAATCAAGATTGAGGTCATGAAAATCCACATAAATGTATAGTTTCCCTATGGTTTTAGTGACAGGCATGACATTCAAGACTCATTATGGATAGTCAATGGGTTGAATAAAGTTGATAGTTAGAAGATGTTGAAGCTCTTCTTTGATGAGAAGGGATATGTGAGGGTACATGAATCAAAGTTTATAATTTATGGGCTTGGCATCATGGTTGGTGGTTATGTTATAGGTGGTAATGGTGGGGTCCATTCAAAGCATGTAGTTATAAGATCAAGTGAATGTTATGCTACAGTATTGGAGGAAAGAGGGTAAATCTCAAAGTTCCTTAGCATTAAGTGATTGGATGATTTTGGCAATGTTGGGGCTATTTAGAGTACCCAAATTGATATCCATGGTGGATTCATTCAACATGGTATAAGTCTCAAGAGGAAGGGATTTGTGGATGGAAGAACCTGAAGCACCTAAATAGGTGAGAATATAATCTTTATTTTGGCACTAAATAGTGTTAATAGTAGGGAAGTCATCTCTTATCATCTTAGGATGGGTCAAAGGGATGATTATGGTTACCCCTTCCTTTTGATAAGTCAAGGGTCCAAGGCTAATCATGTTGATAAAAAGAAGTTAGGTGGGATGATGTCATCATCCTCACACACAAGCAGAGTAGAGGTTTGTCAAGGAAGGGGTGTCTTCCTCAATAATGGTGATGGTACGTAGTTTGGTTTTCTTATTGTTGGGTAGGATGAAATCAAGGCCATGTTTCTCATGAGGCTTTTTGGTTTTAATGGAAATTAACTCATGTGGGTCATGCTCATTATGTCCAAGACCAAATTATTTCCAAACACACCTATGTAGGTATGTATTAGTGAAGCTCAATTTATCTAGGTAGGAGAAATCGATGGTAAATGGTTAAGGTAAAAGGAAGGTGGTATAAGTACCAATGGGTTTGTCAAGTTCCCCATATATGAAATAAGTTTGATAATGTGAAGGTCCAAAGGGAATAATGGCCTTGATATTAGGGTCATACCCAGGTTGGTGGTCAATTTTCTCATACTCTTGGAGAGTAAGGAAAGTGTTAAGGGTGAGGTGATATTCCCCCAATAAAAATTAGTGAAATTTTGATTCCAAAGGGTCTGAGATGAGGATTTGATCATAAGGGATGGATGATCTAGTCAATGCCTCATTGGTAGGAGGATTGACTCCCTCTTTTAGGGTGGAGGTCTTTTTGTTAGTTAAGTAGGGTATACTAGATAGATGTTGGAGGACATCATTAGGTTGGTAGGTCATGTTACATGTCAAGAAGGGACTTGTTTACCTTGGATGGTGATGACCTAGTCTTCATGCTCAAATTTAATACATTGATATAGGGTGGATGGGATGAAACCCATGGATCAGATCCAAGGTCATCCCAATAAATCATTATATATAATAATTTGGGGAGTGTGTGAGGCCTTACATAGTTATGAAGGATAAACATTCCTAGGGTAGTGGTCATGGTGTCGTTAAAGGAATGGAGGATGGTTGAGGTTTTGGACATGACATTATTTGCAAGGTTGAGTTTGTTGTGGGCATGGGAGGATATGATATTAATACTAACTCCCCCATCAATAATGACCCTTTCAATGTGGGTTTGGTTGATATAAGTAGTAATAAAGAGAGGGGGTGGGGGTCATCTAGGTGGATAGAAGGTATTTATGAATCCTTGAAGGTAAAAAATTTGGAAATTTGAAGAGCACTGACAAAGGTTATTAGTGGTTGGGGGTCTTCAAGTTGGACCTCTATCGATTGTGATAACTCTATCATTTCTTGGTAATGATGAGGTGAAGTGGTAATCAACTCATATAAGCTCATCTTTGTCAGGGTTTGGTAAAGTTATTTAAGCACCACTCTTCTGATAGACTTAGAAGGGTTAGATTAGGAGGCACCTAAGATAGATACCTTGGGTTTAGGTAAAGGTGAAGATGTTTGGGTAGGGTTTGGTTGGGAGGTAGAAGGTGGGTATGTCCATGGAATGGACACATTGGCCTTCCCCTTATCCTTATTTTGTGCTCTTATGATCACATGAATGGTATGGATAAAGGGAGGAATTAGGCTAGGAAATTGGTTGGGATCTTCATTACTCTAAGGTGAGAGTGGAGGAGCAGGTAGGTTTTGGGTAGAGGATGTTTTTATTATTTGGATTGGTAGAGGGCTCATGAGAGGTTCATCTTTTAATAGATCATCCTCATCATAGATCTAATGGATGATAATTTAGATATATTTGTAGTTCTCCATGTCATGGCCTAGTTTTCTATGATAAAAGCATACTTGGAAGTCATCATACCAAATAGGATTTGAATTGATAGGGTTTAATGACCTAATAGTGGGTAAGGTCAAGAAAGAAGCTTGAAATAACCTTTATAAAATGGTAGAGTAGGACTTAGTTAAAGGTGGAGAGGGTTTAGCAGATTTGGTCTTGGTTGGTAAGTTGGAGGTCCTATTAGTAGTGGGTTTGGTGATAGTGGGTATAGATAAGGTAGTGCATTTGGTTTGTGGTTTTGATTTTGGTAAGGTAGTGGTTGAGAAATTGGAGGTAGGAGGTTTTAGGATAGGTAGCTTGGTTATTGATGGTTCAGTGAAAATAGGTGTGTATGAAAGCAAGTGTGTTATCTTAACCAACAATGATGGTTGGGTCTTGGTTGGGACAACCAAATTTATAATCAGAGTGGAAGGATGAGGCCTTAAGATACAAGGAAAGGTGGAGGGAGATAGGAGTTTAGTTCTCTAGCCTTTTAGTATTTCTACTCCCTTGGTTGATTTGGGTTGGCATTTGGTTGTTGGGTTCAATGAGGTAAGCTCCATATGCATAGATCGGTGACTTAGACTTTTTTAAGAGAGAGTACCAAGGTTATTGGTTATCTTGGCTGGTTTGGTTAGAGAAGGCGATTTGGTTTCTTAAGGTTTAGGTTATTTGAATGGCTTAGAAATAGTTGGGTTGGTAGAATATTCCATTAGTTTGGTTGGTAAGATAGGTGTTTGGATAATGAAAGTGGTGGGATGGTCTACCAAAAGCATGGTTGTAGGTTCTATCTTGGTGATATAAGGTATCCCTAATTACTACCAAAAGGTGGCTCGATCCATTTCAGGGTTGGATACAAAATCCAATTTCTACACTAACCTAGAGAATGGTTTGTAGGCTAGTCTTATTCCTTGGATAGTGGACCTAAAATATAAGCCCATATGTTAAGATAGAGGGGTGTTAACCTCATCCTTTTCCTCAATCAAAAGATTCAATGTTTGAGTGGGTGATTCATATGTGGGAGGTGTAGACATGGAGGATTCCTCTTCAGGGATGCTCTTTGAAGGGGTAGTAAGTTACTCAGAGGTTAAATGAGAATGTAAAAGGGGTGCTTATTTTAGAATGTTAGTTGAGGGAGGGGTTGATATCTCCACTACCTTAATAAGTGGAGGAGAAAGGGGTGATTCCTCAATTTGGGTCTCCAAAAGTGGGGAATGTAACTCCACTACCTCAACAAGTGGAGAGGGTGAGGAATAAATAGGTTGGTCAGTAGGTTCTTTAGTAATGAGTGTGCCAAGAACCATGTTAATAGTATGGGCATCATGAGATAACTCAACTATGTTGCTCTCATTTTTGGTAGGTGCATGATTGGGGAAATTTTGCCTAAAGATGTCAAGGGCCTAGTTTTGAGGTACATTGGGGTAATCCAACACAAACTCCCCCTATCAATGAGATATTAGAAAACACTCTTGAAGGTGTTATACCTAATAACATCATTCCCTATTGCTAGGTGGAAGGCACATATATCATTTCATTATATCAACTAGGTACATGATGAGAAGAATCAAATTGCTTATGTGGTTTGATAGGAGGAAGCTATATGATATTAGCTTTCAATAGCTTCTCCAAGATTAAAGTGTAAGATTATCTAAGTGGAGTAAATTTCTTTTGAGTGTTCCCATTTTGGTTTATTCAGTTTTTCTTTGAGGAACTAGAGAAATTTGGTTGGTTGTTAGATGATGGAGAAGCAGCTTTAAGGACAACTATGTTCATGGTGCCCTTGATTTTGGTCATGATATTGGTTTGGTTACTTAGTTTGGAGGAGGAAGTCTCATTAGTTTTATAGGTAGAGTTATTATTTTTCATTTTTAGCTTTCCTTCATCAATGGATCTATTTTCCATTTTACACACCATGGTGAAATCTTCATTAAAAGTTCTGAATCTCTAAACATGAAATGTGGAAGAGATATGCTTGGTGCATGCTTGAGCAAAGATCTCTATGAGTCCAAGTTGAAATAGGGAAAAGGAGAGTTGGTTTATTAAGATTCACTAATGAGCTATGAAATCAGAAATAGATTCATCATAAAACTAGCAGATAGAGTATGGATCAATGATGAAAACCTTTTTGGAGATATTTATCAAAAAGTGTTCCAAGAAAGTTTGACCTAGCTGGGTGTAGGAGAAGAGGGAATGTTTGGTTAAGACACTATACCAATCTAGTGTTGGTCCTAAAAAAGACATAGGAAAAGTGAAAAGGATGGAATCATCATAAGAAATCAAATAATATGAATGCCTGAATACCATAGGTGTTATTTAGGATCCTCCTTACTCTAAAACTTGGAGAACTTGGGATGTTCCCATTGAGGAGAATATGACCTGATAGGAACATATGGATGGATGGGCTCGTTATAGATATGGTAATAAGATAGGAGATTATGAGCCCCAAAGATGGATGACTCTAGAGTTTTCATCTTATCCATGAGCATCTTCATTAGTTTAATTTAAGGTGGTGCACCTAAAGGGCTGTAAGGTACATACTATGGTTGGGGTTGAGTGACATGTTGATAATTTATCAGAGGTTGAGAAGTTTCCACATATGGGTAAGTAGTCACAAGTTATTGATTCAAAGCCACATATACATATATAGTCATTGGTGGTTGGGTAGAGGGTATATATTACTAAGTGGGTGTGGGTAGTTGAGTCATAGGTAAGGGATAAGTGGTAACCCTGGTAGTGACAGGTGGTAAGTTAGAAGGTATGGGTGACACTACATTTTTAAGTGGAGTGGAGGTAACTAGAAGAATGGTAGTAATGGTGGTAGTGGGTACTCTAAATTTAATTATAGTATACGTAGGTAGAGGTTAAGTGGTGGCTATGTGGGAAGAATTATTAGTCAGACTAGGAGGTGTTTTGGTGTTAGAAGGTTGAGTTAGTTGGTTTTGTATGGTTGTGTTAGATGGGTTGCTAGCTAAGGTAGATGCCTAAGAAGCTAATGGTTAAGTGGTGAAAATGGCAATAGAAGAGTTACCTAAAAATCCTAATTACATGTCATAGGTTAGATCAATAGGTGGTGTTAAAATTTGCCTATGATGAGCTATTGTGTTAAGATAATGTTTTAAGGCTATTGGGTTATTATCCAAAAAGGAAACAAAGTCTAGATCACTTTGGGAAACTACTTGAGGCACACTATAAACATCAAACTAATGAGGATAAATCTTAGCTACTAAGATATACTCCATAAATGAAGTGGTAGAGGAGACTGGATAATTTATAGATGTGTCCTAACTTGCTAAGTCTCTTCATTGCTAATGAGTAAGTACCATGCAAGTAGGATGAGGGGAAGATACAAAGAATATTACAAATCAAATAGAGAGAAAGTAAGAAAATGATTAAGGAAATCCAACACACACTAGAGCACATTAAAATCATGTGGTTAATTTTAATCTCACTTTTGGCTAATGACTTAAGTTATGAGAATGTGTGATAGAAGTTGGCTTGTAGATCAGGTACTATAGAAGCAATCTGTGGCTAATTTTATGTTGTTTAGGTGATTAAAATGAATTTATATTGGTAATAAATATGTGGCTTGGTATTGGGGCCTACCCCCTCACTTCACACACTATAGCGATAAGGATGTCAGGTGCTTAGCTAATATATACTGATTTCTAGATTTTATACTCAAACAGAGAGATAAGTTGGTTCTTCCCTTGGTAATGACCTCCAAGTAGGATCATCAGGAAAGGGTAAGGTTGCCACTAAGTGATGAAATCCTAGTCAGGCCTTGTCTCAAGTTTTTTTTATGTTTAATTGATGAAGGTGGTTTGGTTTAGTGTGTGAAACAAGGGTGATGTTATGATAAAATTATTATGCTTTAAAATGAAAGTGAGATAAAATTAGAAGTGATCAATGGATGCACTTGGTTTTAAACCCAAAATATATTTTAGTTTTTTCAATGAGAATAGATAGAGAGAAAAGCATATAGATGCAAAGAAAGGAAACCCAAAGTAAAGACTCAAGGTCCCACCAGGCATGCCAAATTGTTTCAATGAATTTTAGCTTATATTTTAGAAAGGGAAAAGAAGAAACTAAATAGAGGTATAGTGGAAAAACCTATTTGGTTGTGCACATGTTAAAATCAAAAGATTATGAATAACTCCTCTTTGGCTTGAAAGGATGACCTAAAACTAAGACAACACTAAATCAAATGGTTGGTTATTGAGATAGCAGGGTGGATTTCCTAGTGTTAGCTAGAGCCTGAAAGTAAGAGATTCCTTGGGGGGCTATCAATCTACACGTTTTAAATAATTATGTTTATAAATAGAATATAAATTAGTTGCATCAATGATAAAGAGGTACAAAAATTGAATATGATAAATGCTTGTTAAATAAATAGACTATAAATGAGTAGATTAGTTATAAGTAAGTCAATATTAATTCTAAATGGCTCAAGTCTACTTCATAAAATTAGGGAGAAGTGTGTGAATATGTAGGGACATAGAAAACTAGATTTGGCTAAGTGTGGGTAGGTGGAAATGACTTAATATTATTTCCTACCATAGTGACAGTTGATGGTTGATGTGACCATCGATGGTTAAGGTGATCATCAGTGGTCAGGCTGACCATCAGTCTTTAGAAAGTCTATCAATATTTGAGACAACTATCAATGGTTATTATGTGTCTATTTGGGTTGATAAATGCTTAATTGATGGGATCAAAAAGTAGATTTTTGAGAGATGGGTTAGTTCTAAGATGAGTTCCACCAAAGGCAAATAAAGTAATTGAATACTAAGAAGTAAATACTTATCTTGTAGAAGGTTGATTAGAGTGATTCTTGAGGTGGTTGACTCATTGGTGGAGTCTAACATGATTTTAATAGATTAAAATTACTTGATGCTTTGGTGGAGTGATGGTGGCAAGTTGGCTCTTTAACATGATGGGTGGGTCACTAGATTGTTGATTATGATTGACCTACAAAAGAAAGTAACTCTGTATTTATAAGCTCTTGATAATAATTATAGATGGATCTCACATCCCTCTTCTTCTCTTCTTATAAGTAAGGTAAGAGAGTTGCATCAAGATGTTAACTGGGCCCTCTAATTATAACTTACTTATGCAATAGCTTACACATGGATTAAGAAAAATTATTTTTATAAGATCAAGGTGGGGCAACTTTCATGTTGGTGGTTAAGGAGGTGCACCTTGACTATCAATGGTCAAGGTGACTATCGACAGTCATGCTGACCATTGGAGATCAAGGTTGAAGGATCAAAGTGGGTAAAAAAGGTTGTTTCAGACATTTTAGTCAAAATTAATATAGGTTAGGCTAAAATAATATTCAAAATATTAGATTGGTTTAGATGGGGTCCAATGGTGGTACAAGGGAATTATGACATTTAGAATTATGGTGCATAGATTTGTAGTGTCTATAAAACACTAAAAACACACAAAATAGTGCATTTATGTCAATACATACAATAATTTATAAAACTAAAGTATATTGGATTAGAAAATTAGAGTTTAAAAAAATCTCCAAGAGTTTTTAGGAGCAAAATATGGCATCAGGTGTGCTTTAGAATTCCAACTCTGCAAACTAGTCACTATTGGGTTTTAAAAGAGGTTTAATACCTATTTGGGGTCTTAATGATTATTCATAAAGAAAAACCCCATGTCTCTCACATAATTCCATAATATATTTTTATGGGACCCATATAACACCTCTAATTACCATTAAACCCCATTCATCTCCTCATGAAAGGTATGAGCAAAAGTTAATGACCCTCAAGTTTAAGAGCAAGCATTCTATGAAGGCTGAGAAAATTTAAAGTCTGTAGATGGTTGTATTAAGTTGATTATAAGTTATAATGAACTCAATTATTTATATGATGCATCCCCTAACCTATTCCAATATTTATTTTTCCACATTATTTCACCAATCTCTCTTCATCCTCATGTTCTCTAAACCTAGGGTTCTTATGCCAAGCCACTTACTATACCCAAATTGACTGTCATGCCCTGTTCTCTTCTTTGTTGTAGCTCTGAGATATAATGGAGGGTTTTAAAATTTTATTCACTGTATTATTAGTTCCTAAATGGTCTTATCTCAACTTATACTAACCTCATTTCACCACTTCTTCATTTCACCACTTCTTCAACTGACTACCAATACAAGATTTGTATGAACTCAAGGTTGTACTTGACTGAGAAGGGGTATAAATTATATTCTTATTAGGTATAAACCTTAGATGTAATAACTTAACATGTTTATTATCACATTATCAAGGCTATAAAATTCCATCTCAAACTAAATTGACTTCATCTCCTCTAAGTCTTCCTTGTAGGTATGTGTATGCATTTGGCCTACTACAACTAAGCAGGGCATGTCAAATTGTGTTCTCTTTATTTTCTAAGTTTTAAACTATGATGATACAATTTCATCACTATTTAATCATCTTCAAAAACTTCAATGTCTTTATATCTCAATTTTTCTCTTTTAAATAAATCCAAGTAAGTAGAATGGCATGAGGGTTGTGTGTTCACTTTGAACTATGTGGCCCTTGTTTGGTATCTTTATTTTTGTATTCTATGCTTATAAATTTTTGATCATGATGACCTAAGAACTTGAGTCATCTCATTTCTAACCCAAAACACTCACACAAATAACTCTCTTAATTTGGATATTCCTTAGTCACTTTGCAGTCTTATAGGTAATGAGGATTACCTATGTGTGTATGGAACTATGTGACCTCTATTTATAACTTACCCTGATCCCTTGTTTAGAGATTTTTGTTCTCAATTATTTTAGAAATTTTATTATATTTTCCATATTTTAAACATCATACAATAACAAACTCAAGTTTTAAAAACCCTAAGTTTATAAATAGACCTAGAAGTGATTGTGTGCACTTATTAGGAAATGGTTTGTACACATGTTCTAGGAGTCCTTCTTGAAACAATAAACCCACGTAACTTCTTAATGTTATTTATGGACTCAATAATTCCTTTAGAACCCCTAAAAACTCTATACTTCTATCAATATTACCACTATCTCAAAACAAGATCTTCAAGAGGCTAGTTGTAGGTGTTAGTTTGAAGGGGTTTGATTGTGTATTAGGTTTTGGTAATATCTTAGATATTTATTGAGTTCCCTAATGTCATATCATGTTATGGTTGAGGTCTTTATATCTTCTCACTTTCTTGAACCTCATTGATCCATCATCAACTCACTATTGTTCAAATATAACTTTCTCAACAACTGACTATAGGTGTTGATTTGAAGGTCTTTGATTGAGTTTGGGGCTTTGATGACCTATTTTCAATGGCTCAGTCATGCTATTAGTGATAATTAAAAACCCTTTTCAAAACCTTTAATATCTCCTTACCTTATCAATAGGTTATAGGTGATCATCTAGGAAAGACCGAGTGTGATTGTGTATAGGGAATTTTATATCTTTAGACCAATATCCAGTCTTTCCAATGACTTCTACTATAATTTTTAGAGTTTATAAACCTATATTAAAGTCTTGAAAACTATAAAATGTCACAAACATCTCTTTTCCAAGGCCAACACTCTAACTCATTATAGGTGGATGTTTGAAGGTGTTTGACTATATCAAATGGTCTTGGATTAACCTCCTTTAACTCCATTAGTAAATCTTAGTACTGGTTAGTATATTTCAAAGGTCTATTCTTATTATATTCAATCTCCCTATAGCATTCTCATTTTATCTTCAAACCTCTGCATTCAAGAGAAACTCCCAACTAAGTTGCATGTAGGTGGATGTTGAAGAGATTTAACTGTGTGTGGTTTTGAATATAGTCTTGGTCTTAAATTATATCATGACACCTAAAATGTCCCAAACTCCATTATAATAGGACTTTTTCACTTAATTACCAACTCATAACATCTTCAAAGAATCTTCAATCTTTAATTCTCTACCCTCACTATCTATACAGTCATGTTGGTTTATATTTGAAGAGTAGTCTTGATAGCCACCACTTAGATTTAGGTGTTTAGAGATATTTCATTATCCTAGGGTCTTTTATTTGAAATTATTATAGTGTTTTATTTCATAATACATTCAATTTAATACTTACAATCATGAAATTTTATGAGTTACAAACCTATAGGCTGCACAAGGTAAGGAATGTCTGCAATCTTATAATTAAAATCTTTGAAAACTGAAAATTCATGACTATAGGATAAATTATCATTGCATATAAATAAAAAATAATCTTATATCATATGAACACAAATATCAAACTCTTGGAGATGCACATTTAAACCATTGAAATCAGCTCAATTACTAAACACATAGAACACAACCTATAATGGGGATTTATGACCATTTGAAAAAATTACATATTACATGACTAATCAGAAAGACCATTTATGGATTTTCAAGAGAGTTTAATACCATGATTATTCACTCAAATTCATTTTACCATTTGGAAAACTTAGATGTGGATCTAGGAATTTGACTCAACAGAGGATGGTTAGTATGGTGTTAGTTCCAAAATGGAACCAAAATGAAAGAAACAAACTAATAACATAACATCTCTAGGCCTAGATAGTAGGGAGATCTTGGTAACAAAAACAAATGACAAACACACAAAAAAAATTAAGGAATAAAACATAATAATTCCTTCACCTTCCTTGGATGCTCTAAGTGCCTTTCTAGTAGTGGCTTTCTCAGTTTTGATCTCATGAAGTCCTTGGCAATGGAAGCTTGGCTACCTCCATCTCTCCTTGGCACTTTTGGCTTGTGGCTTGGCTTGGATTGGAATTAATTTATCATGGTAACACTAATTTCATGAAGCTTTTATAACCAATCTTTCATTATAACTTTGAATTCTCAAGTCTTAAAAATGATGTTTATGGCCTCTCTATTTATAGATTTTTGAGATGTCTAGAATAAAATTGAAGCATCCATCCTAATATTGAGATGTATAGTTGAGGATTAATTCAATTTTTGGAATTAAGTTTATAATTATCCTCATCATGCCATTGAAATAAAGGGCAATTAAGAGGCATGGAGGGCATGAATCCTGATATTTGTGGCATTTATTGCCTAGGGATGTCTTCCCAAGAAATGAGGTCACCTGATGATGCAGATATTCAATATTCATTTATAAAAATAAGTTTTCAAAAAATTTACGTATAATTATTAATTAGGCCTTGATTTGGATTAATTATCTCTTAATCATGTTTAAGCACTTTGTGCACAAATTACTCAAATTGATCATAATGTCCTATTATTGGTCCAAATTTTGACTAGATTAGAATTGGAAGGTAACATCAAATGCAATAGATCTGTTATCTAATTTAGTATGTTACCGATAATAAATAACAAATGCATATGTCTTGTACAAAATATTTGATAAGAAAGAGCAATCTAGATCATCTAAGTGAAAAATTGGCATTTTAACTCGCAATGATCTAATCAAAATTAGTCAGCCCATAAACTGCATTGCCCCATTTAGGGATACCCTAGCTATAATTGGCACTTGAATATGTCAAGTTCAAATATTTTAATGTGTTTTAGTGTTTTTAGGCCAAATTGTGCATTTTGAGTGGAAATTGGCCAAAACCCTAATTGGAGGTCATTAGTGGCTAGCTTTAGGTGTCTATAGTTTGCCCTTATTTGGAAAATGATTTTAAGCTATAAACAAAGAAATGTCTTATCAAATAATAAAAAGGTCATGTATGCCTATAACTATAATGATGATGATAAACTAACTGTATGATGCCCCCTTGAGGGAATGATTAGAATAAGTAGGTTGACAAACAATCCCTTGAAAAGAAAGAAGTGAAACAAGGGGACCAAAGAAAAGAAAGATGATGGGGTGAAAACACAATGATATTGAAAAAGTAGTCAAAATAATTGAGAATGCAAGTGGTATGGTATACAATGGTTTTCCCAAAGGTGGTTATAAGAATTATACCCTAATAGTGGCAACATGGTATGATAATACAATGATTTGCCTAAAGGTGGTTATAATCATTGAGAAATGCAAGTGGGATGGTGTGAAATGATTTTCCCATATGTGGTTATAAGCATTGTACCCTGATTATGGAAAACATGATAAACTTGGTCGAGGATGACGATAACTTAATAAAAAGGGTAATGATGAAATGGAACAACCTACTAGTAGGGAGATGTTCATTTGAACTAATAAAGGTTGAAATTATTTCATGGTTAATTACTCTATTTGGGATATGATTAGGATTGAATCAGGATGTCGGTGCCAAAGAGATGTTGATGCCACCATTGTTGAATAGAACTATTAAATCTAAGGTTTCTTATAGCATGTGTTATTAGGCATCACGGTATAACATCATGAGGACTAGGCCAAAATATGCATGGGGACTGACTCCCATAATAAAATACTCAGAAAATAATGTACCAATGATAGAAACCATGATGACAATGTAAACATATGAATATATATGGATTTGAGTATAAGTGTGGGTAAGTAATCACCTAATGAACACACATAAAATGAATCAAGGCAACAGTGTTGAAAGTAAACAAACAAATAATGAAATATAAGCCATACAAACATTGCCCCTAAAAAATAGGAGACAACTTAACAAATTAAAAAAATGAGGGAATAAAAGAAAATAAAGGGGGTGGTCAAGTTGTGTCCATATGCACTAGGCAAATGGATGCTGCCTACATAGTTCCATGGATGTAATATCCAATAAAAAAATTTAGGCTAAATTTAATTCTCCTAGGGAATGGGAAGAATGTGATAACTAAGGAAAATAAATAGAATGGATGTGATAGAAGAATAGGAATGGTCTTTCAAAATGGAAAGTATGTGAGAGAAAAAGGATAAAAAGGATGGTGAAACTAAGTAGCAAGTTATTTGCTTGTAACCTAGTAAGGGTTCCCAAAATCCTTAAGGTAAAGAAGTGGTCAATGTTTTTGTTCTTTTATAATTATTTTATAAATGTTTTTGGAATTGTTTTAGAGAATTTCAACTCAATCAAGAATGATAAGACACTAAATGGTTCAAGCTTGCAAAATGATGAGAGGGTTTAAACTAAGTTTGTTCACAAAAAGGTGAGAGTGAGCTTAGGTTGATCATAAAATGGTGAGAGCATGGCTTAGGGTGACTAATCTAACCTTAAAAATGATCAAGCACTGCCCACATAGTCCCAAAGTAGGACCTCAAGTCACTATAGTTATGCCCTTACAGTGGAGGAATTTGATGAGTGTAGTAAATTCAAACAAAATAGGCACAACTGGTAAAAAGGCATAGTATGACATAACAAGTGGCATATTGGTATATCAAGGCTTAATGTTTCCCCTAGTTTTCCCATAGGTAGTTATAACCAAGACACAATTTCGTAGATCAATGTTACTAATTTACCCCAAAGGTGGTTATAATTAGTAGCAAGATTGGTGGTAATAAAAGAATAAAAAATGAAGGATGAAAATACCAAAACTTCTATCACACTGTCCCAAAATATGATCTCTATTTGAAGTACTTAAATCAATTGATGAAATTGATTAGATACCTTGATACTAAAACTATGTGATGAATGACAAAAAATAAGGTCAAACAGGCTAGGCTTTAGAACACACTGGGTTTATAGAACAAAAGCAAGAAGTAGATATGAAAAAGAGGATAGATAAGGATGGCATTTGTATAAAGAAGAATAGTGATAAAATGGCATAACTAAAATGGTCGTTATAGTAAATACACCTTAGCACTCAAGCATAGTACTTATTGAAATGAATAATATTCATCAGCTCATGAAGTTCATTTCTATCTGGTGTGGTAAGCCTGTATGCTCCTGATCCATAATCTGTAGTGATGATGAAAGGCCCTATCCAGTTTGGTTTGAATTTCCCTTTATGATTATTCTTATCCATGATATTCTTTTAGTTTTATTTTAAGAACAAGATCACCAAGCTCAAATGTTCTATACTTAATATGTCAATTATAGTGGACTTTGAGTCAATTTTGAAATGCTTAAAGATTATTGAGTGTTGTTATGCGTTTCTCATCAAGTAAGTCTAGCAATTTTAGGTGAACTACTTGATAGTAATGATCATCTAGGACATGCTTAAAAGATATGCATAGTGAAGGTAACTCAACCTCAATGGGAAGGATGGATTCAGTACCATAAACAAGTGAGTATGGAGTGGCTCCTTTGGGGGTATGATGATTGTTATAATATGCACAAAGGGCAAAGAATATCTGGAGGTGTCAATCACAACTAGCATCATTGACAATATTATTGAGTATATTGACAAGGTTTTATTGGATGCCTCAACTTGGCCATTAATTTGAGGGTAATATGTTATAGATAAATGTTATTTGATGTTATATTGGGTACATAGCTGGTCTACATCCTTTTTCTTGAATGATCCTCCATTATCAAATATAATGTTAGAAGGGATACTATAGTGGTATATGAGATGGCTGAAAATGAATTTGGAAATTTGATTTCCAGTCACATGAGGTGTATAACTTCAACCCACTTAGTGAAATATTTAGTGGTGGTAAAAATATGTTTATGGCCATTAGATTAATTGGGGTTGATCTTCCCAATCAGGTCAAGTCCCCATGTAGAAAATGGCCATGGTGTCAACATTGGTTTCAAAGTTTTTATTGGGACATGAATTAAATTAGCATGACATTGACATTTATAACACTTTTTTACATATGCAATGTCATCTATGTCCATTTGGACCAATAATAACCAGTACATAAGAGCTTTTGTATAGGACTACCTTGCTAAAATGAGCTCCACATACTCCATCAACTTCTCTTAATGCTAGCGTAGACTCTATCGAAATTAAACAATGAAGCAAAGTTCCATCAAAACTATGGTGATAAATGGTAGATCCTAGTAAAGTATAATGAGTGGAATAATGAATAAAGGCTTTGGTTTGTTTTTGAGATAGGTTAGGTGGTAGGACTTGGTCATAGAGGTAGTTGTAAAGGTTTGAGTACTAGATAAAATTAAGACCAATAGTATCACAAATCATGGCTATAGTTGAAGGTTCATGAGCTGGTGCTAACAAATTCTTGATGAGGAACTGATACTCTCTAGCTTTATCTATTTATTGAATTATAGAGCCAATAGTAGCCATGGTATCTGTAGTTCTGTTACAAGCCCTGGGTATGTGCTCGAAATAAATATTAGTAATATATTACTTAAGAGTGTCAACCATGGCTTTATATGGAACCAAATTATCATCTTTAGTTTGAAAATGATCTACAACTTGATTGATGATTAATTAAGAATCACCATAAACTTGGAGATGAGATATGTAATAATGCACTACTTGTCAAAGTCTTGTAACAAGTTCTTCATACTCAGCCATGTTATTTGTACAAGAAAGTTGATTCTGAATGATTTAGGGATTAGATCCCCCTACGGTGTAATAAATAATATGCATGCCCATGATCCATGTGTAGTAAATAAACCATAAAAATATAGCTTCAAAAGGCTGCTCCTCAAGGGGTGTGTCAATGATGGTCATTATGGATTCATCAAAAAATTGAAATGTGAGTGGTTATGTGTCTATAAGATGTGCTTTAGCAAGTTGATCTATAAGAACTTGTCCCTTAATTGCCTTCTGATTGACATATTCTATGTCAAACTCACTAAAAAGCATGATCCATTTAGCCATTCTACCTTGTAAAGGTCTTTTAGATAGTAGATACTTGAGTGGATCTACTTTTTAAATGACCACAGTCTTATTATTCAACATGTAATGGTGTAGTTTCTGAGCTATGAAGACCATGGCCAGACAAGCTTTTTTAATAGGTGCATAGTTATTTTCATATGTTTCTAAGGTATGACTTAGGTAGTATAAAACATGCTCCTTTCCATTGTCATCATTTTGAGCCAAGAATGCTCCCAGATCATGGTCGGTAGCTGACAAGTATAACAAGAATGGCTTTCTTGGCATAAGAGGTAATAAAATAGGCAGATTAACAAGATAGTCTTTAAGTTATTGAATATCTATTTGGTAGTGATCATTCTAGTGAAATGCAACTCAATTTTTTAAAAGGTGTGTAAATGGATGACACTTGTCTAGTAACTAAGAGATGATGCATTGGATTGACTGGATCTTAACCTACAAACTACGGAGTTGCTTTAAATTGGTTGGTGGTGGCATCTCAGTTATAACATGGACTTAGTCATATCAACTTAAATACCTCTATGAGACATGATGAAGCCAAGTAATTTTCTTGAAGTTACACCAAACACACATTTCTTTAGATTGAGTCTAACTTTATACTCCCATAATCTTTCAAATATCTTACGCAATATTGCTAGATGGTCGGTCCTAGTTTTGGATTTTCCTAATATGTCATCAATATAGTCTTCAACAATATCATGCATCATATCATGGAATATGATATTCATGGTCCTTTGATTTATATCTCCAACATTCTTAAGGCCAAATGGCATTACTTGATAACAAAATTTTACCCATGGAGTGGTGAACACTATTTTATGTTGGTCTTCTCATGCTATTCTAATCTAGTTGTATCTTAAAATGCCATCCATGAGTGAAAGCATTTCATAACCTGCCATGGATTCAATATTCATATCGATATTAGGCAAGGGAAAATAATCTTTAAGACAAGCTTTGTTGATGTCTCAAAAATGAGTACAAATTTTGATCCCTTCAAGATTTTTACTAGCAAGTGCCACATTAGATATCCATTCTAAATAGTCAATGGATCAGATACATCCTAATTTTAAGAGTTTTTCCAACTCTTTCTTTACCAATATAGCAATGAGAGGATGCATCTTATGTAACTTTTGTTTTACCAATTTGGCATTAGGATTAACCACAAGGTGGTGCAGAACTAAGGTGGGGTCTAAACTTGGCATGTCAAAATAGGCCCATGCAAAGATATCTACAAATTCTCTCAATAGAGCTATAAAGACATCACATTCCTCTCACTGAGGAATGCCCCTAATTTTATCCCTTTCAGATCTAATAGATTCTTGATATTTACCTCTATTGTATCTTTGACTAGAAGGGTCGAACCATCTTCTAGGATAGTAGGCAGTGACTTAAACTATTAGATTGTGGTAGGGTCATCCATTAGTAATTACTCTTCAACTTCTCCTAGGCATGATGAATCTGAGTCCCTTAATGGGAGATCTGCCCATGTGACAAAAATAGTTGGAAATTCTTGAAGAATTTGAGCAAATACTTGTTGTTGCTCAAATCTAAACTTGGATCCACATGTAAGTTAATCATTGGTGTATTCCTAGTCTAAATTTGAATACGAATAAACACCCCCATCTAATGGTGCCTAAAATAGGTTTTCACCACTAGAATATCTTTTATCTTTACTTTTTTCCTAGTCATAAATCACCTCAAAGAGGTTTTCACTTTGGGACCTTAATGTTTTACTTATTTTTTTTGGCTAAGGGTGTTCACTCACTCTCCAAAATAGGTTGCAGGATCTAATGTGATTGAGAATCTTGATTTATTATCTCCCAAGGAACATTGTCTCTAAGGCCTAAGAAATCATAGAATGCCTCATCATTCTAGAACTCATCAATTGGTAGACTAGATTTTTGTTGGTCCCAATCTATCAATTAGGGATAATATAATGACAAAGGGTTGTGATGAATGGCCAAGGTAAGGGTAAAAATGACATTGTTATCAAAAAATTTGGTTTCATCTAGGTTATCAAAGGTGAGGCTATGATTAGACTCTACTTCACTATCAACATCATCATCACTAATCGCTAGCAATGGAGTTTGAATAAGATATGTCGGGTCAGCCCCAGGCAGTTTAAATCCAAGTCCATAAGGTATTTCATACTTAGTCATGGAAATTGGCTCTATGGTTCCTTGTTGATTTGGTTTGAGGCCTCTTCCTTCATAATTTTGATGCTCTATGATCCTATTAAGAATAGGATACTTTGCATTTTTATAGCAATCAGCTTGGATGTCATTGTATAAACATGATTCATCCCCTTAAAGAGGGTTAGGTCCTAGGCTAGATGATTGTAAAAATGTGATAGGTCCCTTATCTTTGTTCTTTTATTGCCAATGCATATGTGGGATGACTGTAGGTCACCCAAAGGTTTTTGGATTCTAAGGAATATTGGCTATATGAAATGTATCATGGGTCACATACTCTCTTGGTCCATTATTTGAAATGATGAAATGATTAGAAGCTTTAGGAGGTGGCATGTGGTAAAGATAATCCAAGGTATTAGAATCTATGCAATTATCTAGTGAAGGATCAATAAGTATATCCTTTCATTTATCCTACTTGTAACTTATATTCATACCATAATAATAATTATAGATTCAAAATTTAGCATCCAAATGCTTGCAGTGCTCATATGGGTGTAAATCTCCTAGAATATTCACTTCCATCCCTGAGTGGGAAAACTTGATACATTGGTGCAATATTGATGGGACTGCATGAATCTCATGTAACCAAGGCCTACCTAGAAGCATATTGTATGACAACTCAAGATCAAGCACATGGTAAAGTGTATCATGGGTCAAAGGCCCAATGATAAATAGCAAACTAATGGTGCCTTGTGATTTTTTTTCCTAATTATCATAGGCTTTGATATTTATTATTTCTAGCTAGAGACCTGTCCTTATGTACCCAAGAATCTTGATGAGCTTTAGAGACACTATGTTGATGCTAGATGCATTTTTTATAAGGACATGTTTCACTTTATGCCATATCATATAAACTTGTATGTATAGTGGATCATTATGGAGTGGGCCAAGAGAGTACATATCACTTTGGTTAAATGTGACTTGTTGGGATAGAGCTAGGTGTCCAACCAAAACTTGAAATTTATCAGGGGATATATCACTAAAAATAATGGATTGGGTCAAAAACTCATTCAAGATGTTCTTGTGGATTATTGACATTTGTCACAGATCTAAAATATAAATTTGTGCTAGTGTTTTCTATAATTGTTCCACAATATCAAATTTTTTTTCTTGGTCATTAGTGAATGGTTTATTCCAAGGCTAAACGATTGGTTAAATGACAAAGTGGTGGATGGTTGTAGGCCTGGGGTAGTAATCTTTGACCTCTAAGTTATGATTGCATAATTAAGATTAAATACCAAACCATTATTGCTAACAAGTGTTTGGAATTGTGTGGAACCAGGTAGGACAAGTCTCAGTTGTCGATGCACTTGCATGTGGTCACGTGGCAAGGATGAATTATCAATATAAGGTCCAAAAGTGAAATTCCTAGTTTGTTGGTTTACCTATATACATTTTCAAGTCAAAAAAGGATTATTCATTTAATTTGGTTGAATATTATTATTTATTAATTGTCTAGGTTGATTAGTGTTTGGTCTAAGATTAATAGAGATGGTATTAACGCTACCCCCTGCAAGATGATCTATAACCCTATTGTAGTCATGTGTAACTACATGGTAGGTTTATTGGTTATTACCATTTTGACCTTGGTTTTGTTCATTATTCTATCATTATGGGTTTTAATACTAATTTTGTTGATTCTGCTAGTTTAGCCTTTGATTTTGATACTATTGATTTTGGTGTTGCACTGGTCATCATCATTGTTGTTGTTGTTGATTATTTTGTTGTTGTTGATTGTTATGTTGGGGAAAGGGGTTTTGATAAATCCCTAGAGTTTTATTGGAAGTGGAAGAACCATTATCTAATTTTATGTCCCCATTATCCAACATATTCTCAATTAAATACTTGATTTGGACACATCTTCATAGATTATGCCTATTGACCCAATGATAGTGACAAAATTCATTTTCAAGGTACCAATCAGGATAAGGAATGCCTTACAGATAATGATTTGTTATAGGCCAACTAATTAGATTAGAAAAAATAAGATTGTGAAATATAGAATCAATAGGTTCTCTTAGGTCACTAAAGACATGACGTGTAGGCATGATTATCCTAGGAGGAGGGGTTTGCAATGGTAAATGCTATTGTACTTATTGTGCAAGTTTTGGTTGTTGTGCTTGCAGCATTGGTTAGAGAGTTTATTGGGTAGGAGTAAGCTAGAAAGCTGGTACAAATGATGTTTTTACCATTTTCACATGATGGGATTCAATTATTCCTTTTCCCAAAACATTCCTATTGCAGTTGAGGGTTGTAAAGATGTCACGTTCCTCCTCAGTGAGGAATACCCCTAATTTTATCCATTTTAGGTTTGATGGAGTCTTGATAGTTACCTCTATTGTATCTTTGACTAGAAGGGTCGAACCCTCTTTTAGGATAGTAGGTAGTGACTTGAACTATTGGATTATTTTAGGTTCCTCTATTAGGACTTGTTTTTTAACTTCTCCTAGGCATGATGAATCTGAGTCCCCTAATGGGAGATCTAGCCATGTGACAAAAATAGTTAGAAATTCTTGAAGATTTTGATCAAATACTTGTTGTTTCTCAAAGTTAAACTTAGATCCATAGGCAAGTTCATCATTGGTGGTCTCCTAGTCTAAATTCAAATAATAATGAACACCCCCATCTAATGGAGCTTGAAATAGGTTTTCACCACTAGACTAGCCCTTTACATTTTCCCTAGTCAGAAAGTGCCCCAAAGAGGTTTTCACTTTGGGACCGCAATGTTTTACTTAATTGTTTTTGGCTAAGGTAATTCACTCACTCTCCAAAATAGGCTACAAGATCCAATGCGATTGAGAATCCTGATTTGTGATCTCCTAATGGAACATTATCTCTAAGGCCTAAGAAATCATATAATGCCTCATCATTCTAGAACTCAGCAATTGGTAGACTAGATTATTGTTGGTCCCAATATATCAATTGGGGATAATATAATGGAAAATAGTTATGATTAATGGCCAAGGTAAGGGTACAAATGGAATTGTTATCAAACAAGTTGGTTTCAGCTAGGTTATCAAAGGAGAGGCTATGATCAAACCCTACTTCATTTTTAGCATCATAATCACTAGTCATTGGTGATGGAGTTTGAATAAGATATGTGGGGTCACCCCCAGGCAGTTTAAATCCAAGTCCATAAGGTGTTTCATACTTAATAATGGAAATTGGCTTGATGGTTCCTTGTTGATTCAATTTGAGGTCTCTTCTTTCATAATTTTGACACTCCATGATCCTATTAGGAATAAGATACTTTGCATTTTTATAGAAATCATCTTGGGTGTCATTGTATAACCATGATTCATTCCATTCAAGAGGTTCAGGTTTGAGGTTAAATGTTGGTATAAATTTGGTAGGTCCTTTATCTTTGTTCTTTTATTGCCAATACATACGCATGATGACTTTAGGTTGCCCAAAGGTTTTTGGATTCTGAGGAAGATTTGCTATATGAAATGTATCATGGGTCACATAATCTCCTGATCCATTATATAAAATGGTGAAATGATTAAAATATTTAGGAGGTGGCATGTGGGAAAGGGAGTCTAAGGTATTATAATCTATGAAATTTCTAGTGAAGGATCAATAAGTATAGTCTTTCCTTTATCCTTCTTGGAAATTGGATTCATACCGTACTGATAATTATAGCTTTGAAATTTGGCCTCCAAATGCTTGCAATGCTCATATGGGTGTAAATCTCCTAGAATATTCACTTCCATCCCTAAGTGGGAAAACTTGATATATTGGTGCAGTGTTGATAGGACTGCATGAATCTCATGTAACCAAGGCTTTCTTAGAAGCATATTGTATGACAACTCAAGATCAAGTACATGGAAAAGTATATCACGGGTCAAATGCCTAATGATAATTGGAAAACTAATGGTGCCTTGTGATTCTCTTACCTGATTATCATAGGCTTTGATAGTTATTATTTCTAGCTAGAGATCTGTCATTATATACTCAAGAAGCTTGATGAGCTTTAGAGACACTATGTTGAGGCAAGATCCATTATCTATAAGGACATGTTTCACTTTATTCCATCTTATATAAACTTTTATGTATAATAGATTATTATGAATTAGACCAAGAGAAGATATATCGCTTTGGTTACATGTGACTTGTTGGGCTAGAGCTAGGTGTCCAACCAAAACTTGAAATTTATCAAGGGATATGTCACTAAAAACAATAAATTGGGTCAAAAAATCATTCAAGATGTTCTTATGGATTATTGACATTCACAACAAATCTAAAATAGAAATTTTTCTGGTGTCTTCTGTAATTGTTCCACAATATCAAATTTCTTGTCTTGGTTAGTAGTGAATTGTTTATTCTGAGGCTGAATGATTGGTTGAATGATAGGCAAAGTGGTGGATGTTATGGGCTTGGGATAGTAATCTTCAACCTTTAAGTTGTGATTTCAAAATTGGGATTAAATACTAGACCATTATTACTAACAAATGTTGGGAATGGTGTGGGATGACATAGGACAAGTCTCGGTTGTCGATGCACTTGCATGTGGTCACATGGCAAGGATGAGTTGTTGATATAAGGTCTAAAAGGGGAAGTCCTAGTTTGTTAGTTTGCCTATATGCATTCCCAATTCAAAGAAGGATTATCCATGTAATTTGGCTAAATATTATTATTTAGCAATGGTCTAGGCTAATTAGTGTTTGGTCTATGATTAATGGAGATGGTATTAATGATACCCCCTACAAGATGACCTACAACCCTATTGTAGTCATGTGAAACTACATGGTAGGTTTGTTGGTTGTTATCATTCTAACCTTGGTTTTGTCCATTGTCTTATCATTGTGGGTTCTACTACTAATTTTTTTTATTCTAATGGTTTGGCCTTTGATTTTGATACTGCACTGGCCATTGTTATTGTTGTTGCTAATTATTTTTCTACTATTGATTGTTATGTTGAGAAAAGGGGTTTTGATAAATCCCAAGAGTTTGATTGGAAGTGGAAGCACCATTATCTAGTTTATCTCCCCATTCTCCAACATATTCTCAATTAAATGCTTAATTTGGACACATCTTTGTAGATTATGCCTGTTGACTTGATGATAGTCACAAAATTCATTTTCATGGTACCAATCAAGATAAGGAATGCCTTGTAGATAATGCTTTGGTATAGGCCAACTAATTAGATTAGCGATATCAAGATTGTGAAATATAGACTCAATAGGTTATCCTAGGTTATTAAAGACATGACATGCATGCACGGTTCTCCTAGGAGGAGTGGTTTGCAATGGTAAATGTTATTATACTTATTGTGTAAGTTTTGGTTGTTATGATTACAACATTAGTTGGAGAGATTTTTGGGTAAGAGTAAGCTAGAAAGGTGGTGTAGATGATGTTTGCACTATTTGGACATGATGGGATTCAGTTACTCCATTTCCCACAACATTCTTATTACAGTTGAATTGATTTAGTCTTTCTTGGTTATTGGTCTGTGCCAGTTATGATGCTTATGATTGAACGGGATGTTGGTCATTTCCTTGATTGGTACCTTGATTTTTATTAGTTGAATTAATATTGATAACTCCTTTATTGATGAGCTCCCACTCAATCAACAAGCCTTGTTGATAATTTCCTTGAAAGTATGCACACATTGTAGTTCTAAATGATAAGCTATCTCACTGTGCAAATTTTTGGTAAACATAGTGGATAATTGTTTATCTAGTAAACTATGGGTGAAATGGATTGCAAGGGATCTCCATCACTGTAAATAACTTGCAAAATCTTCACTAGCTTTTTGCTTTGCTTACATCAAGTCCACTAATGAAATCTCATGCTTGAGATTATAGGAAAAGTGTTGCACAAACTTATCAGAAAGATCATCAAAATCCATTACTAAATTTTCAAACAACTTAAAAACCCACTCCAAGGCTTGTCTAGCCAAGCTCCTTAGAAACAAAAAGAAAATATATATGTTGTTATATACCACTGGTTGACATGCGACAAAGAATTTGGTCAAATGAGCCTTAGGGTCACCTTTCCCTTTGTATTTATCAAATTTTGGTGGTTTATATCCTAGAGGAAATGGTATCTATAAATATTCCATGTTGAATGGATAGGAAGATACATCATCCAATTTGAACTTTTTAGTTTGTTTACCAGCTTGAATGGTAGCAATTGCATCCTTCATCGGTTGCAATTCTTAGGATAGGAAACTAGAAGGAATATTGGTTTGAAGGAGAATAATAGTTTGGATAGATGGTTGGGAGGTCACAAGTGAGACACTTTGACTAGGGTATGATGGAGATACCTATTGGGGTACATTGGTTTGGTTGGGTAATGGACCAAGAACATGCATACGTGGGTTAGTATGTACTCAAAATTACATAATTGGTTGTGTGATATTCTAGTTTGGGTTGGTGATAAAGGTTTGACTTGGAGGATTTTGTGGTTGGGATGGAGGGATATAAATATGTTATGCCTATTATGGTTGAAAATGGACATGCTATTGATTAATAAAACTTTGTTGTTGAGTGGGAACTTGTGGACCAAGACCCTGTCTCTAAATTTGTGGTACATTTTGAACCAATGGTTATCTAGTAGGTACCTAATAAAAATGGGGACCTCCTTATTACATGAATCCCTATGAAGAAGTGAAATCCAATTGAAAATTTGGCATCTATCATTGACCCATATTTTTGCATTAATGACTAGTCATTGCTTGGTTTTGGATTGACCTATTAGTGTGTGACTGAAGAGGTAGAATATTAGTTTTACCTGATTGAGGTGGTAATGTGTTTGTCCTCTATTATGATGATAGAGTAGATTATGCCTATTGTTGTGGAATACTACTCATTAATTTTTGATTAAGAGTAGGGTTCATCACATTCTATCATTGAGGTGTGACATTGATCATTATTTCATTACCTAATCTTGTAGGTTGTACACTTGAGGAAGCAATTGGTTGAGGTTGCAGTGTAGAAACTCTTATTCCTTGGTATGATGACCTATTCATAGGATTAACTATAGGCACATGTTTTTGGCTAATTATTTGTGAATTAGTACCACTTTGATTAGGATTGGATGTTTTTGGCACA
The DNA here is from genome assembly GCA_037957365.1 of Torreya grandis. Taxonomy (NCBI): domain Eukaryota; kingdom Viridiplantae; phylum Streptophyta; class Pinopsida; order Cupressales; family Taxaceae; genus Torreya; species Torreya grandis. The sequence goes on along the minus strand of JARHVA010000686.1, from coordinate 1,371,822 downwards.
TTATCTATTACATTTGGCTCACTACTCTATGTATAGGCCAAAGACACTTCTTCAATAATAGGCATATGCATCAAGTTATCTATCAAAATAGTTTATAAAAATGGGTCAAAATTCAAAGTCTCTTGCCCCATTAACTCTATCAACACTCCTGTTGAAGGAACTAGGTCAATAGGAGTCTCACTTACCATGTTCATCTGATTAAAATCACATGCTAGATTCAGGTAGGTTTGATATGTTGTCTGCATTTGGTTAAAGTGATCTTCCATGATGTTTTTAAATCAATCTGATATATTAGGATCTTTGGACATTGTTTGGACTAGAGCCATATGATTGATAGAAGAACCCTGTTGATTGTAAATGATATTTTGGGGCACTCTTACTAGACTTGGTAAATTTTCATGGGGGAAGTCTACTAGAAAATTGGCCCCTACCTCTATGGATCTAACCAAAATCTCATCTTTATTTTCTAACAAATGTCACTCAAACAAAAATGGATCATATATGGAATCAGTATTAGTAGAATATGATTGTTGAATTACTAGCTCATCCACTGCAAGTATTGTAGATAGGTATTATGTGGTTTGTTCTTGGTCTTGTTCTGAATAAGGTGGTGTGTTAACTAAATAGTTAGCCAACAAATCTTGGCTTTGTGCCCATAATTGAGTATTATAAGAGAGATAATAATCTATCCCATAAGCAATATTATATGCATAGGAGTCTTACACCATTTATTCTTATGAAACTACATTACCAACCCTTGGATTGTACATGAGTCCACTATGAGTGTAGGAGTACATATTGGGATCCATAGTCAATGATTTAACAATAAAAGGTCAAAGAGTTCTACAAAATCTAAAAAGGATAATGTCTAAAATAGGTGATGTTACAACTTGGTCTAGATTCATCAAAAGGATCAAAAGGTTTATGCAAAGTTTTTTGAGGAAATAAGCTAGTATGAAGTATCTAACATTTCACTATTCACATAAAGATAAGAAAGCAAATGGATCAAAAATCAAAATGTCAAACTCTGAGGTCAAAGTGTTTCAAATCAGTCTAATCTAGAAATTTTAGAAGTTGCTAGGTCTTTTTTCCAAATGTAACATCAAAATATAGGCTCAAACAAGGCATGCGCTAGGAATCTTGGCCAAATGGCATCAAAAGCTAGACTTTGAAATAGATGAAAGTTTTAATCTAACAAATTTGAAACACTTTTAAAAAACACTAGGCATTTGATTCTTGGACATGAAATTGATCAACTAGGTATAAGGTATGAAACAAAAAGGCATTTTAGAAATAGTTTATTTTCTCACAAAAATGGTATAAAACTTGGTTCTTTTGACAAACAAGCTAGACAAAGGTGATTAGTATAATTATGATTTAGATAAAAGATCAAAAAAGTACACTCAAATTGGTTTAAAAATGTAGGAACAAATTTGAAACTCTATGCAAGAGGGTCTATGAAACAATATTTGAAATGATTTGGGTAGCGTAATGATGCTATACTACCTAAAAGGTGTGACAAAAAAGTCTGTTTCAAAAACTCTCTAAGGCAAAGATATTTTCCTACTATTTTGATAGCATAACACTACTTTTCTTAACTCAAAATTGAAAGTGTTTAGCATAAAATGGCTTAAGTCTATCAAGTGATGATAATTATTATGAGTCTTAAATGACCTTCAACCCAAATTAGAAATTAAACCTAAGTTCCCTCAAGTTTAGTGCAAATGGTGAACCCACTTAACACATCAACATTATGAACTTATAAAGGTGCAATTTCAAATTTAGATTATAAGTGAAGGACTTAAACAACTTTCATAAAGGTCTAGACTCAATTCAGAAGCAGAAATACATCGAAGTGGATGATATGACTCTCAAGCTTTTGATGAACTTTTAAACAAGGCAAATTGATGATCTCATGTGAGCAACATAATGCCTCTTTGTTCAAAGGGAAGTTTTGACTATGTGTTTGGTTTGGATTGTTTGTTTACATCAAAATTTGAATCCAAACAAGACTTTAATCTAGGATAAGACCAACTAATTAATCACTCTTAGATCCTAAACTAAAAAGATTGCTTGGTATTGTTAGAATCCATCAATATACATCATTTTGAGAGGATTTTAAGTGTTCATCCAAAAGTAAACATGCATTATATAGTAGGGTTCTTACACCCCCCCTTCTCTCAAATGATAGTATTATAACATGGACCTTGAGATGTACCTTGCATCAATAATACTTTTGTAGTAAGTGGGGATTTGTCTAAGATCTAACAAGTTTTCAAATGATTTAGAGAAATCAATTACACAATGACTTTCATGCCAAACAATTTAAAATAAAAGCACAGATTTTGGGTCTGTATAACTTGGCTTGTTTCAAAAATGTCTAATCCTTTTTGCAACCACTACATCCTATTGTTTTCTTAGTGTAGTGCAATGTCCAAAGTACCACTATGTCTCATTTGCAAATCCAAAGGAGCCAAATGAAGTCAATGCTGAGAGATGAAAATCTGAGTCAAAGCTTCCCTAAAGAACTTGAAAGAGGTGATGAAGTCACCCTCACAAGCCAAGTTTGCATAAAAATAAAGAAATCATAATATAGAAAGACTTTAGGGTCATTTTCAAGGTCACCCAAACTTTGATGAGTTTTTGGGGAGTGCTTTAGATGAATTTATTTTTAAGCCTTAGACTAGGTTATTTGTAATAGGAATGGTGATTTTGATTCTAAGGGTTCCCTATAGGGTACAAATGGAAGAGCATACACACAACATTCCTCTTTTTTCCAAACAAATATTTAATCTAAATAACTATTTCAAACAAGACTTGACAAGTGTGTTCAATTTTAAGCCCAAATGAAAGTGAGGTGGTGTTCATTTGACCCCTTGGTCTTAGTTGTAAACTTTGAAAGCATTCATCATAAACATCTAAAATATTTAAACACCAAAAAAAAGTTCCTAATTGATTTTTAAGCATGAAAAAGGTGATATGAACATGTTTTTGTCAATTGTCAAGCTTGGTCCTACAGCAAAAATGTCAGCATGTCTTTTAGCTTTGAATATATTTTTTGTTTGAAATAATAAACTTTAGAAAAATAGCTCTCAGGTCTATGTTTTAATAACATATTGACTGATGTCAGTTTATATAATTGATGATGGTGAGATTTTCTAACAGATGTCAGTTATCTAATCAACATCAGTTATGCTAATGTAACTGATGTTAGGTATACAACTAATGTTGTTTTTGCTAATCGATGTCGGTTAAGATATGAAATTGATGTTGGTCTTACTTGCCAACATCAATTACTATGTAAAACTGTGGCAAACAAAAATGAAAAAATAAAGTTAGAAAATCAATTTGCAAGAGTTTTAAAGGTCCAAATGAATATTTTAAAGTTGAAAAATAATCTTATTTAGGTGTGAGATGCATCTAGTACCATCGGGCATGCCATATGTAGATCTAGGAATTTGACTTAAGAGAGGATGGTTAGTATGGTGTTAGTTCCAAAATGGAAACAAAATGAAATAAACACACTAATAGAATAACATCTCTATGCTTAGACACTAGGGAGAGCTTGGTAACAAAAAAAAATGACAAACACAATATAAAAGTAAGGAATAAAACATAAAAATTCCTTCACCTTTTTTGGATGCTCCAAATGCCTTTATAGTAGTGGCTTGCTCAGTTTTGTGCTCATGACGTCCTTTGCAATGGAAGCTTGGCTACCTCCATCTCACCTTGGCACCTTTGGCTTGTGGCTTGGAATCAATTTGGCATGGTAACACTAATTTCATGAATCTTTTATAACCAATCTTTCATTATAACTTTGTATTCTTAAGTCTTAGAAATGATGTTCATGGCCTTTCTATTTATAGATTTTTGAGATGTCTAGAATCAACCTGAACCATCCATCCTAAGTTTGAGATGTGTGTTGAGGATTAATTCAAAAATTTGAATTAATTTTATAATTATCCTCATCATGACATTGGAAGAAGGGTTAATTAAGAGGCATGAAGGGCATCATGGAAGGCATTGATGAAGCATGGAGGGCATGAATCTTGATATTTGTGGCATTTATGGCCTAGAGATGTCTTCCTAATAAATGAGGTCACTTGATGATGTAGATATTAAATATTCATTTCTAAAAACAAGTTTCCATAGAATTATTAATTAGGCCTTGATTTGGATTAATTATCTCTTAAGCATGCTTAAGCACTTTGTGCACAAATTACTCAAATTGATTAGAATGTCTTGTTATTGGTCTAAAATTTGATTGAATTAGAATTAGAAGGTAACATCAAATGCATTGGATACATTATCCCATTTAGGATGTTACTGACAACAAATAACAAAGGCATACATCTTATGCAAGAGATTTGATAGGAAAGAGCAATTCAGAGCACCTAGGTGTAAAATTGGCATTTTGACTTGAAATGATCTAATCAAAGTTAGTTGGCCCATAGATTGCATTGCCCCATTTAGGGATACCCTAGATAGAATTGGCACTTTAATATGTTAGTTTCAAATCTTTTAATGTGTTTTAGTGTTTTTAGGCCAAATAGTTCATTTTGGGTGGAAATTGGCCAAAACCCTGATTGGAGGTCATTGGTGGCCATATTATGGATTTTGGAGAGAGTGTAAGACCATGAAGATTAACTCAAATGCATTTTACCATTTGGAAAAATTATAAACATAGAAAACATGACTAGTCACTTCAAAATACTCTTAAGAAAGACTTTTCATGCCAAAAGACTATCCAAACATGCCACCATGATGAATGAAGGTATTATAGTCATATATAGACATCTAAGAACACACTCCAACTAATTTCAAGCAACCATGAATTCACAATTTATTCTAGATATTCTCTAAACTTAGCCTATGGGGTTTTGAACTCTCAAAAAGTAGTTTGGGATTTTATCAATTGTTCATAAATATAAGAGAACCAATCCAAACACCAATTCCATAAATTTTAATCCCATAGGGGTCCCAAAATTTGTATAAAATCTTATCCCCCAACTCTACCTGTACGACCTATACCATCTGTTTCAATTTGGCCTTCACTAGCTTATGATGGGGATGATGAGAGAGAGAATGAAAAATATACAAGTTTATAAATTTAAACTTATTCATAAAAAAAATCCTAACTTGTATAATTTTAAGTGATATTTTAGATATGTTTCACTTGCAAGTGACTACTAAAAGTCTATATAATTTCTTTTAACTCCTCAATATGGTGTTGAAATCAAGAATCTAATTTTTTTATAATTCATCTAATAGATTTGGAAGTTTTATAATTACTAAAATATTTTTTTAATGTGTGTGATACAAATTTTTTCCTTTAGGGTATCTTAGAAACACATTAAATTAGCCAAGAATCACCTTTTTATACATTTTCACCACCTTATAGTTAGCAAATGGTCTTCAAACTTTACAAAACTTCATGAAACATTGTGAAAAGGTGTTTAACACATTAAATAACCTTTATAAACCCTTAATAACCTATCATCCAACTTTACCATTGATACATTTTTCAAGGCACCATAAATGACCCTTTTGACCCCTTTTGACTTAGAGACCTAAATAGACCAAAACACATAAAAGAGACTTACCTTAATCTTTCCAAATTTACCTCAATTAATTATAATAAGGTATTTTGTACTAAACCAAGACCTCCTAAATCACCTAATGTTCAATTTTTTGACTATATGGGTCCGGTCCTATTTTGACCTAGGGGGTCAAAATGGATAATAAATTGGTGACTCATATGGGTAGCATGCTTGTTATGTTGACTAGACCAATAGAATTGTCCTTCCATTGGGATACGGATTCAATTTCACTCTGAGAAAACAAGATCATACATTGACACTTGACTAAAAATAAAACTTGATTACCTCAGAAACACACAAAATGAAGACATATACACATGTGCTAACTAAGCACTTAGGGAACACAACAAAATAAAAATGACTAGTTATGCACAACTAAATTGAAGACAACTTCTTTTTGGATTAAAGGTGAAGCTCATACCATCTCTTGCTCCATGAAGTGATAAATGGCATGAATCAAGCTTCTTCTTATTGGGCCTATTGCTTGTTTCATTCATCTCCTTCATACTTGCCAATCCTCTTAGCATGACCTCCATTACAATAACAACTAATGTAAATGTATCACCTATGAAGGTGAATTCTTCTTGTTACTCAACAATCTCAATCTTCTCATGAGACTCCTCAATTGCAACCTTGTCCAATAATGCTTCATCCAAGCGTGGTTCTTTGACTTTCATGGTATTTTAAATGAGATTAGTCTTCCCATAAATTATTGTAATCTCATCAAGCTATTCAAGGAGCTTAACATACTCAACCCAATTCTCATCATTGTCATTAATTAATACATCTTGAAAAAATTCTTTGTGAACATGATCTTCAACCTTGAAAATATATTCAAGTTCTTGGAAGAGCTCAATATGCTACTACCAATCATATTTGTCTTCCTTCTCTTCAAGAACTACAAATTCTTCAAATTCATCTTACTTGCTTGAAGATTCTTCAACCTCAAGGCTGGATACAACTTGTTCAATTTTGGTACTTTGGAAGTTATCATAATGTCCTTCAAGAGGTAAAGCATCTATAAGTATGTCTTCAACTTGAATAGTAGGAGGTGTAGGCTTTTGAAGGCCTTCAAATTATTCACAAATCTCATTGGACTTCAACCATAAATAATGTTGGTCCATGGAGTCAACAATAGCTTTGTCTTCTATTAGTTTTTCAAAACTAACCTCTTAATGTTGCTCATGAGTCTCAACCAATTTAGCTGATATGATGTCTCTTTCAAGCACCTTCTCTTTCATAACTTTATCAAACTCTTCATTGTTAGCTATAACTTGATCTTGATCATTTTTTTATTCACTCAATAAGATGTATTTATGCTTGTCTTCACCAAGGGGAGTCCCTATAGTTAATTATTCATCATGGATATTTGAGTCATCTTCTTTATCAACTAAAACTTTAGCTTGATCTTATTCACTTATCTCCCATAGGATGGGTTCTCCTTCAAGAATGGATGAGGTGGGATGATGATGAACAATTTCATGGGATTGAGAGGAATTATTAGGTGTTGTGGATGGATCATGAATGGGCTTGGGGATGAAGAGAATACTGTTTCAATTTGGGGGTTTGGAAATGGGAGATTCTCAAAGGAATTATTGAAGGGAAAACATGTTAGATCAGGTTATAGACATTTCATTTTCTTCAACAAACACCTCACTTTTCTCATAGCCTTTTTAAGTCTTGTCTATATCTTCAAGATGATTTTCCACCTTCTTAATTATAATATCATTCTTATTTTGAATACACTCTTGGATAGATCTCCAATATGGATAAGCTATAGGTTCTTGGGAAGAGGGCATTGGTGCTTGATTAGGCACACATTTTTATTTGTCTTCCATCTCTTGATCTTGGATCTCTTCAAGTAATTTTATATTCAAATCCAACTATTTCATTTTCCTATCTATATACTCTTGAAATAAATTTTCTTGAAGGTGATTAGTGGCCTCATGATGAATAGTATCATAATAAGGTTAATATAGAGTATAAGAGATCTCTTGAGGAGGGGTGGGAGAGACTTACATAGGTTCATATTTCTCTTTCCATTAAACTACCCAATATATACTTATTTTACCTTGCCCACTCCAAGACTTTACTACTTGATTCTAACTTGGAATTTTGGAAGACTCCTTGGGAGTTATGAGAGAGAGAGAGAGAGAGAGAGAGAGAGAGAGAGAGAGAGAGAGAGAGAGAGAGAGAGAGAGAGAGAGAGAGAGAGAGAGAGAGAGAGAGAGAGAGAGAGAGAGAGAGAGAGAGAGAGAGAGAGAGAGAGTTGGGATGATGGATTTAATCAATAGGTTATTCTACAATAATATTATTATTTTTTGAATAACCTATTGGATTGAATTACAAGAAGGGAAGATTTTAGGAACACATGGAAGATGCAGAACACTTAGAAATTCACATGGAAAGGCATGTTGGGGAAGAATGGGTGGAATGTATGAGAGCTGAGATAGAGTGTAATAAGACACATAGGGCTGATGGAATTGGACCTTTTATCCTTCATGAACTTTCAACATATCTTTTATGATTTTAATGAGACCACTTACATCCAATATTTCACTTTAGAGGCTTTGCCAATTTGATTTTTCAATAGGTGTCCATTCTCTTTTCAGTAGATGCAATGAGCCTATCATGTCATTAATGAGATGGCTAAGAATATCTTGACAATGTTCTCTTTGATTATGAAGGTCTAATATGTATTTCTCACAACCTAAGAGAGATTACTTAAAACTTAAAATAGATTAGTTTAAGGGACAACTAGAGACATATTAAGCTTGAGAAGGTTGCTCATATGCAACATCATGGTCATATAGAGGAGAAATAGGTTGACCATAGGATTGATATGACTCATAAAGAGGGTAAAAATATTGATAAGGCTATTAAAGCACATAGTTGGGTCATAACTAGGTTGATAAATAAGGTTATATGGCTATTATGAGTCATAACAAAGCTGATAAGGAGGTGTATAGTAAAAATTTTCATCATATACAACCATGCCAACTTCATTAGTCAAATAAAACACAAGATATTTAACAAATTATTTTCACAATAAGTACCTAGGCTGATTATAACTAGTTGATTACATTTAGAGTTTCCATTGGTGTTTGTTAAACTCTTCCCAAACCTGATAGGTAGAAGAACACACTAAAAATTATTTCACTCTTTTAAACCTTAAGTTATATTGGGTATGCCAAAACTATTATAACTAAATTTTTTTACCCTAAGAGAAGGTTTTTTAGACCTCTCCAAATTTGGTTAAATATGGGATTACCCATATACCTATAGGTTGTCTATAACAAGGGTAAACATCTAGATTGAAGGGATAACTCCCCTTAATGAATCACGTAGACTCACACACTAATATATAACTTGAAAGGAAAAGGGAGAGAAACCTAATATAATGAGGTGATGCACCAAATATGATTCAACCACTACCAACTAGCTACATGTACACTTCTAAATAAAGAAAACTAACCTTACATACACTACTCTTAATATAAATCTCTCACATGAGTGTTTAAATGTGAAGGTTGCTTAAGCTAGGAGGATTAAAGAAAAGGTATTAATGACATTATAAGATATAAAAACTCACTTAACTCTTGCACACACTCATACACTTCACATGACATGTGAAAGAATATTTTAAACTATATTTAGGTGTTAGAAAAGGACAACATACAAAGGAATATAAGTCAATTCACTTGAAAAGATCAACTATTCTCATATGCACCTAATTATAGTCATAATAGGAGATAAACCAATTTATTCTCATTGATAAAAGGTGTATAAATGGGTAGGTATTATTAATACCCAAGTGGAAGATCCAAACTTAGCCAAAAGTGGCTCAATCTATAGAGAATGTGTGAGAGAGAGGAGAAGAAGAGTGTAAGAGAGAGAGTATACAAGTGTCATGTGAGTTACAATAAGAATAAGAGTGATTGAGTTACCTAAATATGTCTAGGATGCCATGTGTAACTCCTCTTTAGGTGCTCTAACCCTCTAAGTGGCATGGTAGTTTAAATGTTTGCTTGACACCTTGACTAGATTTTAAAAACTCCTCTTCTTATTGACATGTTGAAGGATAAGTGGCCTTATTGATGGTTTACATCAGTCTATTATACCTATTTTATCTACTCTTTACACCTCTCAAATGGTCCTAATAAGTTCTCCTTGATACATCACCTCTTTCTCATGCAAGGTGTCTAGAGGGCTCTTCATCTCCTTAGGCCTATGTTTCACACAAGTGTCAAAATATGGCTTCAATTACTTTATATTTCACAAACCTCATTTATGGACTATTAATACCATATTAGACCTAAAATAATCCATTTTGAGGCCTAAAACTAGACCCAACAAGTCATCTACCAAAAGCCTCAATTAGGCCTTATTCCTTATAGCTTTTTTTGTACAAAACTGCTTATGTAGATATAATTATGTAGGTTATTGAGAATAAAAGGGAATATTATAGTACCTTATATCCTTTTATAGCTTCATGTTCAATTCCATGAGCTGAATCCAAGTGGAAGTCTACTTTTTTTGCCTCTTCTACTAATTAGGCTTAATTAGGCATCTAGGCCTAGAAAGTGTATTTTGTATCTAAACTCCTCATGCATATGTGAAACCTTTAGGAAGGTTTTGATTCACATTACCCATGACAAGACCAATATCCATGTCAAGTTTGGGATTTTGAAACATTTTGCTTATAACCAAACCATGAAATGGCCAAAAATAAGCCCTTTGTAAGCATGTTTGGACTACCTTGAAAAATAAACTTTGTTTAGTCACTTATAGGGATTCATGAGAAATTTTTTTGATTTTAAAAAATGAATTAAGTCTCAGGGGACCTCTTAAAATTATTTTAAAGTGTCCATATCTACAAAATCCATGTAAAACACTAAAAGCACACAAAATAGTGCATTTATGTAAATCTGTACAACACTTCGTACAGCTCAAGTACATGTGGATAATAAAATTGGAGTATATAAAAATATCCAAGAGGTTTTAGGATCAAAATATGGCATTAGGTGTGATTTATAAGTCCATCTCTATAAACTAGTCACTATTGGGTTTTAAAAGAGGTTTAAGACCTTTTTGAGGTCTTAACGATTATTCATAAAGAACATCCCCTCTCTCTCCTAATGCCACAATATTGTTTTTGTGGGGCCCATATAACACCTATAATTAGAATTCAACCTCATGCATCTCCTCATGAAATGTGTGAGCAAATGTTGATAACCCTCGAGTTGAATAACAAGTATTCTATGAGGGATGAGAAAATTTGAAGTCTATAGGTCATTATCTTGAGTTGATTTTGAGTTATAATGACCTCAATGAGGTCTATGATACATACCATGATCTTATAATTGTCCTCAACCTCATTTATCCATCATCAACTCATTTTTTTTCAAATTCAAATTTCTCAACAATTGATTGAAGGTTTTGATTTGAAGCTCTTTGACTGAGTTTGGGGCTTTGATGACCTCTTTTCAATGGCACAGTCATGCCATTATTGATACTTAAAAACACTTTTCAAAAAATTTAATACCTCCTTACTTTATCAAAATGATTTTCAGGGAAACTTTCTTTAATAGCTTACAGGTGATTGCCTAGGAAATATTGAGTGTGACTATGTATAGGGCCTTTTGGATCTTTAGACCAATCTCAAATATTTCCAATGAATCTTACTATATTTTTTAGAGTTTATAAACCCCTCTCAAAGTATTGAAGACTCCAAAATGTCACAAACATATCTTTGCTAAGACCAAAAATCTAACTGATTGTAGGTGGATATTTGAAGGTGTTTGATTATATGTAATGGTCTTGGATTAACCTCCTTTAGTTCCATTAGGAAATATTAGTAGTGGTTAGTAATTTTTAGAGGTATCTTAATATTATCTTAAATCTCAATATAGGATTCTCATTTTCTCTTCAAACCTTTGCATTCAAGGCAGAGTCCCAACTAGGCTACCTATAGGTGGATATTGAAGAGGTTTAACTGTGTACAGTTTTGAAGATAGTCTTGGTATTCAATTATATCATGACACCTACAATGGCCAAACCTCCATCATAATAGGCATTTCTCACTTGATTACCAACTCATATAATTTTAAAATAATCTAAAATATTTTATTCTCTACCCTCACTATCTATACAGTCATGTAGATTTATCTTTTAGGAGCAATTTTGCTAGCCACCACTTGGATTTAGGTGTGTTGAGATATTCCATTAGTCTAGGGTGTTTTCTTATAAATTATTATATATTTTTATTGAATAATACATTAAATTAAAGGCTAAAAATCATGAACTTTTTATAGTTATAGACCTACAAGATACACATGGTGAGGACTATCTGCAATCTTCTAATTAGAAGCTTTGAAAAATATAACTTCATGACTATAAGCTGAAATATCATTACCTATAAAGCATAAACATTATTATATCATATAAATTCCACTCTTAAACTCATATATATGTGTATACACACAATATTTTCAAACTTTTATCACTTATTGACACTTTTTATCTTGTAAGAACCCATCGAGTCTCAATGTTTCTAAGTGTATGCCTTAAGGGGTGTACCAAGAAAGGGGTGGGGAGACCATTGGTGCTTCACAGGATTATTTTCCCTTTTTCCACTTATTATCTACACATTTGTCTCCTAAAAACCTTATCCCTAAGATTATTATTTTCTATTGCATACTCTCCAGCCATTTTCTACCTTTTATCCCCCTTTTCCTATCCTTAGCCCCCTTTTGACTATTCACTATACTAGGTCGACTAGGTTGACCTTGTATAGTTTTGGATGAAATTCACTTAGGGTCTAGGTTATCTCTTAGCTGACCTATCCCATGACCTAGTGAATTCTTATCCAAAATTGTGCTAGGTCGATTGGGTTGACCCTATCGACTAAAACTTCTGGAAGGGCTTAGGGTTAAATCCACCTATATATACAAGTGTATTTCACCATTATTTAGAGAGGAGAATAATAAGTAAGAGATATTTCACATTTTCTTATCCACTATTCTACTTGAGGATTAAGCTTAGGGTTTCATACTTTTTTTGGAGATATGGAACTTTTCTTGTAGAGAAGTCTTTTAGATGCATTGATAGGTTGTGTATCCTAGAGTTGATTTATCCTTGTCATATTTACATACCACAACCTCTTGCAAAGCACCTTGGCCAAGGGAGAGATTGAGTCTCGATGGGTTCATCTTCAAAGGTAAGTATTCCTAACTTTGTTTCTCTTTTGTAAGAGTAGATATATATGCATTTGTACTTATCTTCCATGTATTAGGATTATGTATACATTAACATGAGTATATGTCTCTTATGCATGTTTAATTTTATTATTTCTAACCCTCACTTTGCGACACAAGTTTTGGTGAGAACTAGATTATATTTTACTTTACTTGTTATTAGTTTGGTGAGATATATGAAAAAATATGACTCCCTTAGATTTATTTCATGATTGTGCTTGACTTGAGGCTTTGGAACTCTACCTAGCATAGTGTATTGTGATAAGAGATCCCCTAATTAGGTCTGGCAAATCTCCATATTGGTCATGTTCTCAATTATCTAATATATCCCCAATCAAAAGTGTATGGTATGACCAATATTCTTTGAGTTAGGATTGATTTATAAAAATGATGTATTTTTGATTGCATACATTATGGTAAACCTGATATGAATCTAAACCTTGCAAGTTTTATCTCAAATTTTACATTATTTTATCATTTTATTTCTCTATATTTATGATATTGGGTGGACAATGCTTATATAACTCTAACTTCTATGCATAGGTTTAACAAATAGTCACATCAATACAATTATGTTCTATTTGTATAGGTTTTTCATCAGGTACATGCTATTAGGTTAACTCTATTGATGAAATACACTTTCAAACTTTTAGATTAGGCTACTAGGTTTACCCAGTCAACTTTGTACATTTCTAGACTTCTAGAAAACATACTAGGTTGACCCTGTTGACAAAGTATAGTTTACAAGTTTCAACAAATAAGGAACTACAGAGCTAGGTCGACCTAGTCATCCAATTTGGAAGAATTTTCTAGTATAAATTAGGTTACTTCAAAAATAATATCATTTTCCTTTGCATCTTCCAACCCACCAAGGTTCCTTTCTATCCTTCTCTATCATTTCTATTATTGATTACAATTCTAATTTTCATAGTTTTTAGTCTTTAAAACTACCCTTATAAATTAAAATAGATCAACCCTATCAATGTAGTTCTATATTCTATATTCTATTTAGAAAACTAGGTTGACACTATTGATATACTTATTTTTTAGACCCTTGCTTCTATAGTATAAAAGTGACATTATCAACTCTATTCTATAGTCTTTGCATACACTGTCATCTGAAATGACACTGTATTATGTTTCAAAGTTGGAATTAACACTTATATTCTAGTAATTAGCTCACACTTTAATTTCTTATTATTTGCATGCTTAGAATAGATCACATCATTTAATTAGGTGGTTTTCAATATACCATTTAGTTTCACTATTTTCTCTATTATGCACACATTGCCAAATCACAAAATCTTAAAATTCAATTTAAATAATTGTCTACCCAAGGACTACCTACTTGGTTTTCTAGCCAAGTATAAACATGTGGTTAATGGTATATATTAGATAAGCACTCGATACCCTTATCATTGCAATGTGTGAAGCGAGGGGGTAGGCCCCAATACCAAGCCAATACTATTGTCAATATAGATGCCTTTTAGCGTAAACATCATAGATTACTTTCTAGTTCCTTGATTATAGCCAAATTCCTATCACATATAAAATTATACTCTAATCTAAAAACATTCAAGATGACCACTTAGTTAGATTTTACTTTCCAAATCAATTTCTTTCTCTTTTCTCAATTCTATGTTGTATTAAAAAAACTTGCATTATCCAACATTGGTGCAAGGTTTTATGTTATGTGCCTCAATTAGATCAACCTCAATGACCCAATTGATTGTGTGTTTCCTTTCATTTCTTACTTTCAAAATTACTTGAATTTTTTTCTCTATTTCAGTACATAGTCATTTTTATAGACACAAGTTATTATAGACTATTTATTTTTCCCTAGCCTACAATACTAGGTCAACTCTATCAACTATATACACTTTTTTGGCACTTGTTTTCAGTACTAGGATGACCTTGTCAACTCTATATAGTTTTCAGACCCTATTTTATTTACTAAGTTGATCCAGTTGACTTTGTACAATTTTTTGTCACTTCTTATTTCTTTGTTTTTACATCACTCTTACCTTATTTAGTACTTCTCCTTCATCATGAACTTCCTATTTGAAGACAAAACTAAGTTAAATTCAATAGATATGATGAGTCTTACCAACCCTCATAGGGTCTCCCATAATCAACTTAGGGCTCCTCTCCTAGATGAGAGTAATATTCATATATCCACTCACATAATGAATTATAGGACCTCTCCTTATTCCTCTTCACTTCATAATCATCTCTTCTCACTTGATTATCAACTAAAATTAGAGTATATCGCTAAAATTATCTTCTTTATCTCTAAATTTCTTTAACGTCGAGGAAAGGATCCTTCTTCCATTTACCATCTCATGATTAGTGTTTAATTTTAAGAGCCTCATTTAACTTCTCCCACATTCTCACATGGATTTAGGGATACTAATTTCTTTGATTCTAAGCATTTTCCCTTTATTATGACTCCTTCTCATACCATGACTTCTTCTTCTTTGAATTTTTGTACCTCCATGACTAGTATCTCCATTGACATGGTAGGTTCTACATCTAGTGGGCCTCTTCTAAGACCCACTCTCCTCAATTATTCCACTAGTGCATCATTTTCTACCCATGGTAATCATGCTTCTAGTGCTTCCTCTTCTTATCCCTTCACTATTCCATTTTTTTCCACATAAGAAAAACTTTCCACTAATGCCTCACATTCTAATAGTTCCTCTCAAGATCTTACCAACACCAATAGTGGTACCCAAGCCACTAATTCCAATTATATTGATTCAAGTAATGCTAACAATGCAACTCAAATCCATCATCTTTTATTACAAATGCTTAATCAAATGAATAATTTTCAAGCTCATAATACAAATCAAATGTTGAGAATGAAAAACCACCTTATCCATCTTCAAACCCACCCTCAACAGATGTCATGGGGAATGCATAATCAAAATGTTCCCCCACTTCCTCTTCAAGATTCCCATGGTAATTTCATCCCTTAACCTCCTATTATCAACAAGATAATTAAGCATCTTCAAAATGAGCCTATTACATCTCAAACTACTAATATTGATATATGAGGCATAACCCATACCATTTATTACAATGAGTCAACTAATCATACTCTTCATCTAAAAACATTTATAAATATATATTAAGACCAGGTCAAATTAAATACCTTTTCCAATACCAAGATATTATCTAAAAACCTCATGAGTGATGATTTAGATTAGTACAACCAAATTAAAACTCATTCTATTACTAGTTTTGAAGATTTAGTAAATGCTCTAGTCCAAGATCTCCAAACTAATGATCTTCCTGATAATACCTTGGCCCATTTTATCAATTGTAAGCAACCTGAAAATAAAACTTCCCAAGATTTTGATAAAAGGTAGAAAATATTATCCAAGAAATGTGAACATAACATGGCCGATGATAACCTTTTCCATCTCTTTACCAATGCTCTTTTTCCCAAGTTGTAATATTAGGTCCACACTCTCTCTCCATGTACCTTAGAGGAGGCTATTGATCAATCCAAACATCAAGATTTCCTTATGTGTTAATTCAATCCACCAAACCTTCCATGGGTACTCTTATATTAATTTAAAAAAGGATTCATCATGCTACCAATGATGACATCATAGACTCTTATGACACCATTCACACTATTCAAGTTGTTGTTCCTAATCAAACTTTAAAATCAGCTCCCCCTTCTCAATAATTCACCAATCCTCATTTGTCTTCACCAAATAACATTAGTGTTCACAAACCTTTATCCTCAGTTTAATGACTAAAAATTATACCCAGGCCTCTTCCATGATAACTTGATCCCACTCATCCTATGAAATCTTGGTATGATCCCAATAAATTTTATTGGTTTCATGCTAGTTGGGGTCATCTCATGAGACCTGTAGGCAACTTCTTAATTTGTATATGGATTTTATTTTTTGTCTTAATTTTGATCATTATTCTATTATTTATAAATGCTAACAAGCCTATGACAATGCTTTTAAATCCCATGAAGCTAATACTAAATCTCAATCTTTGAATCAAGATAATATATATTTAGAAATCTATAAAGACCTCTTCCAAATAACCAAGATAAGCCCACCCCTTACACCAATAATTCAAAAAGTATTATTGATCCCAATTTAGAATAAAATGTGATTAATATGACTAATATGCAAAGGGTTGTTCCTTTTGTTGATCCTCAACCTATCTACACCCCTCTATTTTTTTGCACATTTTGTGTTATTTATAATTCTTCTCCAACTTAATTAAATGAGTTGGGGCAAGATGACCTCCTAAAATTTGATGAACCAATTCCCACTCCTCCCTTGGATAACACTTCTTATTGTATTTCTACCATCCCTCCATCTTCTTTACCTAACACTAATGACACTCAAACCTCTCTTAACACTTCCTCTAAAAATTCTCAACCTACACCTGCACCAACTACTTTATCTTCTCAACATAATTTACAACCTTATTCTAAACCTTCTCCATTTTATCAACATAAATTTCAATTTACTAAAGATCCTCTTTCTAAGGACCTCCTTCAACACTATGCACCTATTTATAACAATCTTATTATGGGTTATGATGACTAGGATCCCATCATAGAACTCACTAATATCTCATCAAAAAATTCCATTTCTTGAAATTATGAAGACCTCTCCATGTCATTGAAACCATATTATGTTTTAAAAAAAAAATAAACATCCATTGTCCTCCCTAGTAGGATGTGAAGAAACCTTATCTAGATCTAAAGATAACATATTACAATAGTGTGAAGAGATGTCTATCCATGTTGATGAAAAAATGGACACTTCTCTTTCATAAGGTTTCCCATCACTTCCATGATTCTTAATGAGATTATGATACATGTGGATGATCCTCCTCTCTTCATTAGTGTCCAAATTGGTGATATCCAAGTCAAGTGTGCCTTGATTGATGAGGATTATAACACTTGTGTTTCCTCTCTCAAATTTATCAAAACCCTTGGATATTCTAAATGTAATCTCAAATACACATGTATCACATGTCAAGGATATGATCAAATGAAAATTAATCCTTTAGGTTATGTGTGGCTTCCCATTACCATCCCACTTATCACCATTTATGTGAAGGTGATGATATTTAACTTTCATCTATCTTACAACATCTTACTTGGTAGGCCATGGACTCACCATATGATATCCATTGCTTATTTCACTTGACAATGCATTAAATTAGCTCACAATGGAGATATCTATGTGATTCAAGGTGACACTAACCCTTGAAATTTCAAATAATTCTAAGACCATGGTGTCTTGGAGATTCTTACTCTTAAACCTTTGCCTAGTGTTCCATCTCATGAGTCTCAATTATTCAACTTTCCCATCAATTCCACTTGAGGTTATAATGATCAATCCAAAACTCATTTAGAATATTGCCTCTAACCTATTATATTCCAATGATGATGAACCTAATGAGATCAATCTCAAGATTAAAACTTTTGATCTCTCACCCCATCTCATCTCTCAGCATTATACTTCTATGCAACCTCATTCTCATAAACCACCTTATGATGACATCCCTATAGTCTTGAATAAGACTCAAAAATCCATTCATCATACCTCATCAGATGAAAATATCATCCCTGCCTACATCATTGATCTTCAAACACCTGATTATGATGATGGTTATACCTTAGATGATCTATTCTTAGGTGGTCTTGTTCAGGCCTGTGATGTTGAGATTATCCATTATCATTCCTCTTTACTTCATTATTTTAGTGTTTCTTCCTATATTCCATTGTATATAGTTCTTAATTTTATTATTTTATTCTTTATCATAAGATAGAGATGGTGTAGAGACCTCTAGTTTTTGAAGAACCATGTAGAAGTATGTTTATGGATCATGTTATGACTAGGCCCTATCACTTGCTAGGTACCAATAACATTATAGCATACTTATCCTTGAGATGCATGTAACCCTCTTTCAGCCTTGTGTATACCCCAAACCTCCCTTAATAGATCCCATTTTGGATCCCATTCCTGCTCCTGCTTTAGTTGAGCCTACCCTTACTTTTGATCCCATCTCTCTTTCTATCAAGCCTAGTCTAACTCTTTCACCATCACTACCTTATCTTGGTGATTATTTACTTCCTTTACCATATATGGGTCCATTACCCACCACATGGGCCAATGATCCTTCCCAAAATCATTCCACTTTTGTTACACATCCTCTTATGAGTACCTCTACTAAGACTACTCAGGCATAATTGTTGCTTCCATGGCATAAATAATCATTCATACATGAATTATCACAAGATGCAAAAATATATTGAAAATATGCATACTTATACCCCTTAGTACTTAGACAAGGCCATACCTCCCTTGAAGATACTACTTAAGTATATTCCTAAGTATGAAGAGGTGTATTATCTTTGGAACCAATTGTTATCACTCTAGAGTGCACCCTATTTGAAGATGTGTAAAACACACCCTCACTCCATTTGATATAATTGGAAATTATCAAAGTGTGGATGACAATATGTTGAGAATAAACTCTAGAGAGGGTTGGTTCCCTTAAGATTTATCAAATAAATCTGATCTACTTTGATTTTTGGGATGAAAAGGAGAAGGGAAAATTGAAAAGAAATCCTATTTAATAGGGTGATGCACCTAAATGATTGGTATTGTATAAAATATATTGAAATTAAGGCACACATATAAATCAACATGAATTCTTAAAATATCCCCTAAACATTAGTATTTTCTATGAAGGATTGGGAGGATTTTGGATTGAAAAATTCTATTCCTATCTCTTCAAATGACTTGTAGAGGGTGAGATTTTCATAGTAGGTGTGGAAAGGAAATATAAAAATGGGACATATCTCTCAATTTTATGTTATAACATATTAAAAATACACTCTATTCTGATATCAAACTCATATGCAAAAAAATCTTCTTTATTTGATAAAAATGGTGTCAATTATAGGTTCTTCTCTACTTCAGGAATTAATGAAAAATGGCTTCAAAAAAGCTAATATATAAGTATAAAACCTTAAATAAATCTAAATTGGCATGGAAAATATAATTATTAGTCTTATTTGAGTTAAAATAAGACTAAAATACTTTTACAATATTAAATAAAGGCTTTAAAATCTTTGAAGTCTTCAAAAATTGCATGTTCTTCATTTTTGGCATAGAATTAAAAAGTGGTGGGCCCATGTTGACTTATCAACCTTCCTTGAAAGAAAATAACACTATAAATTAGAAAATAAATCCATATTAAAAGTGTGTTTAAGTTATTAAATTTTCTTATCTTGCATGAAAAGCATGGGAAATGCATGAAACTAGTCAAACTAGTCAATTGAAGAGATGTGATCCTTAAGGACTAGGTAACTCAAATTGAGCTAAAATTGCATGAATTGAAACTTATGGATTGAATTTATAATGATATATACATTTAAAAAACATATATGGTACATGGTGACTAGAAAATTAATTCATTTTATATATTTTTAATGTCATTCTTTACTTTTTTGATTGACCAATTAAGCCTATTAGGCCAGTTAGGCCCAATAGCCTATATTCTTGCATTTGGACTCCATTAAATCTGAAAAAATATGACATGAAATGTTAAAAAATAATTAAATATACTTGGAAAAACTTTTCTCATTACAATATATTTGATTTTGATGAGAAAACACTCTCCATTCAATCAATAGAGTTGACTATGTTAAGCATGGGATATACTAAGAGGGGGGTGAATCAAGTATATCATATATCTTATAAATATTTTCCTTAACCAAATTCCACTTAATCAAAAATTTAATATATGTAATAAAAATCAAACAATAAACACCACACAAGATAGAGAGAGACACCAGATATAATGTGGAAACCCAATGTGGGAAAAACCACGAAGAACAATCTCAAGTATATGAATGAGAACCAACCCAAACAATATTCGCAAGCACCAAATTGTAGGATCACCAACCCCTTTGTTGAGCACCAACCCAACAACTATTCATGAGTACCAACCCATAAGAGCACCAACCCCTTTTTTAAGCACCAACCCAGCAATAATTCATGAGCACTTACCCACAGGAGCACCAACTCCATTGTCGAGACTAACCCAGCAACAATTTGTGAGCACCAACCCATAGGAGAACCAACCCCTTTGCCGAGCACCAACCCAGAAAAAATTCATGAGCACCAACCCATAAGATCACTAACCTCTTTGCCGAGCACCAACCCAGCAACAATTCGTGAGCACCAACCCACATGAGCACCAACCCCTTTGTGTATACCACACACCTATCTCTCAATGTTGCTATCTCAACAAATGATAGTTCAATACATCTCTTTCCTCTCTCTCACCTTTGCTTTTCTAAGATAGATATAACAAATACAAATCATATTCATCTCTCATAATTGCTCTTCTAAGCTAGATATTACAATATCAAATCAACCTCTATCTCTCATATTACAAATGGTTTCTCAAGCCTTTATTTATAGCTTTCTAAATGACCTTTGGCCTTCCCCCTTTGTGACCCTTCAATCCTCATGGAAAATGGCACCAAACTTGTATGACCCTTCATATCCTTACCTTTGAAAAGTCATGTGGTGACCCTTCATGAGCAAAACCATCCTTCCATCTTTTGTCCTTATCTTGGTGACTTTTCGTATTCCTCAAAATGTCCCTTCATGAGAAAGTGCGCCCTTCCTCTTTTGTCTTCACTTGGTGACTCTTGGAATTCCCCAAAATGACTCTTTATGGGAAAATGTGTCCCATCCTTCTTTTGTCTTTACCCCATGGCTCTTTGACTTCTCCATGGGCCCTTTTTTTGTCTCATATGCAAAGAAAAAAATATTCGTTAATATTAAATAAATATTAACTCACATTAGCCAAGATATATCTATTATAAAAAACATTAAATGCAATGGGGCCTTTATCACCAATGATGCTAGACCTTTGCATCAATGACAATATTTCTAATAATCTCCCCCTTTATCATTGATGGCAACCTCAATCTTGAAACTACCACATCCTGTCACCTACACATATTGTCATCTGAAAACATACAGTAACTCCCCTTTACTATAGCAACATGTACCTATTCCCTATACCTATTTCTACACTTGTACCTATACCTATTATTCTCCCCCTTGGACATCAATGGGAAAGGGCCTACCTGGAGCTAACACTTAGCTCCCCCTCAAATAATGATGAACATCAATGGCAGGAAGTAATAGAAATTACTCCCAACTCCTCTCATAGATCTTTGAATGTGTCCTTTGATCGTGCCTTTGAGAAGATATCTGACAATACATATACATTATTCCCTATCCTTTGAGCATTTACAATCAACTCATTTGAATCTTTTCTTCTAATCTCACAACCTTTAGCATGAAACTTTAATGTGTATCCTTGATCACATATTTGACTAACACTCAATAGATTATGCTTAAGACCTTTTACATACAAAACATTTTTAGTCTTAGTTCTACCATAATCCAAATTCAAAGTACCTTTTCCAGCTATCTTGGTAGTGGTTTTATCTTTGAATCTCACTATACCACCATTGATCTACTTTAGAGTAATGAACTTACTTTTATCTCTTATCATATGCCTCAAACATCCGCTATCAATTAACCATGTCTGATCTTTACTTCTTACATGTGGAGCTGTCTGAACCATCATAAAATCTTCAGGTTGTTTCTTCTTCCATGAACATGTCTGAACCTTCTTCTTGATGAATGGAGCTTTGAAAATCTGATCCTTCTTGATTGACTCGAACATGCTTATACAATACTGAGCTATGTGTCCAAAGTTATTGCACTTATAGCATACTATGGTCTCTTCATCAAAGCTTGATAGAGGAGCAAAAGAGTTGTGGCTTCTACTTGACTCTACTTGACTTTCCTTCTCCTTATTTCTGAAATTGTTAGCTCTTTTTCTACATTCTAATTTGTGGTGACCATATCCATTACAATAAAACAATAGCCATAAAAATAAGACCTATATGTATATTTCTGACCTGATTGTCTTTTGTAGCTTTGTTCCTTCTAGCCTTCTCTATTTGAAATGTCCTCTATATTTTTCACTTCTCCCCTTTTTGTTTCCTCTTTTGTAAGAGCTTCATCATAGCTCTTTTTCTTTTCAAAATCGATCCCTGTCTTATCTGAATTTGATTTTTGACTTTCCAATATCTTATTCAACATGTTAGTGCTATCCTCAAATTTTGAATCACTAAATACTTTATCATTGACTACTTTCTCAATATTTTCTTTTAAAGAGGCAATTTCAATAACATACCTTTGATATTCTTTTCTTGTTATTTTCAACTGTGCTGTGAGATCTTCTTCATTCTTCTTGGCTTCTTCTAAGTGTGTTGTTAGATCATCAATAATTTCCTTTGACTCCTATTCATTTTTCTTGATTTGGCACTTTAATATTTGATTCTTCTTTTGAACAGCTTCTAACTCTTCTAAGGCACAAATGAGCTCTCCCTCTATATTCACTTCAGCTTCCTCTTATTCTTCTTCTTGATCATTTTCATGTATGGCCATGAATAGAATCTCTTCTTTTTCTGAATCGTTGACTCCACTATCTTCAACTAAGCTAGGATCCTTAGAATACAGGCTCTTCTTCTCGAATCCCTTCTTAGATTTGCCTTTGAAATTCTTCTTGTATGTAGGATTTTCTTCTTCATCATCATTACCCTTATTTAGGCATCTAGCTGAAAAATGTCCAATCTTTCCACAATTAAAACATTTAAAAGGTAATTTTCCTTGATATTTACCTATTCCTCTTTTTGGCTTGCAAATGAAAAGTTCTCCATTGTCATCTTCATCATTACTGGAACTATCACTTGATTCTTGAATCTTAGCTTTCTCTTTCTTTGATGTCTTGAAAGTCGCTTCTCTCTTTGAGGGTTTATCTTATTTTTTCTGTATCTCATATGCCGTGAGAATACCATGATGCTCATCCATCTTTAGCTTGGATAAATTATTCATCTCCTCGATTGCCTAAACCTTTGTATCATATCTCATTGGTAGAGATCTCAAAACCTTTTGCACCACTGTTGACTCATCCAACGTTTCTCCAAGACCTTCAATCTGATTTATGATTTGATCAACTTGGAAAAGATAACTTGCTATATATTATTCTTCTTCCATCTTCAAACTTTCAAACTACCTTCTAAAAGTTTGAAGCTTAGCTTGATAAACCTTTCCATCACCTTTGTAAATATTCTCAGTTTTACCCAAGTTTCATGAGCAAATTTACATTACATAACTTTAACAAATTTAGATTCACATAAACCACATAAAATAGCATTTAAAGCTTTAACATTACATTCACTTGCCTTCTTTTCTGCTAGAGTAATTGTAGATGTCTATGGCTCTTCATATTCCTCCACCACTGCTTTCCATATGTCAAATCCAAGGGCCATCAAATAAACATTCATTCTCATGCTCCAAAAATCATAATTCATCTCATCAAACAAAGGTGCCTTATTTGTAGAAAATTCTTCTTGTGACCCAGCCATCATGCTTTCTCGATCTACCTTCAAGCTATAAAACTTTTCAAAAAGGAATCTGCTCTGATACCAATTGTTAAGCATGAGATATACTAAGAGGGGGGGTGAATCAGTATATCATATATCTTATAAATCTTTTCTTTAACCAAATTCCACTTAATCAAACATTCAAGATATGCAATAAAAATCAAACAATAAACACCACACAAGATAGAGAGAGACACCAGATATAACGTGAAAACCCAATGTGGGAAAAACCATGAAAAACAATCTCAATTATATGAATGAGCACCAATCCAAACAATATTCACAAGCACCAACTTACAAGAGCACCAACCCCTTTGCTGAACACCAACCTAACAACTATTTGTGGGCACTAACCTACAGGAGCACCAACCCCTTTGTTGAGCACCAACCCAGCAACAATTTGTGAGCACCAACCCACAGGAACACCAACCCCTTTGTGTATACCACACACCTATCTCTCAATGTTGCTATCTCAATAAATGATATTTCAATACATCTCTTTCCTCTATCTCACCTTTACTCTTCTAAGCTACATATAACAAATACAAATCATATTCATCTCTCACAATTACTCTTCTAAGCTAGATATTACAATATCAAATCAACCTCTATATCTCATTTTACAAATGGCTTCTCAAGCCTTTATTTATAGATTTACAAATGACCTTTGGCCTTCCCCCTTTGTGACCCTTCAATCCTCATGGAAAATGGCACCAAACTTGTATGACCCTTCATATCCTTGCCTTTGAAAAGTCATGTGGTGACCCTTCATGAGCAAAAACGTCCTTCTATCTTTTGTCCTTATCTTGGTGACTTTCGTACTCTTCAAAGTGTCCCTTCATGAGAAATTTCACCCTTTCTCTTTTGTCTTCACTTGGGGAATCTTGGAATTCCCCAAGATGACTCTTCATGGGAAAATGTGTCCCATCTTTCTTTTGTCTTTACCCCGTGGCTCTTTGACTTCTCCATGGGCCCTTCTTTTGTCTCATATGCAACCAAAAATATATTCGTTAATATTAAATAAATATTAACTCACATTAACCAAGATATATCTATTATAAACAACATTAAATGCAATGGGGCCTTTATCACCAATAATGCTAGACCTTTGACATCAATGACAATATTTCCAATAGACTAGGCCTATTTTGCTCCATTTTCCTACAAACTAGCCATTTTGATTTAGTTGGTTGGGACACTTATGGGATGATTTATGACCAAATTAAAATTTTATGATGAATAAAAATCCATAGTATTTTATCTCCATTTATTATATTTCATTGAAGTGTCTTGTACTTCACTTTACATAATTATTTCCACAAAAAACATGATTTATTCCCTTATCCCTACAATTCCATGCATAAAATTGACATTTATGGAATACTCTATGAGTGAAATTGACATCTAAAAAGGTTTTCGATTGATCCAAGATGATTTTATGGTAATAAAATAATTTTTTTTCAAAACTTATTTTTTGAGGGTTTAGGAGGGCTTTGAAGCTAAATATTCAAAATGATGGTTCATGAAGTACAGACCTCCAAATACCAAAAAAATTATATTTATGTGTATCACACTAACCCACCTAACATCTTTTAAAATATTATGTTCCCATGCAAAATATATGAAAATTTATCATGTGGAGAAATCTACCTATAGGGTTTCAACTGCATTCTGAGCTACCTACACTCTTAACAATTATTCATAAATCATAAAATCTTAATTGATCTCAATTTTTTATGAATTATAAGTAAATAGGGGTCCTCAAAACATAATAAGAGTGTGAACTAGGAATTTGATGATGAAGGGGAGATTAGTATTGTGTTAGTGGATAAATCAAATTAGAAGTACACTAAACTAACATCTTCATGCTTAGTTACTAGGGTGAGCTTAATAACAAAAAAAATGAAAAACACAACTAAAAATTTAAAAAAAAAACAAGAATCCTTCACCTTCCTTGGATGCTCCAAATTCTTTGTTGTAGTGGATTGCTCAGTTTGTGCTCATGAAGTCTAAATCAATGGAAGCTTGACTACCTCCATCTCTCCTTGGTACCTTGTTTGGCTTTGGCTTTAATATTTTGGCATCATAACTTTGGCATGTGAGAGATTTTTGGAATCAATTTGGCATGGTAACTTTACACAAGTTAAGCTTAAAAATTATGTTGCAAGGCCTCTTATTTATAGTTTTTTGTAAATGGATAAAATCAACTTGAACCATCCATCTCAAGATTGATATGTGTGGCTAAGGATTAATCCAATTATGTAATTAAAAATACATAATAGGCTCATAAATATTTGGGATAGAGGGGAACTTAAGAGGCATGGGAGGGGTTAACCTTGATATTTTATACATTTATGGCCTAGGGATATCTTCCTAAGAAATTATGTCACCTGATGATGTAGATATTTAATAGTCATTTCTAAACATAATTATTCAACAAGTTTCCATGGAATTCTTAATTAGGCTCTAATTTAGTTTAATTAGCTCTTAAGTATGATTAATCACTTTATGCACAAATTACTCAAATTGATCATAATGACTTGTTATTGGTCCAAAATTTGATTGGATTGGAATTAGAAGTTGATGTTAGATGTGTTGGATATATTATCCCATTTAGGATGATGTCAACACCAAATAAAAAAGTCACATGTCTTGTACAAGAGATTTGATAGAAAAGAACAATCTAGAGCACCCACATGAAAAATTAGCATTTTGACTTAGAATGATTTGATCAAAGTTAGCTGGCCCATAATTGAACTACCCCATTTAGGGATACCCTGCCAAAATCAGCACTTGACTATATTAGGATCAAATATTTTAATGTGCTTTAGTATTTTTAGGTCAAATTATGCATTTTAGTAAGAATTGGGCAAAATCCTGATTAGAGGTTATCAGTGGCCAGATTTAGGTGTCTACAATTTGCCCCTATTTAAGAAGGCATTAAAATTTATAAGCATAGTACCATCTCAAATAATGAAAAGGTCTTGTATGCCTATAACTACAATGATGATAAACTAAATGTATGATGCCCCCTCAAGGGAATGGTTGGCACAAGTAGGTCAATAAATGGTCCCTCAAAAAGAAAGAACAAAAATGAGGAGACCAAAGAAAGGAAAGATGATGGGGTGAAAACATAATGATTTTTAAAAAGTAGTCAAAATCATTGAGAATTAAAGTGAGACCATGTATAATGGTTTACCTAAAGGTAGTTATAGGCATTGTACCCTAATAATGGCAATGTGGTATGATAACACAATGATTTTCCCATAGGTGGTTATAATCATTAATAAGATGGAACTATCCTATTCAAGATAGACAAATAAGATAATAACATACCCCTATATGGGAAAAAAAAGTAAAATGGTAACAACACAATGATTTGCCCAAAGGTGGTTATAATCATTAAGAAAATGTAGGTGGGATGGTGTGTAATGATTTTCCCATAGGTGGTTATAAACATTGTACCCTAATTATGGAAAACATGATTGATTGGTTAATGATGAGGGTAACTTAACACCGAGGTAAAATGATGAATTAGAACAACCTGTTAGTAGTGAGATGCTCGTCTAAACTAATAAAGGTTAAAATTATTTTATTTATTTAATTACTCTATTTGGGATATGAGTGGGATTGAATCAAGATGTTGGTGTCAAAGAGATGTCAATGCTACAATTTGTTGAATAGACTTCTTGAAAATAATTTTTGTTATAGCACGTGTCAGTAGGCATTATGGTATAACATCACGAGAACCTAGCCAAAATATGCATAAGGACTAACTCCTAAAATCTGATACTCAATAAATAACAATTCACAAATTATAAAACTTAGGATGTCAATGTTAGCAAATTAATATGGATGGATTCAAGTATAGGTGTGCATAAATAGTCACCCAATTAATGCTTATAGACTAAATCAAGGTGATAGTGTTGAAAGCAAACAAATAGACAAACAAACAAACAAAATAAGTAGAAACAAACAAATAAATAACACAATAGAAACCATATGGATATTTCCCTTAAAAAATAGGTGACAACTTAACAAATGAACAAAATGGTAGAATAAAATAAAAGGAAGGGGTGACCGAGTTGTCTCCAAATGCACTAGGAAAGTAGACCCTGCCTACATAATTCCATGGATGTAATATCCAAAAAAACTTCAAGCTAAATGTAGTTCTCCCAAGAAATGGGAAGAAAATGAGAACTGATGAAAATAAATAGAATGGATGTGATAAAAGAAAAGGAATGGTCTTGAAAAATGGCAAGTGCATGGGAGAAAAGGCCAAAAAGGATGGGGAAACTAAGTGACAAGTCTTTTGCTTACAACTTAGTAAGGGTTCCTAGAATCTTTAAGGTAAATAAGTGGTAAGTGTTTTTGGTCTTTTCTACTAATTTTAGAAATGTTTTTGGAATTTTTGAATTATCTCAACTTGATCAAGAATGACAAGAAAATAAATGGTTCAAGCTCAAAAAATGATGAGAGCATGGCTTAGGTTGCTCACAAAATGGCGAGAGTGTTCAAACTTTGGTTGCTCATAAAATGGTGAGAGTGTGGTATAGGTTGACTGAGCTAACGTAAACAAGTATCAAGTGCTACCTACATAGTCCCAAAGTATGACCTCAAGTCACTGTTGTTCTACCTTTATAGAAGAGGAACCCAACTAGCATAGCCATCAATTCAAACAAAACAAGCATAGTTGGTAGAAAGACATAGTATGGCATAGGAAATAGAAAGTTGGTATGTCAAGGCTCAATAAATAAATATTTCCCCTAGTTTATCTATAGGTAGTTATAACTAGGACACAATGTCATAGATCAATGGTACTAATTTGTCCAAAGGTAGTTATAATTAGTAGCAAGACATGTGATAAGAAAAGAACCACAAACAAAAGATGCAACTACCAAAACTTCTATCATACTACTCCAAAATATAATCTCTATCTAAAATAATCAAAAAAATTGATGAAATTGATCAGATTCTTTGGTACTAAAAATGTGTAATGAATGGCAAAAACTAAGGTCAAATGGGCTAGGTAGATAGGATTTAGAATATGCTTGGTTGATAGAATAGAATGGTAAAGTAGATGGAATGGGATAAGAAGAATGATAAGCATGATATTCATACAAATAATAAAAGGGAAAAAATGGCACAAATAAAATGGTCTTTACAAACAATACACCCTAGTGCTCAAGTATGATATTTATTAAGGTAAATAATATTCATCAGCTCAAGAAGTTCATCTCCATCTAGTGTGGTAAGCATGTATGCTCCTGATCCATAATCTATAATAATGATGAAAGGTTGGATTTAGTTTGGTTTGAATTTACCTTTATGCTTCTTCTTAGCCATGGTATTCTTTTGGTTTTCTTTAAAAACAACATCACTAAGTTCAAATGTTCTATACTTGACATGTCGATTATAGTGGCCTTTGAGTCAGTTCTGATATGCCTGATGATTTTTGAGTATAATTGTGTATTTTTCATCAAATAGGTCTAACTCTTATAGATGAGCTACTTGATATTAATTATCATCTAGGGCATGCTTGAAAGATATGTACAGTGAAGGTAACTCAACCTTAATGGGAAGGATGGCTATAGTATCATAAACAAGTGAGTATGGAGTGGATCTAGTGAGGGTGTGATGATTAGTATGATATGCCTAAAGGACATCAAATATTTATAGGTGTTAATCATGACTGATATCATTGACAATATTTTTAAGAATGTTAACAATGGTTTTATTTTATGCTTCAACCTAGCCATTACCTTGAGGGTAATATGCCATAAAAAATGTTATGTGATGTTGTATTCAACACATAGCTTATAGACATCCTTGTTCTTAAATGATCCTCTATTATTAGATATAATTTTAGAGGGGATATCATAGAGACAAATGAGATGGTTGAAGATGAATTTGGAATTTTTCTTTCTAATCATGTAGTGAGGGGTATAGCTTCAACCCACTTAGTGAAATATTCAATGGTTGTAATGATATATTTATGGCCATCAGATGAAGTGGGGTTGATATTCCCAATGAGGTCAAATCCCCATGTAGAAAATGGACATGATTTCAACATTAGTTTTATATTTTTTATGGGGGCATGAACCAAATTGGAATGTTGTTAACCTTTGTCACATTTCTTTACATATGCAATTGTATTTGCATCCATTATGGGATAATAGTAACCAGTACGTAAGATATTTTTGGATAGGATGGCCCCATTATAATGAGCTCCACATACCCCTTCATGAACTTCTCTTAACACTAGTGTATACTCTACTAAAGTTAAACAATGAAATAGAGTTCCATCAAAACTATAGTGGTAAAGGGTGGATCCAAGTAGAGTATAATGAGTGGAGTAATGAATAAAGGATGTGATTTATTTTTGAGATAATTATTTGGTATAAATTTTTCATGAAGGTATTTATAAAGGCATAAGTACTAGATAGAATTAGGACCAACAATATCAAAAATCATTACAATAGTTAAAGGTTCATGAGCTAGTATGAATAAATTCTCAACAAGGAACTGATACTCTCTATCTTTGTCTATTTGTCAAATTAGAGAGCTGATAGTATCCATGACATCTACAATTCTATTTTCATCCCTTGGTATATGATCAAATTAGATAATTATAATTTGTTGTTTTAGGGTATCGACCATAGCCTTATATGGAACTAGCTTGTCATCTTTGGTTTGGAAATGGTCTATGACCTGATTGATGATTAAAAAATAGTCACCATAAACTTGGACATGAGATATGTTCTAGTTTATTACCTATCAAAGTCATACGATAAGTGATTCATACTCATCCATGTTATTTATACAAGGAAAACTAATTCTAAATGATTTAAGAATTAGATCCCCCTATGGTGTAATAAATAAGATGTCTACCCCAAATCCATGTGTAGTAAATGAACCATTAAAATATAGCTTCCAATGTTACCCCTCAAGAGGTGTATCAGTGACAGTCATTATGGATTCATCAATAAATTTAAATGTGAGTGGCTTTGTGTCTGTAAGGGATGCTTCAATAAGTTGATCTACAAGGACCTATCCCTTGATTACCTTTTGATTGACATACTCTATGTTAAACTAAATAAAAAAATGACCATTTGGTAATTCTACCTTGTAAATCTATTTTAGATAGTAGATACTTGAATGAATCTAATTAAAATGACTATGATCTTATTGTTCAACATGTAGTGGCACAATTTCTGAGCTACGAAGACCATGGCTAGACAAAATTTTTCAATAGGTTCATAGTTGTGTTCATATGTGACCAAGGTACAACTTAATTAGTATACTACATGCTATTTTATATTGTTATTATGTTGAGCCAAAAGTTCCCCTAGGGCATTATCGGTAGCTGATAGATACAACAAAAATTGCTTTCCTGGCATACGAGGTAACAAAATAGGTGGATTAGGTAGATAGTCTTTGAGTTGTTGAAAATCTATTTGGTAGTGATCATCTTAGTGAAATTAAACTCCATTCTTCATAAGATGTGTAAATGGATGACACTTATCTACTAATTGAGAGATGAAGCATTTGATTGATTGGATCTTACCATATAAACTATGGAGTTGCTTCAAATTGGTTACTGACAACATCTTGATTATAGCATAGAATTTAGTCAAATTGACTTTAATGCCTCTATGAGACATTATGAAGACAATTAATTTTCTTGAGGTTAATCTAAACACACATTTATTTTTATTGAGTCTAAATTTGTACTCCTGAATTCTTTCAAATATCTTATGTAGCACTACTAGATGGTCAACCTTGGTCTTGGATTTGTCTAATATGTCATCGATATATTTTTCAACAATATCATACATCATATCATGGAATATGATGGTAATTGAACTTTGATATGTATCTTAGCATTGTTAATACCAAATGGCATTACCCAATAACAAAATGTTCCCCATGGAGTGGTGAATGTTGTTTTATGTTGGTCTTCTAGTGTTATTTTAATCTAGTTGTATCTTGAAAAGACATTCATGGGAGAAAGAATTTCATAACCCACTATGGAGTTGATGATCATGTCAATATTAGGAAATGGAAATTTTTCCTTAGGGAAAGCTTTGTTGATGTCTTGAAAATCAGTTCAAATTTTGATTCCTTCAAGCTTTTTGCTAACAGGTACAACATTAGATATCCATTCTGAATAGTCAATGGATTAGATACATCCTGCTTCTAATATTTTTTCCAACTCTTTATTTACCAAAAAAAAATGTGAGGATACATCTTATGTAAATTTTTTTTTACCATTTTGGCATTACGATTGACCACAAGGTGGTGCAAAACAAAGGTGGGGTCTAAACCTGGCATGTCAGAATAAGCCCATGCAAAGATATCTACAAATTCTCTCAAAAGAGATGTAAAGAATTAACATTCCTCCTTAGTAAGGGACATGCATAATTTTATCCAATTTGGTTCCAATGGAGTCCTCATGTTTACCTCTATTGTATCTTTGACTAGAAGGGTCAAACCATCTTCTAGGATAGTAGGTAAAGACTTGAACTATTGGACTATATTAGGGTCCTTTTCTAGGACTTGCTCTTCAAATTCTCCTAAGCATGATGAATTTGAGTCCCCCAATGGGAGATATGGCCAACTAAAAAGTAAGGAAAAACAAGAATCCTTCACCTTCCTTAGATGCTTCAAATGCTTTGTTGTGGTGGCTTGCTCGGTTTGTGCTCATGAAGTCTGCATCAATGGAAGCTTAACTATCTCCATCTCTCCTTGACACCTTGTTTGGATTTGTCTTCAATATTTTGGAATCAATCCTTTATCATGTTAGAGATTTTTGGAATCAATTCCTATGGTATATTTTCATAAGTTAAGCCTAAAATTCATGTGGCAAGGCCTCTTATTTATAGCTTTTTGTAAATGGCTAGAATCAACATGAACTGTCTATCTCAAGATTGAGATGTGTGGCTAAGGATTAATCTAATTATGTAATTAAAATTCATAAATAGGCTCATAAATATTTGGGATAGAGGGGAATTGATGAGGCATGGGAGGGGTTATCCTTGATGTTTTATGTATTTATGGCCTAGGAATGTTTTCCCAAGAAATGATGTCACCTAATGATGGAGATATTCAATATTCATTTTTAAAAATAAGTATTCAAAAAAAATTCATGGAATTATTAATTAGGCTGTAATTTGGTTTAATTAACTCTTAAGAATGATTAAGTACTTTGTGCATAAATTACTCAAATTGATCAGAATGCCTTGTTATTGGTCCAAAATTTTACTGGATTAGAATTGGAAGTTGATGTCAGATGTGTTGGATCCGATATCCCATTTAGGATGATGTCAACACCAAATAACAAAGGCACATGTCTTGTGTAAGATATTTGATAGAAAAGAGCAATCCAAATCACCTATGTGCAAAATTTGCATTTTGATTCAAAATGATTTGATCAAAGTTAGCTGGCGCATAAATTACACTACCCCATTTAAGGATACCCTAGCCAAAATTGGCAATTGACTAAATCAAGTTCAAATATTTTAATGTGCTTTAGTGTTTTTAGGCCAAATTGTGTATTTTTGGTGGGAATTGGTCAGAATATTAGTTGAAGGTCATTGGTGGCTAGATTTAGGTGTCTACAGTTTGTCCCTATTGGGGAAGATGTTTCAAACTATAGGTAAATCAATGTCTTCTCAAATAATAAGAGATGTATTGTATGCCAAAAAGAAGATGATGATTGAAGAAAAAAGATCCAAATGGTGTTTGGGAAGCCTAAGATGGTTCCCCCTTGAGGGAATGGCCATCACATATGTGGATAGATGATCCCTCAAAAATAATCAAGAATAAAAGTGGGATTAACTTGTGGTTAAGAGTAATCCAAATGAGAAAATGCTTGCATGCATTGATTTAAAAAGATTAATGATTTGCCTAAAAGTATTTATAATCAGGAATAAAATTCAAAATAATTATTTGCTCATAGGTAGTTATAATCATTAAGAGGACCTAGATTGGCTAAAGATGATTGTGCCCTAGTTAGGGTAGATTAGCAAGCATAACTCAAGGATAGAACCTAGAATATAGATTAAAAGATGAGTAGGCACAAAGTGATGAAAGAGATGAATATAAGAATAATATTTGATCAATATAAAATATTTAGTTATAATTGCCAATGAGGAGATGATCATCCTTATTAGTAATGATAAAAATAGAATGGCCAATGGGTTTATTTAATCAAGATGGGTGGAAGGATTTGCCAAGGTGTCAAGGAGAAACTTCTACGACTCCATTGATTATAGACATTCTTGAAGATGATTTTTTCTATAGCATTGATGGTAGGCATCATGATAGAACACTATGAAGACTTAGCCATAAAATTAATAAGGATTGACTCCTGATCTAATAAACACTTGAAAATAATGCATCAATGATAAAACCCATGATGACAATGTTGACGTATGAATATGGATGGACTCAAGAATAATGTGATCGAAGAATCACCCAACACAAAAATATAGACTAAGTCAAGGAAATTGTACTGAAAGAAAATAAATAGGCAAGTAAAGACATAAAAAAAATAAACAAACAAAAAACAACTTGGAATAAACAAACAAATAGAAATCCTAAAAATAAAAGAAAAAGAAAGCATCCTAATAATGACCTTGCCTTAGTAAGGTGGATCAAGGATAACTAAATAGGCTTAGACATGACAAATGTTTTTAGATTTTTATTTCTTTGAATTTTTTTATAATTTTGAGGTATCTTAACTCATTAGAGAATGACAAGATACCTACTCACAAAATAGTGAAAGCATGGCTTAAGTTGCTCACAAAATGGTGAGAGCACATGGAAAGGGGGACTGAGTTAACCTCAAAATGAATTTATAATGACCTATATAGTCCCAAAATTACCTCAAGTCATATTAATTACATCTACACAAAAGGTAGGGAAAAACCAACTAGGTCCCAACAAGTTCTCAAATTCAGCAAATGGCTAGTCAAATGAAAACAATGATGGCAAGGTGATGCGATAATGCATGGTAAACAAGTATTTCCCCAAGTTTTCCCATAATAATTTATAACTAAGATATAATGGATTATATCAATGATACTAATTTTCCTATAGGTGGTTATAATCAGTAGCAAGACCGGTGAAACACTAATTTGTCCATAGGTGGTTATAATCAGGCTCACATAAACAAACTTGATAGGATGGAAAAATGAAAGATATCTTACCAGATCAACTATCACACTAATTTCATAGACTATCATTATAAAAATGTTTTTTATTGATTATTGAAACTTGATCAAATTTCCTCCAAAATAAGTGCCAAAAAAACCAAAGTAACCAGGATCAAAATAGGATTGCATAGGATGGCTTAAAACAAGGTTTAGTCTAGATAGGAATGGAATGATAAGATGGAATGGTATTACTAAGTATAATGATTGTTTTGATTGATTTGATAAAATGGTAGTAGTTTTACCCCAAAGTTATGGGGTAAATGGCAAGAATATGCGATAATAGAAAAAATGGTATATAATAATGACAATGACATGGTAATTTGAAATGGTATAGTACATGTTTTTGGCCTAGTTATGGTAAATGGCATATGATTCTATTGTTCCTACTAAAGTGGAGATGAAAATCATGATCAAAAAATGATACAAATAGAATACTTGATCATGTTAATTGCTAGCCCACACCTCATTTGAATAGCTAATCTATCAAGAATGGCATGTAGATTTAGTTGTCAAAAATATTTTTATGATCTTCATTGGTCATTAATTATTATTCCTTCAAGCATCAAGACAAGGTATATTTATAGCCTTTACAAAGGAAAGTGCGGTCATGGATGGTAAACAAGGATAAATTTGGATGATAGGTTTGTTTGTGAAATGAAGTGGTCGATGATAATGGAATGTGTAATGGTGGGGAAACTAATGAAGATCAAGAATTTCAATCACACGTAATGTTATTAATTCCAAATTCGACATAACTTTGGTTTTGGTAGGGCCAAAGAATTTTTATCTCAATAGGACCACCATATTTTTCTATTATTTTATATTGAGAGTAGATACCATCTGATTAAGCTATAAATAGGAAACTATTTTGATTTGATCTTTGATTTGTCTTCATCAAGTAGTGAATAAATTTTGTGCTCAGCTATCAGTGTCTTGATGAGGTTTTCACCAATGAAGTTGTATTTATTATTCCATATTGCCTTTAAGAAGGTTTCACTAATCAACATTGGATTTTGACTTTGATTTTATTCTAGCACTTCCAAAAAAGTTTCACTAAAAGATGTTGAGTTTGAAATGTGTATGTCCCCTAGCACTTTCAAAAAGGTTTCACTAGGAGAATGTTCTTCTGTTACATGAATTTGGTCTTAGCCTCCTTGCTCTTCTTCAACTGCTATATCACCATGGATAGAGTTCAATAAAATGTGATTCTATTGGTCCCAATCAACACTTGTGGGAGATGGAATATCAATAATATAGATATTTTGGTTGATGTTAATGGCCTATAGAATGATAATGGAATGGGGAGAGGCTACACAATCCTTATAGAATATATTATGATAACTTGTGTCAAAGCTAAATTACTCATTTTTAAAAACTGTAGAAGGATCACAAATGTATTCAAATTTATCTACAAGGTATGCATAGCCAATGTTGTAATATCCATGAACATATTTTATATTTGAATCTGATTCCAACTCAATGGACTCTAAATTTGATATTAAGACTAATGTTGATTCTAATTCTGATGCTAAATCTAATTTCAATTCAATAATAAAACCTAACTCTAACTTTGATTCTTCATTTGATGGATACTCTTTTACAAGGATGTCTTGTTGAGTGTTTGGTATTGGACAAGTAACAAGCTGTGATGGCATGGTGGGCTAGAAAAAAATAGGTTTATCAAAGTGAAACTCCTCAACAATGGAAAAATGGTTAAGAGATAACTCTTTAGAGATTGGCTTGTCAATAGGAAGCTCTTGAAAAATAGGCATAGAGTCGAGGTAATGATTTTCCTAAAGGCAATTATAATAATTAAGAAGAGACTCAATAAAGACTAGCTTGCCAGAGTGAGACTCCTCAATAGCTAGTATAGGATCAATATGTGATTCATCATAGGTTGACATATCACAATTGATTGGTTCAACAAAAATATCTTAAATTGATTGGTTATTTTGGCCTTGGTTTCCAATGAGTTAGAAAATACTAGTTTTGAACATAACTTGGTCTTCGAATGGTTAGATCAATTGAGGTTTGGATGGAATTGGTACTAGAGAAGGAATGTCCTATAGTTGGATAATTGTAGGGCATTGGGGAACATGAATTCTCATATTATCCAAAGGACAAAGTCCTAAAATGGTAATGATAGGGTAGTGTGGAGTATGATTGCTCACACAAGCCAAAGGATGAGGTCCTAGAATGATAATGGTATTCCTTGGATATTGTAGATCTTGATAGCTCATATAATCCAAAGGAGGGTTTGGGGTAGCTAATGATTAGATTAAAAAATGATGTCATGGAACTTGATTAATTTCATAAGCCAAAGCATCTAAGTCCTCTTGATAAACCATATCATTCCAATCTTGAGTTGGATCATAAGCTAGTTCTTGACTATGTTCTATGTACTAATTATCATAAATATGGTAAGGATCTATATCCCAAAAAAATTTATCTGTAGTTGGGTTTTAAAATTCCTCCCACAAGCCTCTTCATACCAATCAAGGTCTTGAGTTATATCGTAATCTATTTCATGACTTTGTTCCCATGAATGATTATTATGAGGTGGATAGAAATTTATCTCAAAAACCATGTTAGCATCATTGGGGTCTTGACTAAATCCATAAAGGTCATTTCATGTGTCCATTCTATCATAAGTTAGATTATACATGACTCCACCATAGGTGTAGCTAGAAATATCCACATATATGATGAAAGCTCTGAAAACAAAAAGGCTTAGAGTTTTATAAACTTCAAAAAACTATTTCTAAAGGACAAATGGTTCAAAAATTTGTCTAACTTAGTCAAAATCATGAAGCTATATCTCCAAAAATGGTTTATTTTAAGACTTGGCATAAAAATTCTAACATCAAATGTCATACACACAAAGGTTAAACGTCTGAATAAAAATTGACATGTCAAAGTCTAGGTCAAAGTGTTCCAAACAAGGTCTAAACTAGGAAAGGGAAAAGAGTCACTAGGTATTTTTTCCAAATTTGGATTCAAAATCTAGGATCAAATAGGCTATGTTAGGACCTTTTTCCAAATGACATCAAAAACTAGACTTGAAACAAAGGCATGATGTGATTTAATTTAATCTAACAAGTTTGGAAATAAATTTGACATAAACCCGACA
Organism: Torreya grandis; assembly: GCA_037957365.1. Lineage (NCBI taxonomy): Eukaryota > Viridiplantae > Streptophyta > Pinopsida > Cupressales > Taxaceae > Torreya > Torreya grandis. Next base: position 1,333,078 of record JARHVA010000686.1, on the reverse strand, counting down.
CATAGAGTCAAACATAAACATGATTAGTTGGCATAAGTCATGAGGTAAAAGGCTCTTAGAGAAAGTTTATGTTCTCCCAAATAAAGATACAAATAATGATGAGGATAGGCATTAAACAAACAAACCATCAATAGTGTTCAAATTTGGTTAATCAATTAACCAAAGTTATGTAACCTAAAATAAAAAGATCTGTGTATCAACCCAACGAATTGAGGCATAAGTAGAAATCAATCAATGTTTGAATCCAAACTTATCAAGATTAATTGAAAACTCAATGTTGAAAATAAGGATTTGACCAAACAAGCTAGATAAGATTGGACAACATGATGGTGCATAAACAAGGTCTAAATGGTTGATGGGAAATGGTTTGAAACAAATGCTTGTTGATACAATGGTAAATAAGTCTTGAAAGAAATTGAGAAGCCTAACAACATAAGCATGCTTAAATGATGTGACCAATGCTATGTTTCAATAACTCAAATGAAAAATGGTTTGACATGATTTGGGTAGCATAACGCTACCTTTATCAACTCAAAATGTTGTAGTGAATAAAATTAAAGTGTAAGTGTTTATCACAAAATGACTTAAGTCTATCAAGTGGTGATAATTATCATGAGTCTTAAACGGCCTTCAACCCAAATTTAAAATTGAACCTAATTTCCCTCAAGTTTAATGCAAATGGAGAATCCACTTAACACATCAACTCTATGAACTTATGAATGTGAAATTTTGGATTTAGATTATAAATTAAGAACTTAAAAAAACTTTGGAAAAGGTATATACTCAATTGGGAAACATAACTGCACCAAAGTGGATGATATGACTCCAAGTTTTGATGAATTTTGAACAATGCAAATTGATGATTCACACAGGCAACATAACACATCTTTGTTCAAAGGATAATGAGGACTATGTTTTTTATTTTGTATTATTTGTTCACACTAATTTTTGACTCCAAACAAAACTTTAATATCAGATAAAACTAACTAAATAATCACTCTTAGATCCTAAACTGAGAAGGTTGCTTGATATTGTTGGAATCTATCAATATACATCATTTAAGAGGATTTCAAGTGTTCATCCAAAATTAAATGTGCATTATATAGTAGGGTTTTTGCACCCCACCTTCTCTCAAATGATAGTACTACAACATGGACCTTGAGGCACACCTTGTACCAACAATACTTCCACAGTAAGTGGGGATTTGTCTAATATCTAAAAGTTTATGAACATCTCAAGGGGAATCAATTTCAAAATGAATTTCATGTCAAATGATGCAAAATAAAATCATGGATTTTGGGTTTGCAACACTTGTCTTGTTACAAAAAAGTCTAGTCCTTTTTGTAACCACTACATCTATCACTTTCTCAGTAAAGTGTGATGTCCAATGTGTAAATACGTCCCATGTGTAACTCCATCACTAGAAGGTGGTTTAACCACTCAAACCTTCCAATATTAGTGTGATTGGGTGAAGTCAATATGATAGATGAAACCCCAAATCAAAAATTTTGTAAATAAATCATGGGAGGTAATGACATCTCCCTTGTAAGCGAAGATGAAATGAAATGAAAGACATAAAAAAGAAAGACTTTAGGGTCATTTTCAAGGTCACCCAAACTATGGTGAGTTTTTGGGGAGTGCTTTAGATGAAATTATTTCTAAGCCTTAGACTAGGATTTTTTATAATAGGAATGGCACTTTTGACTCCAAGGGTTCCATAAAGGGGACAAGTGAAAGAGCATACACATGGCATCCCTCCTTTTGCAAAACAAACTAGATCAAACAACTAATTGAATATAAAAATCTTGGAAAGGTGAGTTCATTTTTAAGCACCAAGTTGAAAGATTGGGTGGTGTTATTTTGACCCCTTAGTCTTAAGTTGTAACTTTTAAAGCCTAACATATCAAAACATTCACTTAAGCACCTAAATTTTTCGTTAATCACCAAAAATAAGATTCCTAATTCATTTTAAAAGCATGCAAAAGATGGTCTAAATAACATGTTTTAACAAATTTGAAGTCCATTGGTTACCTGTACACCCTTAAGGAATCACCCCGAAAACAAATGTGTTAGATTAGAAACATTTAAATCCATTTTTAAATTTTTGAGAAACATCTATGCAAATTGAAGCTAAACTAATATCAAATTTTGAAAATTTAGGATAAAACATGTGGTTTTAAAAAAATCATCAAAAATAGAGTCTGTATGACCCCAAACCAAGAATTTTAAAATAACCTATTAGATCTCAAGTTTGTTATAAAAAAACCATATTGACCATTAACGATTATACCTGACCATCGATGGTTATACCTAACTGTTGATGGTTGAAAATAATCATTGGCAGTTGCACTGACCATCGATAATTGACTGTGTAAACCTTTGACAAAGAAAAATGGCAAAACAAAGTTAGAAAATCAAATTGCAAGAGTTTTAATAATCCAAATGAATATTTTAAAGTTTCATAATGATCTTTTTCATGTGTGGGATGCATTTGGTCCCACCAAGCATGCCATTATGTGAACTAGGAATTTAATGATGAAGGGGAGATTAGTATTGTGTTTGTGGATAAATAAAATCAAAAGCACACTAAACTAACACCTTCATGCTTAGTTATAGGGTGAGGTTAATAATAAAAACAAATGAAAATCACAACTAAAAATTAATTCAAAACAATAATCCTTGCTTGATTTGTGCTCATGAATTCTACATCAATGGAAGCTTGACTACCTCCATCTCTCCTTGACACCTTGTTTAGCTTTAGCTTCAATATTTTATCATCATAACTTTGGCATGTGAGAGATTTTTGGAATAAATTTGGCATGGTAAATTTTCACAATTTAATCTTAAAATTCATGTGTCAAGGCCTCTTATTTATACATTTTTGCAAATGACTAGAATCAACCTGAACCGTCCATGCCAAGATTGAGATGTGTGGCTAAGGATTAATCCAATTATGTAATTAAAAATCCATAAATATGCTCATAAATATTTGGGATATATGGGAATTTAAGAGGAATGTGAGGGGTTATCCTTGATATTTTATGCATTTATGTCCCATGGATGTCTTCCCAAGAAATGATGTCACTTGATGATGTAGATATTTAATATTCTTTTCTAAAAATAAGTATTCAATAAGTTTCTATGGAATTCTTGATTAGGCTCTAATTTGATTTAATTATATCTTAAGAATGACTAAGAAATTTTTGCACAAATTACTCAAATTAATCAAAATTCCTTGTTATTGGTCTAAAATTTGACTAGATTAGAATTGGAAATCAATATCAGATGTGTTGGATCTATTATCCCATTTAGGATGATGTCGACACCAAATAACAAAGGCACATATATTTTTTAAGAGATTTGATAGAAAAGATAAATCTAGAGCACACACATGCAAAATTATCATTTCAACTTATAATGATCTAATCAAAGTTAGCTGGCCCATAAATTGCACTGCCTCATTTAGGGATACCCTAGCCAAAATTGACACTTGACTATATCAGGTTCAAAGCTTTTAATGTGCTTTAGTGTTTTTAAGCCAAATTGTGAATTTTATTAAGAATTAGTCAAAATATTTATTGGAGGTTATCGATGTCTATATTTAGGTGTCTACAAAGAGTGTTCATCCAAACTCCACACGTGGTGAAAGATATGAGCATTTGAATAGGAAGCTTAGAAGGGTCTTTAGAACTGCAAAAAAATGAAAAATTTACAAAAATGAAAATAAATATTCACATGATTTAAAAATCCTAAAAAAATCATCATGGGGTATTTAACATGATATCAAAACACTCTGAAATCACATTTTTCTTGAAAAGTCAAAAAACCCTTTCTGACCTACATGCCTGTTTGCTTGCAAAATCCTATATAAGCATGGTTTGCTTAAAATTTGGAGTTTTGAAACTATTTAAAGGTATTATTATGATTTAAAAACATCATCCCATGATTTTAAAACTTTTACCTAGACTTGAAACCTTTGTGGCACTCTAAAATGATGCCTGATCCAATGGTGATCTCTAATAGACATGTTAAAGATTGTTACAAAACAATGAGTACCTCCACTAATCCAATGGCCATAAATTTTTTTAAAAATATTCATCAAGTCATGATGATATTGTGTAAAAATTTGAGGTCTTTAAACCACTTTAATCTCTGAAAATCTTCAATTTACTTCAAAATTGACCCCTTATGCATGGATTGTCTACATGTTTTAACTTGAAAATGCTCTTTTAAAATGATAATGACCCATTTACAATACATTTTTGATATTTTTTACAAAAATTAATGCTTTAATTCCATAATTTATTGTTTTTTCCTATTTCAAATGGATATTGGTGAGATTTAGGAAAGTTTTGAATGATAGGTGTAATAATTTGACCTTGACATATCAAATTACTAACAATTTTGGCAAATTTTAGGGGTTGACCATCCTGATGGTCAAATAAATCAAAAAATTTGGATATGAAAAAATTGTATATACATTAAATATTGCAATATATTTTGTGAGTAAAGACATAAACAAGACAACTGACACAAATAACAACAATAAACATGTGCACGTGTGCACTTAGAGGAATGGACAACAACCAAAAAGGGAAAAAATAACAACTAAAAGCATGTGCAGATATGCACTTAGAGAAAAGAAACAATAATAAGTATATTATTTATAAACTAACCTCCAACTCTTTATCCCTCTTGGATCAAACGGAAATCTATTTGATGCACCATGGAACTTTGAAATATGATTGCTTCCTTTTGATAGCCCTCTTCTACAAATTGGAGCACATTGTTTCTATCGCTAAATTCGCTTTTCAGATTGTAAAGAGAGAAGAAACTAAAAGAATAATAGACAAGGCTTGTGAAGTACCTAGATAAAGATCACGCACCGTAATCCAGACGTTTTTTAGCACTCCTCTTTGGCTGTGGAGGAATGACACCTGCAAGAAAAAAGGAAACTTGGACAAGAAAATGTTAGATGGAGAGGCGGTGGGTTGCCAAGCAAAAGCTTGTTCCCAGAAGTGTGAAAACTTCCTCAAGGGAGGTCAACCCACTGTTAACAGATAGATAAAAGACCAAGGAAATACAAAATACCAGAATACAGAAGTGACAAAGAAATTAGGAAGGAAAGAAAAGACAAAATGATTACCTGAAGGAGTTGTCGGGCTGATGACAGTCGCCGAGGTTGGAAATGTCTCCGGCGTTGGTTATCTGATCTGCCGACGTCGGTTATCCTGCCGACATCGGTTGGGAAAGTGACCGGCGTCGGTCGGGGTTGTGGCCTGTAGTCGGGTCTGGGTTGGTTTCTGGACTGTGGACGGATCCGGTTTGTGAACGGGGTCAAGGCAGAGTTCAGGGACAAATTTAGATGGACTGAGGAATGCTCTGGTTCTGGTTGGGTGCCTTGTGCAAGGTCTTTGTTGACAGGGGGATGAGGAAGTTGTCTGGGATTGGATTAAAAGAGGGACAGGAAAGAGGAAGATGCACAGAGGACAGGACCTGAGAAGGCTTTGCAGCCTCTCAGGGGGAAGAACAGAGGGAGTAGAAGACAATAGATAGGATAGATAACTGAAAACTAAAGAAATGAAATAAAATGAAACACCAGACTGTGCTTACCTTTGGCTTGCTGACTGAGGAGTGGAGGAGCTGTTGTTGGAGCCATGGAAGACTTGTCAAGAAGAAAATCCCTAATCCAGAGCCTTTGCACCTGTTGTTGCTGTTGCACGAGGTCTAGACGGAGGAGAGACGAATGCCAAAATGCCAAGAGAATTCTATTTGTGAGCTCAAGGGTCCAGGGGCTGCAACGGATGCAGAAAGGGGTAATGAAGGCTGCCGATGCTGGCAGTTTTGCTGACGTCAGCGGTCGCAGGATGGGGACAGAGACTAAAAATAGCCTCTGCCCATTCTTGCACGCCGCCGGGCGAGGGGTTATGGGAAGAACGGTCACGAGGAAGCTTAAATGGGCGTGGGGGGAAGATAATGAAGAGATTTGGCATAATAAATGCTAGGGGAAGGTGGAGGGATTCAAGGGAGGATCCAAGGTGGCAAGGGTAGGGTGGAAAGGGGGCCACTTGATTAAAATATTTAGGTTATTTTAATCAAATGGAGGCCAAGGGTTAGGATAGGGGTTTGAGGTGGACAAGGGGGAGAACCAAGGTGCAGACACGTTTGCGGTGTCTACATTTGCCCCTTTTTGTCTTGTTGGTTGTTCTTGACGAACTGCAAGACAAAAACAGGAGTTGGTTGCCCAAGGAAAAGGATGAGGTGTTCCCCCCTCAAAGCGATAGTCGAGAGAAGGGAACCGAAGATCGAGTGTCGATTTGACAGAGAAATGGATAGAAGAGAGTGAGTGAAAATGCTGCCATAGTCGTGATTGCGCGTAGTCCACTTCACGAGAGGGTCAAGTCAAATTGTCGCATGTCGAGGGTTAAGGAGTGCCAAAATTGAAGTAACCGGGCCCCAGCATTTAGTCATCTGCTGATCGGGTCACTCAATCTAAGCTGAAGCTCCAAATGGTCATCGTGCTCTAGGTATCCAGGGCTCAGAAAGTGCTCCCAAAAACACGAAAAAGCCACAAGTAGTAGGGATCAACTGGCTCGCGATCCTATACTTGCGAAGGGTCAAAAATAGTCTGCAGACAATTTTGCTAACCAGCCGTGAGGTAGCACACACACAAAAACAACCAAGGCAACACGCTGTCTTGGAAGTGGTCGAAGGTCGAAGGAGATAGGCATGATCTCCAATGGTCATTGGTCAAGAGGATGGATGGACGAGAGGATGTGGCCGAGCTAACCCCAGAAGACCCCATGTCGACTGAGTGCTACCTACATAGCCCCTGTCGTAGGGGCCTCAGGCCTATGTAGTTCTCCCTAAAAGGGAGGAAGGGTCAGAGGGATTGATTGGTCTTGGTCAAAGTCGATGATTGGTCTTGGTCAAAGTTGACGGAGTTGGTCGTGATAAGAGTCAAAGAAGAGAAGGTTTGTCCATCATAGAGACGAACAAACGAGGGTGGTTGAGCTAACCTCAGAGGATGTGGTATCTGAGTGCTGCCTACATAGCCCTGGTCATAGGGCCTCAGACCAATGTAGTTCAGAGCGCAAGGGTCAAAATGGTCAATGATGAGTTTGGTCATGTGTTGAAATGATGAGGGTAAGATGATGCTACTGATGTCACAGGGGTCGAGAGGCTTTCATCTCTAGCAAGTTTCCATAGTCGTGATGGATGCATGCTAAAAATGAATGGAAGTCTATTTATGCTTCAGCAAGTATTGGTTTATGCTTAACATAAATTGGGTCTGGTCGGTAGTTTCCATGTGTATTGGTGTCCATAGAAACTATGTGAAATGGTCTAGGATGATGTCAGCTGAAAATGATGAAAATGGCTGGGTTTGAGATGAGTCGACAATTGATGTGGTTAAATGTGACCAAAGTGTAGAGAAAAGGTGAAAGGCAAATTGCTCTTTCATTGACAAGGACCAGAAAGGAAGCATAGATAGGGGTTATTAAAACCAAAGCCCCGTTCATGCATTACATCGTCGACCAGTATGGTGTTAGAATGGTAATCGAATCACTTTGACATTAAAGTGAGCTCGAAGTCCCCTGAGCAGGTGATAGGAGGAGGATAGGGTAACCCAGTTTAAGAGCAGGAATAACCGTGACCCTTTTTATAGGAGACCCTGAGACCACTACAAGCCAAGTTCGTGACTCGTTTTTTTTTTTTTTTTTTTTTTTTGGTGCAGGCTGATCGATGCGGGAAGCCTACATAGAGATGTCTTTTGATGTATGGTCAGTTTGTGAAGCTGATCAATGCGGGAAGCTTCTAAGAAAGGTGTTGTTTGTAGCAAGATTTAGTCATAGCCATCCTTCGAGGGAGTGGTCTATATTTTTGCTTAATAATGTTTGAATAGCTGTCCTTCGAGGGATCAGTCTATTAGCTACAGTAATGATAGTACAGCTGTCCTTCGAGGGATCAGTCTGTCTTTTTGATTTGATTTTGTGACCATGGATATGTTTTGACATCTTGATTTTGATTTTTTTTTTTTTTGATTAGAGTCACGGACAAGGCTGTAGAAGTCCAAGGACTCCCCTTTTATTAGGACAAAGCATCCATACATCATAAAAGGGTCGTAGAGGACTTGTTAAAGGGGAATAGGGTTGAAAGGGATGAGGATTAAGAGGACGAGGATTGCTCAGGGGACGAGCTCAAGTTACGTGTCAAGTAGACGAGTACTTGACTAACAGAAGAAAGGTCGAAGATGCAACGCATTAAGAGGCTCAGGTTCTGGCCGTCCGTCGAGGGAAGACAGACGATAAGTCCCTGACCCATACTTGTGCGTGATGATAAAAGGTCCAAGCCAATTGGGGGTGAATTTGCCTCGTTTACTTTGCTCCATATTGGTCACGTGTTGATTCTCTTTGAGGACGAGGTCTCCGATGTTGAAATCTCGTTCTCACAGATTTTTGTCGTAGGCCCGCTTTATGCGACTTTGGTAGACATGGAGATGATTGAGGGAAGCAAGACGGCGCTTGTCGAGTAATTCAAGTTGAGCTAAGCGATCTTGACGAAAGTCATCGTTGGAGAGAATGTCATGCAGGGAGATGCGGAGAGACGGGATCTATACTTCGAGAGGTAAGACAGCCTCTGTTCCGTACACGAGAGAGAAGGGAGTAGCACCCGTAGAGGTTCAGATGCTGGTGCGGTAGGCCCACAAAGCGAAGGGAATATGAATGTGCCAATCCCTTCCTGTATCATTGACCACCTTCATGAGAATTTTGGTGAGAATTTTGTTGGAAGCCTCGGCCTGCCCATTTGCTTGTGGGTAGTAAGGCAAAGAAAAGCTGAGTTTGATGCCAAATGAGTCGCATAGTTTTTGGACAGTCTTGTTTTTGAAGGACTTGCCGTTGTCGGTGATGATTTTGTGAGGGACACCGAAATGATAGATGATGTGGCTGCTGATGAAGTCGACAATTTTGTTGGCTTTTGTGGAGACAAGAGGAATGGCTTCCACCCACTTGGTGAAATACTCAGTGGCAGTGATGATGGACTGATGACGAAGAGACGAGTGAGGGTTGATCTCACCGATGAGATCCAAGCCCCACTGAGAGAAAGGCCAAAAATCTTGAGCGACTTGTAAGGTGTGGCTGGGGAGATGAAGCAGGTTAGAGTGCTACTGACACTTGATGCAACGCCGAACATAGTCGCTACAGTCTTGATGAAGGGTGGGCCAATAATAACCCAGGCGAAGGATGCGCTTGGCAACCGAGTTTCCATTGAAGTGTCCACCACAAATCCCGTCGTGGACTTGCTTTATGGCATGAGAAGCTTCAGTGGAGGTTAGACAGCGAAGAAGGAGACCGTCGAAGCCTCGCTTATAGAGAAGACCCCCTAGCATGGTATAGCGAGCTGTGCGCTTGATGAAAGCTCACCGCGCATTGCTAGAGAGGTTGGGAGGAGTGACAGAAAGAGACAAGTAGTCCACAAGTTGCTTATACCAGTCATCTTGTGGGCTAGAATTGACAGTGTTGATATGGTTGATATGAGGAGAGATGTATGAAGGTAAAGGTACATGATGCACTGTGACAAAAAGGTGGGATGATGATGATGAAGACAGGATATGCGAAGCAAGAGAGGCCATGGTGTCGGCAAACTTGTTCGTAGAGCGTGGAACAGTCTGCAGAAGGTCAGCACGATTCTTATACCTCTGTAAAACTTCATTTTTATAGAGATATGAACCGTTAACTTGATTAACGATGAGCTGTGAGTCGCCAAAGATGTTGATAGACTTGATGTGGAGGGAAAGGGCAGTCTGAAGTCCCAAAATTAAGGCCTCATATTCGGCCATATTATTGGTACAATCAAAGTCAAGCTTGAAAGATAGAGGCATGGGCTCCCCATTGAGTGGGATGAGGATGACCCCCGCATCCCCACCGAGTTGACATTTGGAGCCATCAAAGAACATAGTCATTTGGTAGACGGTGTCATCGGTGGAAAGGGTAGCGATAGACTCGTCAGGGAACTCACAGTGTGAAGGTTGGTTGTCGGGAAGAGGGGCATCTGCCAATTGGTCAGTGATGGTTTGCCCCTTGATAGATTTTTGCTGGATGAATTCAAAGTCAAACTCAGCAAGCAGCATGAGCCACCGAGCCATACGTTGATTCTGATATGGCTTGGAGTGCATGTACTTGAGAGGGTCGGTGTGAGTGACGACAAAGGTTTTGTGGTTGAGAAGATAGTGGCAGAGCTTGGTAGTGGAAAAGACTAATGCCAAACAGAGTTTCTCGGTATGAGTATACCGAGTTTCATAGTTGACCAGTGTTTGGCTGATGTAGTAAACCGCTTGCTCACGATGATGCTCATCTCGGTGCGCGATCATGGCACCTAACGAATGGTTGGTGGCAGAGATATAAAGGTAGAAGGGTTGGTCGTCCTTAGGTGGAATGAGGACTGGTGGAGAGACCAGATAGCTTTTGAGGGCTTCAAAAGCCTCTTGACAGTCCTCATCCCATTTAAAGGAGACGTCCTTCTTAAGGAGGTGATGGAAAGGTTGGCAACGGTCTGAAAGCTGTGAGATGAAACGGTGAATGGACTGGAGCTTCCCTTGTAGACTGCAAAGCTGCTTGAGATTGGTCAGGGGTGGCATTTCGAGGATAGTGCGGATCTTGGCGGGATCTATCTCGATACCACGGAAGGAAATGATGAAGCCGAGAAGTTTGCCTGAGAGGACCCCAAAGACACACTTCTTGGGGTTGAGGTGGACATTGTATTGAAGAAGGCGAGAGAAGATGATTGTGAGAATGGTCAAGTGGTCACGACGAAGTTTGGACTTGCCGAGAAGGTCATCCACATAGTCCTCCATGATTTTGTGGAGGAGATCATGGAAAATGTAGGTCATGGCGTGCTGATATGTAGCACCAGCATTTTTCAGGCTGAAAGGCATGACTCGATAGCAGAAAGTTCCCCATGGGGTGATGAATGTAGTCTTGTGCTGATATTTCGATGTGATCAGGATTTGATTGTATCCTGAAAACCCATCCATGAGAGATAGCATTTCATGGCCGGCTGTGAGATCAACAAGCTGGTCAATGTTAGGAAGAGGGAAGTCGTCTTTGGGACAGGCTAGGTTAAGGTCGCGATAGTCCGTGCAGATCCGAATCCCCCCAGTTGCTTTAGTAACTGGGACGATGTTAGAGACCCACTGTGGATAATCGATGGGTTGGATGAAGGAGATAGAAAGAAGGCGCTGAAGCTCCTCTTTGACAAGGAGCGCAACGCGAGGATGCATCTTTCGAAGCTTCTGCCTAATAGGCTTAGCCTCTGGTTTGGTGACAATGTTATGGGTAGCAATGGTGGGGTCGATGCCAGGCATGTCGCTGTAAGTCCAGGCAAAGGCCTTGCTATGGTTGGAAAGGAACTGGGCATAGTCAAGCTGCTCCTGAGCGTCTAAAGATTGGCCAATCTTTAAGACCTGAAGAACATCAGAAGAAGAAGGGAGGTTGATGTCAATGGTGGATTCATTTAACATAACCTGGGTCTCGGAAGGGAGGAAACGCTGGATGAAAGAGTCATCGGCACCCATGTAGGAAAGGATGGCGTCATCGTCAACGCAGTGGACAGTGTGAATGGTTGCCGACTCATCCTCTACCATGCTAGGAAAGATGAGAGGGAGAGACCTGGGCACCCCATTGAGCTGATAGGTCAGGGGTTCCAGGCAGATGGTGTTTATGGAAAAAAAAAACTAGGAGGGATGGAAACCACCGACTCTGTAGGTGACGAAGGAGAAATGGGTGAGTCTAGAAGAGATTGGTCGATGGTTGGCTCGGGACAAAGGTCGAAAGGAGCCTGAGTGGGGTCATGATATCCCAGGCCATACCGTTTCTTGGCATCGTGATCATTGAGCGGCTCGATAGGCTGATGGGAGCCCTGCTCATAACGTCTGAAACCAAAACCCTTCCATGCACACCTGTGAAGGTAAGTGTGTGCAAAGGTGGGGTTGCCAAGAAACGAGAAGTCAGATGTGAAAGGTTGGGGCGAAGAGAGGGAATTGCCATTGGTAGGAGCTTGATTAAGCCCCCCATAGACAAAGTTGGTTCGGAAGTGAGGAGGACCATAAGGTACGACCGTCCCAATCCGATGGTCCTAATTGGGATTGAGGTGAAGGCGTCCATACTCTTGCGGAGTTTGGAACATATCGAGGGTCAACAAGCGATATTCCCCAAGTGATAGTCGTTGGAAGATGTCTTCCATGGGGTCTTTGGTCAGTGCTTGAAGAGGAGGGGTGAGGGCAACCACCGATTACGAACTGGTCGAAGATTCCGCAGATGGAGGCGGTGCCGGAGTTGACGACTTGATGGGAATGAGGACATCATTGGGACGGTAGGTGGTGTTGCAAGTCTTGAAGGGTGAAGGGTCAGTGGGAATGGTGTGGACTTGCCCGTCATGCTCGAACTTCACACAACGGTGCAGGGTGGAGGGTATACAGGCCATGGCATGGATCCAAGGTCAGCCCAGTAGAAGGTTGTATTGAAACTCTCCTTCGATGATATAGAAGAGCTCTGGGACTGTGCGTGGACCAACGCGAATGTGGAGGATGACTGTGCCAATGGTCGTGGCGGTGGTGTCGTTGAAATAGCGTAAGATCGCATCAGTTTTGGAGACGCAGTTCTTGGGAAGAGCCAGCTGATCAAAGGCGTGGGTAGAGATAATGTTGATGCTAGTGCTGCCATCGATCATAACATGTTTAATGCGTGTCCAATCGACATAGGCAGTGATGAAGAGGGCGGCATCCTGATCTTCCGTGTTAGATGTGGGAATCTCAGAATCGCTGAATGTGATGGAGGCGACAGGAGATAAAGAATGGATGAGGGCAGCGAGTGGTTGGGGGTCCTCAGGTTGGACCTTCGCTGCCTGCAAGGCTTGGATAAGGGCTTGACGGTGCTAAGGTGAGGTTTAGATAAGGTCATAAAGAGACATCTTTACAGGTGTCTGGTGGAGCTGCTTCAGCATGGAGTCGTGAATTGGCCCAGAAGAGGAAGACGAAGAAGGTTGGGACGCGCCAAGGATAGAAATTTTAGGCTTGGGCGCAAGGGGTGGCTTGACGAAGGGATAGGTCCAAAGAATGGCAGCTTTTTCTTTGGCCTTGTCCTTTTGCGACCTAGTGGTTATACGGATAGCATTGATTTCGAAAATGGGAGGCGAAGAAGGGGTCATGCCTGGCTGGTGAGATGTTGACGTGTTTGAAGAGGTTGGATGAGGAGGAGTCGGGGTCTGGTCAAGAGTGTCCTCAAGGAGAAGAGTGTCTTTCTCCATATGGCGGTGGATGATGGCCTTGAGGGCACAGCAAGTCTCAGTGTTGTGTCCTGGTGTATGATGGTATAAACAAATTTTCATGTCGTCGAACCAGGAGGGCTTGGACCCGAGAGGTTGGAAAGGCTTGATGGGCGGAAGGGTTATGTCAGAAGTCTGCAGAAGTCAGCGCAATATCAACGAGTACGAGCCCACTAGAGGGTCCACGCTAGTTGATATGCGCGAGGTTGGTGACTTTTGCTTAGGCGAGGTTAGAAGAGGTTTCCGTACCACCTTATGGGTTGATGGCGCGGTGACAGATGGAGACGGCTCTTTCTTGGTGATTGATACCGCCTTTTTGGGAGAGGGACGACTAGAGGTAGGCAGAGGAAGCAAAGGAGGCAACGAGTTTTGTTTGGAGGCCGGAGTGGGAAGGATGCTAGCCAAGGTCGAAGGATGGGGGCCCAAAATGGATGGCAATGGTGACGGGGAAGGAGACGTTCGTTTCTGTGGTCTGGCAGTCTTCTTCATCTTGGTTGGAAGACTACTACTGGTCAAGGTCTGGCCTAGGTCCACCTTCACTTGCAGGTGAGTGAGGGTGGAGATAGGATGAACGCCAAATGACTTGATGGGTTTAGATGAGATAGATGCAGGCTTCAGTTTTGATGGGTTTGGTTGAGGTTTGAGAGTCTGGTCTTTGTCAAGAGTCTGACGAGATTCCGCCTTAGGAGGATTAGCGGCATGTGATGAGAGGGCGCAGGTATGTTGAAGGGCTTTAAGACGCTCCCACAACACCTGAGGCGTCACTTTCATCGGAGGGAGAAGTTCGATTTTCTCCACTAACCGAGAAAATGGCTGAGAAGAAGATGTTGATGGTTGCGAGGTTGAAGACGAGATGGGTGTAGTGGTCTTAGATGCATGGTGTGGTGAAGTCATGACAGATTTAGATGAAGACGAAGGGGAGAGAGGTTCTTCCCTGGGTGGAGAAGAAACTGGGGAGCGGGGCTCCTCCAGCGGGTAAAGGGTAGGGATGACGGTGCCCTCCACTTGCGGCTGAGGAGTAGGAAGGGTCGGGTCCTCCATAGGCAGCATAAAGGAGGATGGCGAGACCGGTGGTGCTGGTAAGGCCGAGGCGTCCTCCAAGATGAGAGAGGTCAATAGAGAACTAGCCAGGGAAAGAGGTTCGTCCACATGTGACGGACTGATTGATGGACTAACCTCTTGAGGTTGATTGGGGACTAAAGGAGAGACTGTATTAACTGTTCGAATATTGTGCTCATGATTGTCGTCAATTAAGGTCTGGACATTGTTCTGAGTTGGCAGATGATTGGGAAAAGGTTGTTTGAAGATGTCAATGGCCTGATTAGGAGGTGCATTTGGATTGTCTAAGATGAGATCCCCCTTTTCAAGCATGTCTTGTATTATGTTCTTAAAGGTCTTGCAGTTTTCTGTGTCATGGCCCTTAACACGGTGGAAGCTGTAGAAGTCTTGCTCCCTATACCACGCGGGGATGGCGCGTGAGGGATCGAATTGCGGAGGAGGTCGGGCCTGAGGGAGATTGAGGGCCCCCTGTTTAACAATCTTTTCCAGCACAGATGCATATGATTCTCCGAGAGGAGTATATCGTCGTTGCACGTATCTTTGCTGGAATTGGCAAGTGGCGCTCTGAGATGTAGATGGCTCAGGCTGATTGGATGAAGAAGATGAAGGTCTGACAACCACAGCATTAGCTGAAGCCTTGGATTTAGAATTGGATGATGATGGCTTAGCAGAAGAAGAGTCATTGGTCTTAGAGCTGGGATTCTTGCTCCACAACTTGACTTTATTCTCCTCGATGGCACGCAACTCAAGTTTGCGGGCCATCGTGAAGGCCTCGTCAAAAGTGCAGAAGGTTTGAACCCTCAGGGTGGAAGAGATATGTCGGGCACATGCTTGGGAAAAGAGTTCAATAAGCTCAGCCTGGGGTAAGGAAAAGGAGAGTTGGTTGATGAGGCCTCTCCATCGAGCAACGAAGTCGGCTATGGACTCGTCCTCGAATTGCCGGATAGAATAGAGGTCCGTGATTGAGACCTTCTTGGTTATGTTGATGGAAAAGTGATCGAGGAAGAGCTGAGCCAATTGTGTGAATGAGAAGAGAGAATGGCTAGGAAGGGAGCTGTACCAGTCGAGCGCAGCACCCGAGAGAGACATAGGAAACGTGCGTAAGAGTAACGCATCGTCATGGCCAATGAGGTAGTAGGCATGTCTGAATGCCCGCAAGTGTTGCTGTGGGTCTTCCTTGTTTTGAAAGTGAGAAAACTTTGGAAGCTCCCACTAGCTGGGATATGGTCTGATTGGGACAGAAGGATGAATGGGTTCATTGCAAATCTGCTCGTATGAAAGAGTGTTGCGCGAGGCGGAAATAGAGGTCTCAAGACTGGTCATCTTATCCATCAGCATTTTGATGACGTCTGCCGACGGATTGACGGGTGGCGCGCCCCCTAAGTTGTAAGGTGCTTGGAAGAGGCTAGAGGAGGTGTGCGACATAGTCGGTTGTACAATGTACGGATGACTAATCGCAGGGGTAGAGGTGGAGGCTAAAGGTGGTTGGGTAGAAGACATAACTGGGCCCATTGTTGCCACGAGAGGTTGGACTGTGGTAATGGGGGCCAAGGGGTAAGAAGCCACCCTGGTGTTGATAGGGGCCAGGGTAGGCGGAATAGAGACGACAAGGTTTTGAAAAGGAGTGGATAGCAGTTGAGCGGGTTGGGGTTGACAGGGGGCCGGAACCTCGGTGGAAGTGGGCCCAATGATAGAGGGAGAGGCCACACCTAGAGGATTGGTCAAAGTCTGGTCAGTGGTCAAAGCGATGACTTGAGTGTCCAAAGGTTGAACTATGGATGCTGTCGATACAGCCGTAGTTGCGGCCAGGGAGGTTGGCATTCCATAGATTGGATTGCCCAAGGAGTCTCGCGTTCGGCTATGCACGAGATAGTGTTGCAATGCCTTGACGTTGAGGTCCAAGAATCGCTCGAAATCTTGGTCCCCTTCTTGGACAATGGGAGTCTGCGGCGGGGTTGGACGGGTAGGAGTTCTTTCGGTCTCCGAGTTGAACTCCATTGTAGGCTTGGTCACGGACGGGGTGGACGGAAGTGGCTGATGGCTGGTGTGGTCGACAAGAGCCTTGGCTTGGCTACGAGTCAAAACCATGCAAGGCAAAGAAGGTTCAGGTTTCAAGAACTATGTTGCTCATTTTTAGAAAACCAGGATGGAGTCTTTGACAGAGAAGGGACAGGTTTCAGGCTGCTGGTTTTGGAAAAAAAAAGGACAGTGACAGAGACCGACGTCGGTTGAAAAACCGATGTCGATAAGAAATGTTGCCGACGTCGGTCAGATAACCGATGCCGGTAAGATAGAGGAAGCCAACGTCGGTGTCAGAACCGATGTCGGTAACAGGGGAAAGCTAACGTCGGTGGCATAATCGATGCCGGTGGCTGTGTTTTCTAGAGAACCAAAAGGTTTGAAGATTCTTGGAAAAACAAATAAGAAAGCGTCCTCACTCACTCAAATAAACAGATGAGAAGAGGAAAACAGAGAGAGACAGACAAGCCTAAGCGATAAATCCTAGGAATTAACCTTAGAAATTGTGGCTTATGCCTTAGATGAATGTTTGGGGAGATTGGCTGTCAAGAAGGTCCTAGAAGAAGGTAGTCTAAAGATGGTTTCAGGTGTTGTTTTAGGTGCTCAAAGTCTGTGTTAGGGTCTAGTACGTGGCCTGGTGCTAAGGAGCAATCTCCCCTCACTTCACGATTCCAGTGGTTAGCTGGTCTCGCTTAGCCAAGATATACCTCGCCTAGAGCTTATCCTCCGCCAGAGAACGGAGTGGGCTTCCCCCTTGGTGATGAAATCCAAGTAGGGTCATCGGGACGGGTAAGGTATTCGCTGGGGGATGAAATCCCAGTCGGGCCTTGTCTCAAGTAAGTTTTATGTTTGTTTTAGTGCATGTGGTTCGGTAGTGTAACATCAAGTGTCTACGATTTATTCAATATGCGTCTAAGTTACTAGATGTGGACTAATGCAAGCACAAGCAGAAATGAAAGTGCAATAAGTTTTAATGCCCAAGTCGAAATGTAATGTTTGTTATGAAGACAAGTTTGAGAAAGGGTTGAGAGTATGATGTTTAGACTAGTCTAGAAATGCAAGGAAGAAAGATTCGTTTTAGTCCTGCTTATAGTGTCATTGAGAAGAAAAGAAGGAGGAGAAAAGGTAAGAACCTAATGCTCCTAAATGAATGAAGAAGAAAAAGGAACCCAGGAGGAACCTAGGGTCCCACCGGGCGTGCCAGAGATGTTTCTATCGCTAAATTCGCTTTTCAGATTATAAAGAGAGAAGAAACTAAAAGAATAATGGACAAGGCTTGTGAAGTACCTGGATAAAGATCGCGCACCGTAATCCAGACGTTTGTGAGCACTCCTCTTTGGCTGTGGAGGAATGACACCTGCAAGAAAAAAGGAAACTTGGACAAGAAAATGTTAGATGGAGAGGCGGTGGGTTGCCAAGCAAAAGCTTGTTCCCGGAAGTGTGAAAACTTCATCAAGGGAGGTCAACCCACTGATAACAAATAGATAAAAGACCAAGGAAATATAGAATGCCAGAATACAGAAGTGACAAAGAAATTAGGAAGGAAAGAAAAGACAAAATGATTACCTGAAGGAGTTGTCAGGCTGATGACAGTCGCCAAGGTCAGAAATGTCTCCGGCATCGGTTATCTGATCTGTCGACGTCGGTTATCCTGCCGACATCGATTGGGGAAGTGACCGGCGTCGGTCGGGGTTGTGGCCTGTAGTCGGGTCTGGGTTGGTTTCTGGACTGTGGACGGATCCGGTTTGTGAACGGGGTCAAGGCAGAGTTTGGGGACAAATTTAGATGGACTGAGGAATGCTCTGGTTCTGGTTGGATGCCTTGTGTAAGGTCTTTGTTGACAGGGGGATGAGGAAGTTGTCTGGGATTGGATTAAAAGAGGGACAGGAAAGAGGAAGATGCACAGAGGACAGGACCTGAGAAGGCTTTGCAGCCTCTCAGGGGGAAGAACAGAGGGAGTAGAAGACAATAGATAGGATAGATAACTGAAAACTAAAGAAATGAAATAAAATGAAACACCAGACTGTGCTTACCTTTTTGCTTGCTGACTGAGGAGCGGAGGAGCTATTGTTGGAGCCACGGAAGACTTGTCAAGAAGAAAATCCCTGATCCAGAGCCTTTGCACCTGTTGCTGCTATTGCACGAGGTCCAGACGGAGGAGAGACGAATGCCAAAACGCCAAGAGAATTCTGTTTGCGAGCTCAAGGGTCTAGGGGCTGCAACGGATGCAGAAAGGGGTAATGAAGGCTGCCGACGCCGGCAGTTTCGCCGACGTCGGCCGAAGGGTCGCCGATGTCGGCGGTCGTAGGATGGGGACAGAGGCTAAAAATAGCCTCTGCCCATTCTTGCACGCCGCCGGGCGAGGGGTTATGGGAAGAACGGTCACGAGGATGCTTAAATGGGTGTGGGGGGAAGATAATGAAGAGATTTGGCCTAATAAATGCTAGGGGGAAGGTGGAGGGATTCAAGGGAGGATCCAAGGTGGCAAGGGTAGGGTGGAAAGGGGGCCACTTGATTAAAATATTTAGGTTATTTTAATCAAATGGAGGCCAAGGGTTAGGATAGGGGTTTGAGGTGGACAAGGGGGAGAACCAAGGTGCAGACATGTTTGCGGTGTCTACACACATATATGTTTAGATGTTTTAGGTGATGCAACTAGGCCTCCAAATTCCATTATTAGGTGCATGGATTAAATATATGGATCTAGGATCCAATCATATTACTCCATATTCTCTTTTGTTTCATCACAAGTTCTATCTCTACCTCATTCATAGGTTGATCATGATTTGACACATTCTCATTCAATGATTGTATTTGTAATTTAGCTAGTATACCTAGATTGATGTCTTCATTTGAATATATTTGAAGTGGTACTTTGTCAAATTATTTAGATCCTTGATAAGAATCCAAACATGGCTATAATATAACTTTAATTTCTTCCTAATGAATAGCTGCAACAGTACTCTTTACAAGACATTTGTCAATCTCCACTTGGGGTGGAGATGGACCATCAAATTTTGCACAAAAACTCTCCAAGTCATCCCAAAAGGCTTATTCATAATGATAAATGGAAAATATATGAAATTCACTAGTATTATTACCATTTAAAATATTTTGATCACATATTTTTACCTTTTAGATGAAGTCAAATGAAATTTCTTGATCTACTGCACTTGTCTCATCTTTATCATAAATATTCTCCATCTCAACAATGGTTCTATGTGAGTTATCTTCATGGATTATTTTGGAATAATTATTTGTTTACAATTCATCTATCTCAACTGCTACAAATTTTTGAGAATCCTCCTACAAGTCATCTTCTTGTTCATCATGGAAAACTGAATCATTTTTGTCCTTGCCAAGTGGTGTCCCAACTATGATTTCTTCTTCTTGATCACTGGAATTATCATCATTCTCTATCTCTTTAGATACATATTCTTCACTTGCCTCATAAATAAGAGGTTATTTCTCCAAGAGTGGCATGGTAGACCCCTAGAATTATTTAATAAGATGCAAAAAATCTATAGAAGTAACCATAGATACTTGATTTTGCTCATGAGGCTGCTCTTCTTAGATCACCTTCACCTCATCTCTCTACACTTTTTCTTGAATGGATTTCCATGAAGGAAAGGATTTAGTCTTCTAAAAAATAAGGGGTGAAGGTTGAAAAATCTCTTAATTGAATTCAACATCTTGAATAATGTTTGATCATTCCTCTTTCTTGCTTAACTCCATGATTTGGTTCCAAGATGGGAAAGATATAGGCTATTTTTTTACCTTTTGATTCTGGTTCTCCTCCTCTTTCATTGTATTCAAATCCAACTCTTTTATATGCTTATCAATATTCTCCTAGATTATCTTCTCTTTAAATTGGTCAGTGATCTCAATAGCATGTTATGCCATAATAATCTCATTCTTTATTTGATAGTTCTCATAGATAGAACTCTAAGAAGGGAAGGTCTGAGAAACATATGAAAAATTTGGAAAAATCAGAGTGGCTCTTGGAATGGTCCCTTGAGAAATAATGGATGACATAAAATGAGAGTGAGATTGGCCCTATTATTTCTTGAGTCCTTTTAGTTTGTCCTCAATACTTTGAATGTAACCACCTACATCCATCATCTCACCAGTGAGATGGTTCCAATTGAATCTCTCAATAAGTGTTCATTTATTTCTTTTGTTGCAAAGAATCTCTCACATAATTTATCAAATGAGTAGGGGTATTTTGGCCATAATATCTTTGTGAGTGCATCTCTAGTGCATGATTTTCAAGGCTCATTAGAGTTTGTTTAAGAGCTGATATAGATTGGGTAGATGCAAAATGACCATGATTAGGTTGGATAGATGAGTAGGATGGCTTATGATAAGAATAGTAAGGGGAAATATAATGATGGAATGGTTATTCATAGGGAGGATCAGGCAAGTACTCTTGCATAGATGACTGATATAAATCCTCATACTACTGGTGAGGATCATAGTGTGGTTGGTCATACTGATCATAGTGAAGATTATATGGATCTACACTGAAATAAGACATTAGAGACCATTAGTAATCCAAATACTAAAATAAGTCAATATTGAATGATACTTGATGTTTTGAACTAACTTTGAGTGCTCAAATGTTGCACTGATCTTTTGAATTCCTCCAAAGTTTGATGTGTAGAATCAATGTCCCATCGGGCATGCCAAAAATTATTATCACTCTAGAGTACACCCTATTTGAAGATGTGTAAAACACACCCTCACTCTATCTGATAAAATTGGAACTTCTCAAAGTGTGGGTGACTCTGTGTTGAGAAGAACCTCCAAAGAGGCCTAGTTACCTTAAGATTTATCAATTAAATTTGATCTAATGTGATTTTCAAGATGAAAAGGGGAAGGAAAAATTGAAAGGAAATCCTATATAATGGGGTGATGCACCTAAATGATTAGTATTATATGAAATCTATTGAAATTAATTAACACATATAAATCAATAGGAAGTTTTCAAATTGCCCATAAACATTAGTATTTTAGATGAAGGATTGAGAGGATTTTGGATTACAAAATTCTATTCCTATCTCTTCAAATGACCTGCAGAGGGTGAGATTTTCATAGTAGATGTGGAAAGGACCTAAAACAAGGGAAAATAGATCTCACTTGTATGCTAGTACACAGTCAAAATACACTCTATTCTGATATCAAACTCATATGCAAAAAAAATCTTCTTTATTTGATAAAAATGGCGTCAATTATAATTTCTTCTCTACTTCAAGAATTAATGAAAAATGGCTTCAAAAAGCCAATATATATGTCTAAAACCTTAACTAAAAAAAAATTGGAGTGTAAAAGATAGGGATTATTCTTATTTTTATTAAAATAACACTATAATCCTTTTACAGTATTAAATAAAGACTTTAAAATCTTCCAAGTCTTCAAAAATTGTATGTTCTTCATTTTTGGCATATAATTGAGAAGTGGTGGACCCATGTTGAATTTTCAACATTATTTTAATTAAAATCACACCATAAATTGGAATATAAATCCATATTAAAAGTGTGTTTAAGTTCTTTAATTTTCTTATCTTGCATGAAAAGCATGGGAGATGCATGAAACTAGTCAAACTAGTCAACTGAAGAGATTTGACCCTTAAGGACTTGTTAGTTCAACTTGAGCTCAACTTGCATGAATTGGAAATTTTGGATTGATTTTATAATTATATATCCATTTAAAAAATATATATGGTATGTGGTAACTCCAAAATTAATTCATTTGATATATTTTCAATGCTATTCTTTACTTGCTTGATTGACCAATTAAGCCTATCAGGCCTTATAATCTATATTATTGCATTTGGACTCTATTAAAACTAAAAAAAGATGCCATTAAACCTTAAAAAATAATTAAATAAAATTTTAATTTTTTTTTTTTATCACAATATATTTGATTTTGATGAGAAAATACTTGTCATTCAGTCAATAGGGTTGACTAGGCCTATTTTGCTCTATTTTCCTACAGACTGGCCATTTTGATTGAGTTAGTTGGGACACTTCTATGATTATTTATGAAAAAATTAAAATTTTAAGATAATTAAAAAATCTTATTATTTTATCTCCATTTATTATATTTCATTGAAGTGTCCTATACTTCATTTGACATGCTTTTTTCCACAAAAAACATGATTAATTCCCTCATCCATACAATTACATGCATAAAATTGACATTTATGGAATTTTATCTGATTTAATTGAAATTTTAAAATGTTTTAGGTTTATCCAAGATTTTTTTATGGAAATAAAATCATTTTTTTGTAAAACTAGTTTTTTGAGGATTTAGGAGGGCTTTGAAGCTGAATCTTTAAAATGATGGTTCATGAAATAAAGACTTAAAAATCCCAAAATAATAATATTTATGTGTATAAAAATTACCCCCTAACATCCATAAAAATATTGGGTTCCCATTCAAAATATATGAAAAGTTATCACGTGGAGAAATCTACTTGTGGGGTTTCGACTACAATCTAAGTTGCCTACACTCTTAACAATTGTTCATAAATCATATCCCATAAATTGGTATCAATTTATTATGAATTATAATTAAATAATTTTCTTAAAAACATACTAAATTTTTCTTATCTAAAATCTACATGTGGTGAAATATATGAGCATCTAAATAGGAGGCTTGGAAGGGTGTCTAGAACTACAAAAAATGAAAAATTCACAAAAATGAAAATAAATCTTAAAATTCTTCCCAATACCTGAAAACATCATTATGGGGTCTATAAAATGATATCAAAACACTCTAAAATCACATTTTGCTTGAAAAGTTAAAAAAACCCTTTTTGGCCTATATGTTTATTTGCTTGCAAAAGCCTATATAAGCAAGGTTTACTTAAAATTTGGAGTTTTTACACTCTTTAAATGTCTTATTATGATTTTAAAACATCATCCCATGCTTTTAAAACTTTTATCTGGACTTAGAAACCTATGTGGCACTCCAAAATGATGCTTGCTCCAATGGTGATCACCAACGGACATGCTGAGGACCGTTACGAAATAAAAAGTATATCCAATAATCTAATGGACATTAAAAAATTTCAAAATTTTCCTCAAGTCTTGATGACCTTGTATATAAAATTTGAGGTCTTGAAACCACCTAAAGCTCTCAAAATCCTCAATTTCCTTCAAAATTGACCCCCTATGCATGGATTGTCTACATATTTGAACTTGACAATGCTCTTTTGAAATGATAATAACCCATTTACAATACATTTTGACATTGTTTACCAAAATTAATGATTTTAAGCCACAATTGATTGGTTTAACCTACTACAAAGGGATATTGGTGAAATTTAAGAAAGTTTCAAATGATAGGGGTAGTAATTTGACCTTGACATGTCAAATTACTAACACCAATGTGGCAGCCATCACACTAATCATTACTGAATCCTTCAATATCACCTTTAATATCATATCTTAATTATTCATGTACCTTTTAGCATTCTTGTCATAGGTCATTCCCGCAAGAAGGCTCCCCCTTCTTCTCCTATGGTTTAACCTCCTGTGGTTCTATCCCCTCTTATGGTCCCTTCTTCACCTCCTATTCATCCACTCATGAATCCTTCATCTGTGGACATTTCCTCACCCATGGATCCTTCTCCATCTGTGAGTCCCTCACTTGTGGATCCTTCTCCATTAGTGATCCCTTCATCCCCTGTAGAGTCCACTTCCATGCATTCTTCTAAGCATCCCTTGCCTAATATCCCTCCTCAATATGTTCAATAAGGCATTCCTACCTTTTGTATTGAGGAGACTAGATGTGAAGTATTTTTCCAATTTTTTTTGAAGATAGATGAGACACTATCTATAGTTTGCATCCAACTTCATAGAGA
This sequence comes from Torreya grandis, assembly GCA_037957365.1. Lineage (NCBI taxonomy): Eukaryota > Viridiplantae > Streptophyta > Pinopsida > Cupressales > Taxaceae > Torreya > Torreya grandis. Next base: position 1,308,810 of record JARHVA010000686.1, on the reverse strand, counting down.
CCTATTAGATGTTCTAGATAATGTGTGTGGGCAAATCTATCAGTACTTATGAACACATGCATGGTGCTCTTTGCAATTTCATTTAGATTGGACGTGTCCTCCAATATTAAATTTATATATTTTTTTATATCATTTGGCATTGTGTTGAATTCTTATTTATCTTACATGGTGACTTTCATTTCATACTCTATATTACTTAAATGTCATTTATGATTGCTTATGGATGTCTTCTTTATCATTGATTTATTTTCCTTCTCAATTTTATTTCTTAAAAACTCCTTTATTTTATTTTCATGATTATTTTCTTTCTTATCTCTATATACACAAATAATTGTCATTGTGACTTGGTTATACAAACCTTGTTCCCTTTAGTCATTCCTTCTTTACCATGTGATCAGTTAGCAAAAAACTAATCTCATTATAATCTCCTTTTACTGGTCCACTTTGGATCTCCTTTTATTCCCTTTATTCCCTTTTCACAAACTAAGCATATACATGGTTAAGACTTGAGATAACATGTTGGTTCATTATTAAGCCTAAGTGTTCTAGTTAGTCTTGTCTTTGATCACTTAGCTTCTTTTAGCTTAAGCCTACATCTCATTCATGTGTATCACTCTATCTCTCATGATTGGTCATTCTAAGTCTATATGGAGGAGGAATCTTAAAAAGCCTTAAAAACATTCAAAATCTAAATCATTTTATAATAGGAAATGATATAAAAGGTAAAAACATTTCAAAATTCTTAAAAGTCAAATCACATTAAAAGACATGATTCAAAACACATCTCCTTCTTCTAGTCAAATCTCAAACTCCATAGTTGGCTTCAAAATAAAATCAAGGTCCATTGGGGTGCGGTAGGCCCATAGATTATAAAAGGAGAATAAAAAATCTTTTAGTGATACCTACTTTCTCATGCAAGTACCTAATCTTTTTAGTAGACTGATAACTCTGTAAGGGGTCCTAAGGAATATGGAACACATCATGGGAAAGTAGGTCCATTTTACTTTTCTTGTACCAATCTACCTTTATGAGTTAATCTTAGTTGCATGCTTATTTTCCTACATAGCTTTGTGACTATAGTGAATAGGTTTCCTTTATACATTGATGCTCACTAGTCACTTAGTGTCTTCTCATGTCCATAGTATGCCTCCTATCTCCTAAGCTCTTCTCATAAGATTCCTAAGTTATGATTTTTATATTTCCTTTTTCATTCCCTATATTCCTCATATTTTCCCTTGAGAAATATTATTTTGTTCACTTATCACTCCCCTAGGGATTCCATTTGTGAGTTACATTGTAAGACCATGGATATGACCTGGCCTTCATCACAAATTACCAAAATTTCACAATATAATTACCAACAACCCCTTGTTACCTATTTTCATTAGTATTTCCTTCTCATTGGTATTCCCTTTGTGAGTTTTAGTGTAAGACAATGGATAGGACCTGGCCTTCCTCACAAAATTTTCCAATAATCAAAGTCAAAATAAAAAATTACATGTCTCAAATATGAGATAAAATGTGATTGATCACAAAGTTACATGTCATTGACATGCTTTCCATCTTCATTTAGTAGGTTTTATGCTTAATTCATTATTCTTTCACTTTTATCTTCTTATTCTCTGATTGCATGTAAGAATCCAACCATTTCTTTAATTTTTCATACTTCCCAGCTTGAATTAGTGTGATAAATTTAAGACCAGTTTTGCCAAATTTTATTTTTCTCTTATACTTCCCAATGTGATTTACTATAATTGAATGACTTAATTGATTTGTTTTTATATCATTTGTTATTTTATTGATTTTCTATTTTATTATATTATTTTCATACTTCCCAACATGATTTAGTATGAATTTACTTGTTTTAATTTGGTGCTAATTTTTCTCTTAGTTTAAAAACAAACTTTTTTCCATCTTGTTTACCACCCTTTGGTTTCTTATACTTAGCCCTTTTCTTTTTATTACACATTTCCCAATATGAAATAGTGTGTAGTACATTTTTGATTGATTATATTTCACCAAATCATTTTTTGCCTATTTCTTTTTAACCATGCATGTGTCCTACATAATATTAGAAAAGAAACCACAACTCATATATTTCCTATATCATATACAACAAAAAGATAAATACATGTGCTAGAAAGAAATATATCCAAGCATCCACAAACACAACCATAATGCAAAGACATAAAATCAACATCTAATTTCCAAAATAAGTAATATATATATATGTGTGTGTGTGTGTGTGTGTGTGTGTGTGTGTGTGTGTGTGTGTGTGTGTGTGTGTGTGTGTGTGTGTGTGTGTGTGTGTGTGTGTATGTATGTATGTATATATATATATATATATATATATATATATATATGTATGTATATATATATATATATGTGTATATATATACATATGTATATGTATATATATATATGTATATATATATATATGTATGTATATATATATATATATATATCATGAGTTTTGATATAAAAATACAATAATATACATCATCTCAGCTCTAAGGTTAGGGTCTATCCTGTCTATCTCATGGCCTAGCCACACTGCCCGTAGATGCCTCAAACTATCCCCTCTGAATAGTAAACTATAAAGATGTTGTCCAAGATCTCAATCCTATCACCTATCCCTATAGGTTAACCACCTAGGCCTATACCTATGCGAACTAGGCATGTACCTATGCTAGCTAGGTCATGGTAGCCATATGTGTGGCTCTCTACTAAGCCAAGGCTTACCATGCCTATGCCTCTATCACTCCTACCCCTATTGGTGGTTGTGGATCCTCCCTATATGCCCATACTCACCTCATTGTTGTCCCTGCTAGTCTAAACTATCTCCCTAGGATAAAATCTATCTCAATATCCTCTAGTGTTGTCAGGTCATAAGGCACCAATGCCTCATCAAAGATCTCATGGAGTGATCCCCTCACTCAAGATCCCCATCTAGTCTCATCCTCCACAACATCTACAAAAATTAAACTAGATAGATGTTAGATCATTGATATATATCAAAATCTATCTATCTATCTCTATTCTATCTCAAATAAACTTAAGCAAAATTCAAACCATCCATTATTACATGTTTATATGTCACCTACCACTATATTGCCATTTGCGTGACCATTGAGCATGGTCTCCCCATCAGTGCATCCTCCAAGCACCTCATCTATAGGTCACCACCCAAATGTAAATCCTAGAGTCACCACTCGTGCCCATATTAGGCTACACCTAAGTGATCTCTTTATCACCTATGTCTTGGCCTACCTGATGGGTCATCTGGGATGAATATTATATTTTCTCTCTCTTACTTCTAATGCCTCTATCGATGGTATGATCAAGTTGCTAATTACTCATCCTTCTATGGTGATAGTGGTGGTAACATTGGTACTCTTATATTTGCATTTATCTCTTTTCTCTCTATTACCCATCATGCTTGACCTATCCATGGTCTCTCACAATGTGGTCTGATCACTGGCCTAATAACTAGTGACCCTAATACTCCTTTCCACCTCATCACTCTCACATGTTTATCCCAAAATGTGGGTACCACTATTAGTTTCATTAGGTGAGGAAGTCCTATCTATCCTTGTATATGAACCACTATATGTATCTCTATCCACTAGGTATAGTGGCCTATAATCTCTATCTGTGTTAATGTTGGTGCCACTATCTCCTAACTCAGCCATATCATAGTAATGTGCCCATAAGGCAGCCACATAATGTCTACTCACCTAGCCATTTATAGTTCTAACATGTGGGGCATAGTTTTCACTACCTAATCCTGCCACCACTTCTGTACCCGAGTCAAATTATCATTGACTACATGGGGCAACTTAGTTGATCAATCCATAAGGAACCTCTCATATATCCATGAACTCAATAATATAGTAGGCCCTATAGACTTATACCTTTTAGAAAACATCCCATACATATAATGCATGAAATTTACCCATATGATAGAGCCTAAATCATACACAACTCCATGCTCCAATATCATCTTGTATAAATTTATCACATACAGTGGTACCTTTCCATCTGACTTATGACATAACACCCATGTTTCCATAATTCCTATAACCACCTTATATATATATATATATATATATATATATATATATATATATATATATATATATATATATATATATATATATATATATATATATATATATATATATATAAGATGTATAAATGTTGAATAAGCTAACTCTCAATCTAAGATATATCCTCTTTGAGCCCATAGACTATATGGCTAAGGCTCTCCTCTCCTCCTATCCATTTGGTACTCCCATGACCATGAGTGTACCTCCTATATGTAGTCCAAAGATAACATTGTCATCCTCTAATTATAAGATTTGAAAAATTCAAATTCATGAATTTAAGCTTAAATATCATTGACTCTAAAACATCAACATTCTTATATCATATAAACACCACTCTCAAACTCCTGGAGATGCACATTCAGACCATTAAAATCACCTCAATTTCTATACACATAAAACATAGCCTACAATGGGGTTATGTGACCATTTAAAAATATTATGGATTACATGACTAATTAAAATACCATTCATGGATTATAGAGAGATTAGAATACCATTAATATTCAATCAAATTCATTTAACCACCTGAAAAACTCAAAAACATAGAGAACATGATCAGTCACTTCAAATTGCTCTCAAGAGAGACTTTTCATGCCAAAATACTATGAAAACATGCCACCATGATGAATGAATATATGTGAGGCATCTTTAGACATCTGAGAACACATGAAAACTAATTCTAAGCATCCATGAATTCACAATTTGTTCTAGAGTTGCTCTAAACTCAACATGTGGGGTTTTGAGCTGTCAAAAATTAGTCTTGGCTCTTATAAATTGTTCATAAATATGAGAGAACCAATCCAATGACCAATTCCATAAATTGGAATCCCATAGGGTTCCCCAAATTTGGCCAAAATATTAGCCCCCAACTCTATCTCTATAGCCTATAACATCTGCTTGAAGTTGGCTTTCACTAGTTTATGAAGGGGATGATGAGAGAGAGAAGGAAAAATCTACAATTGTATAACTTGAGACTTATTACAAAGCTTTTTCCTGACCTTTATAAGTCTATAGGATGTTCTATAGTTTTTTAACTTTTAAGTGACTACTAAAAGTCTATACAACTTCTTCTAACTCCTCAATATGGCATTAAAAACTACTTTTAACTTTCAAGTGACTGCTTCGTTTATGAGAGGTTTGGCAGTTGTATAACTAATACAAGATTTTTGGAATGTGTGTGGTATGAATTTTTCATTTATGGGAACTTGGACACACATTAAGTTAGCCAAGAATCATATTTTTATGTATTTTCAACACCTTAGAGTTAGCAAATGGTCTTCAAACTTTAGAAAACTTCATAAAACATTGTGAAAAGGTTTTTGACACATTAAATTACTTTGATCAACCTATAATAACCTATGACATAACCTGACCATTGACATGTTTTTCAAGGAACCATAAATAACCCTTTTGACCCCTTTTGACTTAGGAAACCCAAATAGACCATAACATATAAAAGAGACTTACCTTAATATTTCAAAATTTAGTTTAATAAATGCTCAAGGTATTTTGGACTCAACTAGGACATCCTAAATCACCTAAGGTTAAATTTTTGCCTATAAGGGTCCTATTTTGACTTGGGTGTCAAAATTGGATAATAATGACTTAGTAAAATAACCAAAATAGGTCTCAAAAGGATATTTTTCTGTAGAAGAATGTATGGCATGATTTTAATCATATTACATATAACACTAGTGTTCATCCCAAAGCTTAAGATGCTTACTACAATACCCTCAAAGAAAATGAACCACTATTTGTTTGATATTTATATTTGACCATTGGTTTTTAGATGAAATGTAGTTCACTTCTTGAGTTTCATGTTCATCAAGTCCCACAAAGTTGACCAAAAGTTTCCAATGAACCAAGAATCTTGATCATAAATAATAGATTTAGTTAAACCAAAATGAACCCAAACATTATTTAAGTATACGCATGTAGTCTCCTCACCTATGACAATATTTTTATAGGGCACCAATATACTCATTTTAAAAAATATGTCCACAACCACATACAAATACTCATGATTATTTATATACATAGGCAAGCCACTAAAAAAATCCATAAAAACACTCTCCCATGGATGGGTTGGTATGAGAAGTGGGGCATATAAGCCCAAATTCCTATTATTAGGCTTTCTAGTGGTATAAATAATACAACCTTTAACATATTTTGATACATTTTCATATATCTGAGGCCAATAATAAAATCTTCACAACTGTGTAACTATTTTCCCAATCCCAAAATGCCCTAAAATAAGAGAAGTGTGTTCTTCCCTAATCACCTAGACCCTTTCATCTTTCATAATTCATAACTTACCAATATGATATATTAATTCATCATACATGTGATGTCTAATTATTCTACTTGCTTTTTATGGATTAGATCTTCAAATACATCCTCAAAATCAACATCGCTATTATTTTTTCCTTATAGTTTTCATGCATAAAAGAACTATGTTGTAAGAGAATAGATGAAAAATAGGAGGTATTTAAAGATTATCTTATACCTTGTTTTGTTTACCTTTATTATATTTGATTATGAGATGGAATTGTTATAGAAATCCCATCTAACAAAGGTGCCTTGATTTTTGTAGATTTGATTGTGATTGGAGATATTACAAAGTCTAGTGATCCATGTGGATGGTTTTATTTTTACCCATTAAGTAATTCTTCCATTTTTTCACACTTTAAACCAAAGCATACATCTCTTTTTCATAGGCATGATATCGCTTTACCACACTTGTAAAGGTTTCAAAATGGTAATAAATAGGCTTTTGCTTTTGCATCAAAATTGTACCCATGGTATAATCACTTACATCAGTTTGAATCTTGAATTGATGCTACAAATCTATAAATTCTAACACTGGAGCTATTCTTATCTTTTATTTTAGCATGTTAAAGTATTTTTCATGCTTTCCTCCCCACTAAAATGCCTATTTAGTAATTTTCAAAGCATACACAGGGATGTAATCAATGAAAATTTAGCAATAAACTTCCTCCACTATTGGACTATCCCTAGGAAGCTTCTAACTATAGTTAAATCACTAGGATTTGGCCATTTCATTATAAATTCAAATTTTAGTTTACCATCCCCTACAACACAGCCTAAATATTTTTTTCCAAATTCACATTTAGACATCTTTAGATACCATTTCCCCCTTGCAAATTTTGTAAGACTTTTTTAATATGTTATATATTATCTTCCCAATTTTGACTAAAGATAAAATATCATCTAGGTATACTATTAAAATATCATCTATGAATGTCCTAAATACATCATTCATAACCTACATGAATGTTTTGGGAGAATTATAAATCCCAAAAGATATAACAAGCCACTCAAAAAGACTTTGCTTAGTTTTGAAAGAATTTTTTCAAATATCGCCTTCACTAATTATAACTTAGTGATAACCACTTATTAAGTCTAACTTGGTGAAGTAAAAAATATTTTTCAATTGATCTAAAATATAATCAATATAAAGAAGAGGGTGGTAGTTTGTCATTTTAATTTTTTTTAATGCTCAAAAATTGATACACAACCACTAAGTGCCATTTTTCTTTGGTGCCAAGACAATTAGAGAATCACATGGAGAAGTGTTTGGTTGTATTACCCCTCTCTCAAGTAACTATTGAACTTGATTCATTATTTCTTTAGTTTTTACCATAGACATCATGTACACACCAATATTAGGAAGAGATGCATCTTGTTTCATTTGTATCTCATGTTGAATTTACCTTTTAAGATGTAAATATTATATATCCTGAAGAAATCATTATAGTTTTACATAATCTTAACTATTTCATTACTATGTTTAGGATCATGACCTTCTAGAGCATTAGATTTATAATCATCCTTGGATTTTATGACCATGAGTACAATGTTATTGCTTGCATTGATAAACCTTTTCATCTATCCTATATATACAAGAGATAAGCTTGCTTTTATCCAACAAGGTCTAACAATGTATTCAACACCATATTTTAAAATCAACTATTTATTCTCTTCCTTATAGAAGATTAATTTTCTATCATATAAATAATGAATTCCAAGTAAAATATCACAAATATCAACTGGAACCACATTTAACTCTACCTCATCAATGAAATTAGAGGTGATTACAAATCTTAAACTACATGTTTTCATGACTTGTAATTTAAAATCATCACACACCCATCCCAAAGGTTATGGCTTAGGATGTGGTTTAGTTTAAAGTCCTAATTTGTTCACAATTTCTTCATAAATGAGATTATCTCTAAATCCACTATAAAAAAGAGTATCTATTTTAGTATGCATATAAATCACTCCAATGTGGAATAAGTCATTTATTTTATTTTCATCATACATAGAAGAATGAGAATTAAGAGATTTAGTGCTAGAAGAGGAAGAATATGAATCTTTCATGCCCATGGTAGTGACCTTGGTCTCATGAAAATAATTAGAGCCAATATCTTATTGTATTTATATAATAGTCTTCTTACCTTTCTTATTGCCAAGCCATTTTGGCCTACATTCTGGATGAAGATTCCAACACTTAGTATCTTCATGTGCTTATCTATTTTAATGAGATTAAAAGGACTTCCCATCCTATTTATTAATTATGTAGTTATATTTAATATTACTCTTTCTTATACCTTTTCTTTCTTGTGGTTTATTGGGATTCTTTGTGAAGTGTTCCTTGTCCTTAGTCACGTTACCCCTTGATTCAATATGGATAGTTTGGACACATACTTCACAAAGATTAGTGGGTTAAATATAAGGATTTTATGTTTTAAGTAACTATGTAACCCACCAATTTATTTCTAAAGAGTCTCATGAGTGTAGAGTGTAATGCCTAACACTAAATCCCTCTTTCTAAACTCTTGAGTATAATCGTATATACTTTGACCCTTTAGTTTCCTTAAATTTTGCCAATCCATAGTAGCTTATTGAATGTAGCCTAATGGATAAAATTGTATTTTCAGTGTATAAAAAAATTAAACCCAAGAATAAATCACTTTACCATGCTTAAGGATATCCTCTTGTGTTTTACTCTCCCATAAAATGAGTGTTGTACCACCCAATCGAAGAGTAGCTAGCTGACTTTTTTCTTCCTCATCATCAATCTTCTAAACCCTACAGTATACTTATATCTTATTGATCCAATAATTATAATTTTATATGCTAATCTCTCCATTATATATTTTAAAATAAAACTTAACATCTATCTTAAACTTGGAAGAAACAAAATCAAAAACTTTATTTTGCTTATCATCAAAGAAATAAGGTTAAGGTTTAGAACGAGGAGATTTAGGAGATTATTCTCCTTTAACCTTACCACTAGTTGAGTGTTCTTCCTCTTATTTACCTTCACTTAAAATATTCATTTCATGATAAAAATATTCCACCATTCTCTTCATCTCAAGAAAGGATTGATGGAAGGCCACTTCTATTTCTAGTTCTCCTCTAGGATAATCTATGGCTTGACTTTCACATTTTGTAGCATTTTCAAGGTTATATTCTTCAAGTGATCCTTCACCGCACTTCCTCTTAGACCTATTTAGCATGGAAAATGAAAACTTAAAAATATAAAAACCATGTTAAAATATCCCCGATCAGCTACTCTAATACCAAACTTGATCTAAATTGTTAGTTAATACAAAACACTCATTGTTTATCAATTTTAGATACTCATAATAATTTTATTAATTTCTATCCTTTTAGGTGAATTTGATTGTTTGATCAAAATTAGGTTTAATATTAATTAAAAATATCAATTAAATGAATATAAATAGATAAAACATAAACTAAATTATTAATGGATTTCATCCTTTTAGGGGCCACATCTGCAAGTCTAAAAAGCACTCAAACCGATCTATTAAATGGTGAAAAATAAAATTTACGTATATAATTTACACCAAAATATGAGTTTGGTCTACAAAAATAACCTTTGATCTACCTTTATGAAGTCTCCACAATAATCTCATGTGTGGGAGTTATTCTTCCTACATAGAAGGACACTTACTTGTTTCTTACTTGCTCTCCTTAAAAGGAAAAAAACAAGTTTTCTTTTCTCCATGAATATGTTTTTCAAATGCAAAAATTATCCTTTTATAATGTTCCCAAATCCATTGTTTCATGGGTTGAAATATCACCTATTTACTCAATACATTGGGATTCCTTCTATTACCTTGTTTTTAGGTTTGGATAAAGCTTCCACACATTTTGGGTAGTATTTAATCCCATATTAAGAGGGTTTTTTAATAATAATGTTTTAACAAAAATTTCAACACCCTATGAATTGTTATTAAGACCAATATTTTATGAAAACTCATAGTATATCTTGGGGACTTATTTTTGGATGTTACGTGTGTCAAAATACCATTGGTATGTGTCAAGCCCTGATTGGGCCATTGGTACACAACCAATCACCATGATAACATCATCATTATACCTTGATTCATTTAATAAGTCATATCTTTCACATATGATGTCTATTTTACCCCCTTAAAATTTCTTTAGATTCATCTCAATGAGATCTTCGATGTTGGGATGTTACCAATAAGGTTACAAATAATTTGTTTGAATTAGTGTGGGGATCCTCATAGATCACTAGTGGAACCTGATATGTATCAATTAGAATTATAGGTATGTGGCTCCATTCATCCACCCACTCTTGTGACTAACACTTATATAAAATATATTCCATCCATGTAGAATAGAAGTATACCAAGTGTCTCATATGAATAGTCTAAGAACTTGCATTTGAGCTGTGAAATGAGTAGATCTCACTTGATCTTTTTACATTCATAAAATCCTCATAATTTTTCAAAGGTTCTTCTTCAATCAACCAAAAATATCTATGAACAATATAATTTTGTTGAGCACCATGGGCCATTTTTTCATTACACCATTCAACAATGGTTTTTACATCACTCAAAATATCACTATATTCAAAACTCAAATCCTTTATTGAAATGGCTCTTTTTACACATTATTTAGCATCATCATGTTCACCGTTTCTATGGCCAACCTTAGTGAAAATCCAAATATGTTATAGACTAGTGGTAATGTGTATCATGCTCAACCAATAAAACATTTATGCATTTTTGACTTGTGATGTGCAATTGTCTAACCAAATGTAATGTTAATTGAAAGTAATGATCCTCTTAGTCAATTATCCATAGAACATCTCAAAACAGCCTTGCATATACTCTATGTATACACATTATTTTTTGAAACTTATCAATTACTGATGATTTCTCTCTTGTAGGAACCCATCGAGTATCAATCTCTTTGAGTGCATGCCTTAAACGGTGAACTGAGAAAGGGGTGGTTAGACCTTTGGTATTTCACAATATTTTTGTTCCCTATGCCACCACCTAAAACAAATATAATTCACTCTTATATGTTTCCATAAGATTTGACACCTTGCTCAAACTCTTTTCTAAGCAAATAACTACCTTAAATAGCCCCTACCTAATAAAAATCCATTTTTACAATCCACTAAATGCAGTTAATAGGGTTGATCTCATTTTAATAATGGTGCATGCTATGGGATTGATTCAACCTAAGATAACTTAGTTCGAGGCCTAACAACTCTATTTACTTCCTAACAAGGTCCACTGGGCTGACTACATTGACTAAAATTTTGGGTAGGATTAGGGTCAATTCAAATCTATATAGACCCCCTTTCAATTATTTTCCAAGAGAGATAATATTTCATTTATGATTCTCTATAGTCTACATTTCTACCATTCTACTTGAGGATTCATTGCTTAGGGTTTCATACTTTGATGAGAAATTTTGTCTTATGAAAATTTGAGATTAATTATGAGGTCTTTGGATAGAATATAGTCAATTGTCCATCTTATATTCTTCAATAGTACAGAACAACCTCTTGAAAATCACCATTGGCTAAGGGATAGATTGAGGCTTGATGGGTTCATCTTCAAGGTTAGTATTCCTAACTCTTGCTCCTCTATTTTAGTAGATAGATTTGCACAAGTAATGGCTAATAAATGTATTGTCTCTCCTTGCTTAGGATTACCTCTATATTGAATTGAGTAGAGTTTTACATTGCATGTTTATAATTTATGTATATCCACCATTTATACCATAAGATTTAGTGATCACTATATTATATTAACTTATTATTGCATTATAAACTTAGCTAGGGTTATTGTCTGGTGTTGATAGACTAGAGGATTTGGAACCCTCTCTAGCAATATCATGTGATAAGAAATATCTTAGGTATATTTAGCTGATTGATATTAGTCATGACCCTCATTATCTAAGTATCTATAATAAATATATCTAGTTGATTTATCTTCTCTAAGTTATGATTGATTTATAGATCAGATTCACTTTCATTTTCATATATTTTGGTGAACCCAATGTGAACCAACCCTTGTAGTTTTTTAATTTTTATTTTTAGACTACTAGATCGATTTGGTGGACTCAGTATAACACTATATGCACAAGATTTAATAATATGTTGATATAATTGACTTAGTTTAACTCTGTGTGAAGTTCATCTTCTTCTATAAATAGCTAGATTGATCACATTGACCTAGTTTAATACTCTCCATGTAGGTCTTTCAACTCTAATGACATGATTGACTCTATTCAAATTTGCTTTCAAGTTCAAACCCTCAAATAGATAACACAATTTAAAAACAACAATTCAAAATTTTCAACACATTACTACATCTATCCAATTGACTTCATCTTGATTATTAGGTTCATTCTAACCACCCTAGTTATTTCCTTTTCTCAATTTCTCAAATTTATTTTCTTTCTCTTTTTCAAAAAATTAAATTTTCACCACTGTAGTTCCCAATTTTTTAGTTCCATAAAAATTATTTCCTTACAAAAAACTAAGTCGATCTGATTAACTTATTTTTGTACTTGTTTGGTCCCCAAACACTACGCTGATTCAATCAACTATTTTTCTCTTAGCATGTCTTCCAGTAGATTGTGCTGAGTTGATTGAATTTATTTTGTTCTATTTGCATATCTTAGTTGACCCAATTGACTTTTTTCTATTTTATTCATTTCAAAAAAATAAATTAACCCACATTGATAGTAATGAATTCACTTTACTTTTATTTTTACATTTATCTACTTGATTGCTTAAGTAGTACACATAGTATAACTAGGAAGGTTAATTTATTAACTTAGTCACATTTTCCACTTACGCACTACCAAATCAAATAATCAATTAAAATTTTCTACCCAGGTCTACCTACTTGGATTTCATCACCAAAGGGGAAGTCAACTTGGTGATCTGGTCGAGTATAAAAAATTGGTTGATGGTATGTTGGAAAATTATGTGACACCCTTATAACTATGGGATTGTGAAGTTAGGGGGTAGGCCCTAATACCAAGCCCATACCATCACCCTTACATACTCATTTCATTTATAAAAATATTGAAACTAGATTTATCATACCTCTTCTTAGGCCCCTTACAAATCCAAACACCTTATCACATTTCAAGTCATAATTTAAAATACATTAGGAACGTTCACTAACTAGATTAACATCTACATTTTATTATTATTGCTTGTTGTTTGCAAATAGTATTTTGTATTGTAAAATTTGTATTATCCATCATTAGTACAAGTTTTTTGCTATGTGATACAACTAGATCAACCCAATAGACCTATTTGCCTCTGTGTTCAATTAATTTCTCTAAAAATTAACACTCAGTCATCCAAATTTATAACATTTCACATTTTTCCTACCTATAGAGCACAGTTACCCTATTTGAATTAGTGTTTATAGAATTTTCTACTCATCCTCCCATAAAACATAGTCGACCTATTCAACTCACTCTCTAATAGACTTGTATGTTCATCCTCCCATATAACATAGTCATCCCATTTGATTGTGTCTCTTATAGGTTGTTCTATTTATATTCTTATAGAACATTGTCAACTTATTCAACCTAGGGTACTAACATATTATCCTCATTTTGAGTAAGTGTTTAATTTCCCTATTTTATCATGGAACATTTTTTTGATGATGTCATAAAACAAAGTCAAACCAACATGATGAATTTTACTAATACTAATAAATATAAAAAACACATTTTGTAATAACTAATCCAAATACAAGTAACATCCATGTTACCACTTTAACTACTAACTATGGGACCCCTCCCTATTCCATGACACTTAATCCTTTATTTATGAAAATGGTTGAAGATGAAAATGATGTTGAATACACAACTAAGATGATCCATTTCATCAATGAAAATACTCAACATAGAGGTAAGGATCCTATAGTCATTTATAACATCATGATGGGACCTCATTTTAAATAACTTTGTTCACCTTCACCTAGATTTTAAATAAGAATTGATGCAAGTCAATTAATAAGTTCTTCCACAACTTTACCATCTATAATATCTCCTTATAACACTATGACATCATCCTCCATGTCTTCTTTCACCTCCATGCCAAGTATTCACATCAACATGGATGATATATCTTTTAGTGGGCCTACCAAAAACACTCACACTAATATCCAATTTCATTCAACTCATAATGTATCTACTACATCTAGTACTTATTATGTTGTTATTGTTTTGCTTGCCACTACTGCATCTAATGATACTAGTGAATCCCATATTATTAACACATCACAACATAATAATGCATCCAATGCTACCACTACTAGTAAAAATAGTGTTTAAACTAATCAACTACTATTAAAAAATCTTAACTAGATTACTAATTTTCAAACTAACAATGCAAACCAAATGATGTAGGTCTAAAACCACTTATTGCATCTCCAAAATGAACCTCAACATACTCAATGGGGATCTCAAAACTGTAATGCACCCCAAAACCCCTTAGGGATACACATGGTTACCTTATAACATAACCCCCACTTATTTAAAAAATTATCAAACACTTACAAAATGAACCTCTTGTGCCTCAAATTGAAAACATTGACATACAGTGTATCTTTCTAACTATCACTTATAACAAATCTATGGATCATACTTTGCACTTGAAAACTATTGGAAATATATAAAAAGATTGGGTTAAATCTCATACATTCATTTCCACCAAACTCTTACCTAAAAATATCTCATGAGATGATTTAGATTGGTATAATCAACTTAAAACCCATTCCATCACTAATTTAGAAGACTTGGCCAATACATTAATTTAAAAATTCCAAAATAGTGATCTTCCTAAAAACAACTTAACCCATTTTATAAATTTTAAATAATTATAATACAAAATGTCACAAGTTTTCATTAAATGATGGAAATC
Source organism: Torreya grandis (assembly GCA_037957365.1). Classification (NCBI taxonomy): domain Eukaryota; kingdom Viridiplantae; phylum Streptophyta; class Pinopsida; order Cupressales; family Taxaceae; genus Torreya; species Torreya grandis. The sequence goes on along the minus strand of JARHVA010000686.1, from coordinate 1,293,435 downwards.
CCTATCTAATAAAGTTGAGCATAATATGGTGGATGAGAATTGTTGACCAAATTTGACTTTTAGGTCAAATTAGGGCACCCCTAGGTAAAAAATTGACTTTTAAGTGTTTTAGGGGTCTAATACATATGTCACAAGGTGTTTTATAGGTTATTTAATGTCATTTTATATTATACTATCCTTGGTCCTTAGTCATTTGAGTCATTATAGTCATTTTGAGGTCAAAAATGGTCATTTAATGAGTTATATAGATTTATTTTGAAGTTTAAATGTCCAAAAAGATTATTTCACATCTTAAGTGTCCTAATAGGTCTTAATCAACTGACATAACTGAAAAGTGGTAGGTTTTTCAAAAGAAAGGGCAATTTTCTTGAGGAAAAAGGAGAGTTTAGAACTTGTATGGCTCATTTGGAAGTGTGCCACATGGGAGAAGGTTTTAATATGAATATTAAGGTTTATTAGATCCATATTAGTTCTTAAAATTCTCTAAAAGTGTCATTTTTTCCCAAAACCATTATGCACCTTTTGGACCCTTCTTGGCAAGCAAAAATAGTCTTTAGGTTTGTACTTGGTACGACCAACAGAGGAGGTTTCAGATCAAATGCATTGGGGATGATAAATTAAAATAATATAAATTATTTTACATATAAATAGTTTGAATAATTTTGGCATGTGCTTCATGAACCATCCTCATGAAGTTGACTATATTTTTCTACCTGCTAATATGTGTACCCTATATGTTTTGCTCCATTTTGGGAGTTTCTATACAATCCAATTGGTTATATTGTTCTACATGATTTTTTATTCCTCACTAGATTCTCTCCATTCATGGTTTCAATTTTTATGATGTTTTGATGAGTAAAATAGCTTAGGTTCTAAGAGGAAGCACCTTTCTATGTAACAAATACTTTTTCAACATGTTCATGATTTTCATGCTTTGTCAATAGATATAGAGAGTTGTGATATGTTATTTATTATGTTTATAACGTGATTTTAATCTCATGTCACCTCAATTTCACTCTCAAATGCAATCTCCATGAAAGTATAGTCATTGAGTGTCATACAACCAGTTTGTCCTATCATTGTCATACTTAGTTAGTTAGCTACCATGAAAGAAGGGTCTAAACATTGAAATGGAGTATGAGAAATGGTTTCATAATTTTAATCATCTTAATATTTCATTAGAACACCATGAATGGGTATTAGTTAGTTATCAAAGTATATCCTTTGAGTGTATTGATTGTTTTATGTTTGTTCCCCATATGCAACTCCAAATGCATCTATAGGTGCTTGTATGGAAGGATTCCAACATTAAAATTAAGATATAGGATCTTGTTTTGAGTTTTAAGTGTGATTATTTCATTTTAAGGCATTGGGATAGGATTAAGTATCCATTAAGATCAAATGTGACGCTCATTGTCAATTTTCCCACTTTGTTGTCTATGTATGTGGAGTTTTCACCTATAGGTGACCAAGATAGATAACTGAGGACTCCATTAGGATGTTAAAACAAGTGATATAACCATTATTAAGACCATTAAATGCTGGAAACATTATAAAGACCTTTTGGGATTGATATATGGCTAAAACAAGTTAAAAATCACCTCCAAAGAGTAAGATTGAGATTTAGGGACTCTTTTCCCTAAAAATATAAAGTAGGGGTGTAAGAGGTTTTGTTGATATATTGTGATAAGGTTCCCAATGCAATTTATGCATCTTATTGTGTTTATTATGTAACCTCTACATAGGTATTTCACCTTACAAAATATAAGGGATAAAATATTGATTGGAAGTGGTTGTTGAGGGTCCTAAAGATGCCCTCAAAAGCACTGAGAGCAAGTAGTGTCATTTACATTTCTGAGCCAAAAAGAGACCTTTGTCACCCTAAGGTTACAAATTAGGCCTTTCCACCATGGATGAATGTCTCCAAATTATTTTATGGAGTAATTTTGACCTAATATATCATCAAATAGAATCATGGGCTATGTCTTAGACCCCTATATTCATCTAGAAGTGTGTTTATTACTAGAATTTCCCACCTAGAGCCAACTGTAGGAGCACACAATCCATAGTAAGGGTTTGGATATAAAGAAAAAAATGGTGGGCTGATGATAAATGCTAATAAAAACATCATATGACTTATAATGAATAATTGGCACAAGTTTAAACGGTAATGGTGCTCCATTAGTCCTTTTAACCTCAAAAAACTCAACTACTATTGACTCTGACACAGGTAGTAAACATACATGAGTAGTGTTTGAGCATTGGCATACATAAGGGATGACTCAATTAAACTAAAAAAGCATAAAATGACTCAAAATAATCTTAGGAGGTTTATAATGGATTTTTATCATGAGTTTTGAGGATAGAAACCATCTATAGGATCCCTTCCAGTCCCCTATAGGTGACTATAGGTAGACAATCAATTGAGAAATGTGTCTAAGGGGTGGTTTGCTCTAAGTCCAAGAATGAATAATGGTAAAAAAAACACTAAATGAATCTAGGGGAGGCATAAGAGGTTTTTAACATTTTTTTAAAGTTAAATCATGCACCTATACCTATAGGTACACTCCAAAAGGTAAAAAACATAGTCAAGAATAAGAAACTTAGTCTTGTGAATTCAAGAGCATGAAGGGTGATTGAGGGGTCAAAGTATTAGAATGGAGATTGGATAAACTATATCATGGCCATGAAAACATACAAAAACTTTTTCATAGTGGATATAGAACATGGAAAAGGCTCAAACAAGCAAAGACATAGTTCATAGTCTTAAACCCTACTACCAGTTTCTTCACACAAGTCTATTTTAGGTTTTAGTTGAGTTGAGAGGTTTATTGACATGAACGGGAGATGAAAATTGGTACATATAATCTATAATACATGAGAAATTCAATACAATATTTATATTTTCTATGATAATATGGGAATTACTCTCTATTTTGTCTCAGATAAAGGATAATTCCCTAGGGTCAAGACTGGCAGGTTTTTGAGGAATGGCAATGGCTAGTTGAGTTGGAGTTTGATCAAGCATAAACAAAAGGATTTAAAAGTTATAAAATATCTAAAAAAACATTAAAATAATTAATAATAATGATGAAACCTAAAAATTTTACCAAACCATCAAAAGTTATAGGTAGTCCAATTGAACAAGGTGTAGGCCAAGGCTAAATGGGGGGTCATCCACCATTTTAGAATGAGATGAGAATCCCCATGGATTGAAAAATGTTTTTGGGGTGTATATAGAGATATTAAAGCTATTTAAATCTATAAAAAACACAATGAATTCATTTTTTTAACTCAAGAACCAACTCAAGCTTGTTGGAATGGAGAAAGGAGCTCGATAGGGCAAGTTTGAATGCTCATACCTATTTTTATGATATGCATGGGAATATGATAAGTTTATGGATGTTTATGAGGGTATTTATCTATTAATTTATGGAATTTTTATGTATTTTAAACATCAAAACTTTATGAATGAACCTTAAGAGTCAAAATAGGCCTAAAACCCTTGCAAACCCTCAAGCAGGACCCGATTAGAGAAATGAAGCTAGATATGCATTATAATGGAATATTTTTCTCATGAAAGTTATTGGAAATTGTAGAGTAATAACTTAGGCTCCATATCATAGTTTTTATCTATATATACTTGTATAAATAGGGTACAAAATAGGATTTTATTGATAATTTTGTGTATTATGTATGTTACAAGAGGAGTCTAAAGATGAACTAAGGTTTTAAGGGAAGGTTATGAATTTAAATAAATCCCTATGGTAATTTAATTCCAATGAAAAACACTTAAGTGTAAAAATAGTATCTCTCATCTCAACCAATCAAAATTGGCATAGTGGACAAGCTAGTGATAAGGGTGGAAAACTTCAAGTGGGATGATTTTAAGGTGTGTCTAAAGATTATAAGGCCATGTAGGGTATTGAAAATTTTCATACACTCTCTCCATGTATTTTAATGATCAATTTATTCCAATTTTGAGGCCAAGTGTGTAGGGTGCATGAAAGAGGATTTTTCTTGATAGCAAATGATGATATCTCATTTTTGGATGATTCTAGAGGACTAAAACTACAACTAATACATAGAGAGGCATGTATAAAATAATTACCCTTAATTCAAATAATTTAAACTATTCTTATTCATTTATGAAGTTTTCAATATTATCAAATCATAAAGGTAGTTATTTTAAGCTAGAATGAGCAGTTTCATACTTCTTTGTAAGAGTTTGATGACTTGGATAGCCATTTATTCATTCTAACCTTGCACGGTTCAACCCATATCATATTCTCATGAATAAATAATTAATTTTATTATATTTAAAAGTGTCCTTGTGACCCTTGAACTTATCTCTTCTCCTCTCTCTCTCTCTCAAATTTTATAAGAACTAGCCATTTTGGCCATTGTAAATTATGCTCCACTTGAGTATGGTGAAGCCCTGATCATTTGCATACCATTTGATCAATAATAATACTAATTTTAATCTATTTATAACTATTCATAGCATGTTTTACTTTAATGTTGGATCTTGCTTATTTAAGTCTATGGATTCTTTAGTATGTTGTCTCATTCTTTCATCCTATTTGCAGTTGAAAAACTTCTTCTTGTAGGTTATGTGAAGTGTTTTAGGAAGTGTCAAGGTATATTGAGTTAGTATCTTCATTAATTATATTTAAGGCCTTTTTTATAGTCCTCATAGCCTAGACATTCATCCATAACCTCATAATGTAACATTGATGTGAAAAGATGCAAATTAGAGAAGTGTATGTTCAATTTGTCCCTTGATTTCATGTGTAACATGTAGCTAGTTAGAAGTTATCATATTATTTGGTGTATCACCTCTATTAGGATAGTTTTATTTAAATTATCTCTCTCCATTTTCACCCAAAATTTTAGGTGTAGTTACAATCCAAAATGGTACATCAAGGGAGATAGCCCTATCTAGAGATTCACCTCATTCTTAGGCTACCCACAAGCCTAAAGGTGTTTCCATTATGCCCCTTAGATGAGGAGAGATTTTAAACTCATCAAGGGGTGAAAATATAAGTGAAAATAGTTTTTATCACACCTGGTGGGACTCTTAATCCAAGAGGTTGAAATATTTTTGGTGTTGCCTTTCAATAATCAGCCTTTGGAGGCATCTATAAAAGCATCAATGGAAACTTCAAAGATATATCAGATGGTCAAGTAGCCTAAGTTATTATTTGAATATTGTTGGTAAAATTTTCCTTTCTATTATTGCTTTCAATGAAGTTTCATGTCTAGTTTTGGTGTTGAGCATATTTTTACACAAGTTGGTGAGACTTTTAAAACCTGTGCCATTCCCTATCAACAAGAAAAAGTTCTTAATTAGCCATGGTGTGATTTTTACTAGCCTTTTCATGATTTGTATCATCTCTATAACTATCCTTTTCATGATTTTTATTAGTCATATATCCAATTTTCTCAATGTCTTTCTCATCCTAGTCAACCTAGCCATTTCTCAAGTCAATCCATTTACACCTTCAAGAAAACTATTTTGGACTATGAGAGGTACATGTTGGAGCTCGATACTCTAAGAATATGTGGTCAAGAGGTTATTATTATTCTTACTCATAAGGTGAGAGATGCATTAAATTTGGTCAAAAGATAGTGGATAGAATAAAATTTCATGAAAGGAAACCTCACCAAACCTATCAGCATTCATATCCACTTTCCCAAGTTTCCTATCTTCCATATTTGATCCCTACTCATGAGCCCAATCAAGCTTACCAAATTCATCCTTTTCCTCATCAGTTGGAAGAGAAATTTGAGAATAGAAGCCTTATGTTTGAAGCTAATATGATATACATATTGAGTTTTCTAATATAGATATGTATTAGTCCATTTTAGTATCAAATAAAGTGGATTTCAAGTCCTCATTCCATCTCACATTGCATCCCCATCTCAAGGAGTGACCCCTAGATATGACATTCCAAGTTGGAGACAAGGTGGAGAATCCAAGCCTAAGGATATTATAAGTTCCTTTAACACTTCACCCACTCCTCATATTACATCACCACCTCAAGATAAGACTTATAATAATAATATCCTAAGCTAGAGTAAGATAGTAGAATCATGGGGAAAGAAAGAGGATAGAAGCATTTTGAGTGTGAAGTTGAGAATGAAGTTGATCCTTTGAAAGTATCTCCCACCATTCCTAAAGAAGATTAATATCATCCCTATGATCCCTATTATACTACTTATCCTCATGATGATGCCTATGAGTATCAAGAAAGAATTTTCCAAGAGAACCTAGCCAATAAAATTGGAGAGTTAGAGTCAAAGATGAAATTGCTCTTACAAGTTCTTCTATAGTCAAAGAGCTGATGAATTTTACAAGTTGATGAAGTAGGTTTTAAATTTAAATTATATTATGTCACATAATATTTGCCTCAATAGGCCTTAATAAACTGACATAATTGAAAGATGGCAAGTCCTTCAGAAGAAAGGGTAGTTTTCTTGAGGAAGGAGAATTTGGCACTTGTATAACTCATTGGGAAATGATCCACATGGGATAAGGTTTTAATATGAATATTTATATTTATTAGATCCATATTATTTATTGACATGATTTTGAAGTTCCATTATTAACCCAAAACCATTATACTCCTTTTACACCCTTCTTGGCAAGCAAAAGCAATCTTCAAGTTTGTACTTGGTATAGCCAGAAGAGGAGATTTCAGATCAAATGCATTGGTGAGGTTAAATTAAACTCATATAAATTAATTTATATATAAATATTTTTAATAATGTTGGATTTTTATTCAAGAACCATTCTCATGAAGTTGACTATATTTTTCTACCTGCTAATCTATGCACCCTATAGGTTTTTCTCTATTTTGAGAGTTTTCATACAATCTAATTGGTCATATTGGCTTTATATGATTATGGATTAATCCTAATATTATATAAATGATTTATTTTAAGTTTAATGATGTTTTTATGAGCAAAATATTTTAGGTTGCAAGAGGAAGCACCTTTTTGTGCAACAAGTAGTTTTTCACCATGTTCATGATTTTCATGCTTTGTCAATAGCTATATGGAGTTGTGATAGGTTATTTATTATGTTTATAATGTGATTTTTATCTCATGTAACCTAAATTTCATTATAAAATTCAATATTTATGAAAGTGCAGTCATTGAGTGTCATACAACTATTTTATCTTATGACTATCATACACAGTCAATCAACAACCATGAAAGAAGGGTCCAAACATTAAAGTGGAGTGTGAGAGATGGTTTAAGTATTCAAAACATATTTATGTATAATTAAAACAAAATGAATGGTATTATTTAGTTATCAAATTATATTCTTTGAGTGTATTGAATATTTTATGTTTGCTCCCCATATGCAACTCCAAATGCATCTATAGGTGATTTCATGGGAGACTCTCAACATTGAAATGAAGGTATAGGATCTTGTTTTAAGTTTTAAGTGTGATTATTTAATTGGAAGGAATTTATATATGCTTTATTATCCATTAGGATCAAATGTGATGCTCACTATTAATTTTCCTACTTTGTTGCCTATGTATATGGAGTTTTCACCTACAGGTGACTTGGATAGAGAAATAAGGACTCCTTTGGGATGTTAAAACAAGTGATAGAACCCTTTTTTAGGAAATTAAAGTTGGAAACATTATGACAGACCTTTTTGGATTGAAATATGGCTAAACCAAGTTGAAAATTGCCTCCAAGGAGGAAGATTAAGATTTAGGGACTTTTTTCCCTAAAAATGCAAAATAGGGGTCTGAGAGGTTTTGTTGATATCTTGTGATAAGTTTACCAATGTATTTCATGAACCTTATTGTGTTAATTATATAGCCTCTACATAGTTATTTTACATTGCAAAATATAAGGGATAGAATATTGATTAAAACTGGTTGTTGATGTTCCTAAAGATGCCCTCAAAAACATTGAGAGTAAGAAGTGTCATTTACATTTTTGAGCCAAAAGGAGACCTTTGTGACCCTAAGGTTACAAATTAGGACTTGACACCATGGAGGAATGTCTCTAAATGATTTTAAGGAGTAATTTTAACCTAATATATCATCAAATAGACTCACGGGTTGTGTCTTAGACCCCTATTTTCATGTACATGTGTGTTTATTACTAGAATTGCCCACCTATAGCCAACTGTAGGAGCCCAAAATCCATAGTAAGGGTTTGGATATAAATAAAAACATGTTGGGATGATGATAAATTCTTATAAAAACTTTATAAAACTTATAAGTAATTATTTTCACAGGTTTCCAAGGTAATGGTTGTCCATAAGTCCTTTTAACCTCAAAAAGCTCAACTACTATTGACTATGACATAGGTAGGAAACATACATGAGTAATGTTTAACAATTGGAATACATAGGGGATGATTAAATTAAACTTATAAAAGAATAAAATAACTAAAAATTATCTCAAGAGGTTTATAATGGATTTTTATAATGTGTTTTGAGGATATAAAGCATCTATAGGATCTCCTATAGTCACTTGTAGGTGACTGTAGGTAGACAGTCAATTGAGAAATGTGTCTAAGGGGTGGTTTTCACTAATTCCAATAATTAATAATGGATTAAAAATACTAAATAAATATAGGGTAGGTATATGAGTTTTTAACATCATTTTAAAGTCCAATCATGCACCTATAACTATAGGTACACTCCAAAAATCAAAAAACACTGTAAAGAATAAGAAACTCAGTCTTGTAAATTCAAGAACATGGAGGGTGCTTGAGGAGTCAGAGTGTTATAATGGAGATTGGATCAAATATATCATGGTTATGAAAAAATACATAGGATTTTTTATAGTGGATATATAAGATGGAAAAGTCTCAAACAAGTAAAGACACAGTCCACAGTCTTAAACCTTGCTGCCAATTTCTTCACACAAGTTTATTCTAGCTTTTAGTTGAGTTGATAGGTATATTGACCTTAAAAAGAGATAAAAATTGGTAAAAATCATATATAGTACATGATTAATACCATAAAATATATATTTTTTCTAGGATAATAGGGGAAGTACCCTCTATTTTGTCTCAGATAGAGGGTATTTCCTTAGGGTCAAGACTAGCAGGTTTTGAGGAATCGTAATGGCTAGTTAAGTTGGATCTTAGTCAGACATAAAAATAAGGCATGAAAATTTGGAACATATCTAAACCAAAATTAAAAGACTTATTAATAATGATGAAACCCAAAAAGTTTACCAAATCATCAAAAGTTACAGGTAGGCCTATTGAACAAGGTGTAGGCCAAGGCCAAATGGGGGGTCATCCACCATTTTAACATGAGATGAGCATACCCATGGATTTAAACATGTTTTTATGGTGGATAAAAATATTTTAAAGATATTTTAATATATAAAAAACAAAAATAATCCCTTTTTTACTCAAGAACCAACTCAAGCATGTTAGAATGGATGAAGGAGCTCGATAGGGCAAGTTTGAATGATCATACCTTTTTAATGATATGCATGGGAATATGATGAGTTTAGGGATGTTTATGAGGATATTTAAATATTAATTTTTGTAATTTTTATGTAGTTTCAATGTCATAACTTTATAAATGAAACTTAAGAGACAAAACAAGCCTGAAACCCTTGTAAACCCTCAGTTTGGACTTGATTATTGAAATGAAGCTAGAGATGCATTATAATGTAATATTTTTCTCATGAAATTTATTATAACTTTTATATTAATCACTTAAGATCCCTCCCATACTTTTTAGTTGTATGCAATTATATAGATAAGCTACAAAATAGGCTTTTCTTGGCATTTTTGTGCATTATGAAAACTATAGGAGGATTATTAAGATGAAATAAAATTTTGAGGGAATATTAGGAATTTTAATAACTCCCTATGTTCATTTAATTTATATTAAAAATTACTAAGTTTCCAAACAATATCTCTAATCTCAACCAGTTAAAATTGGCATAGTGGACAAACTAATGAGAAGGGTGGAAAAATTTAAGTGGGGTGATTTTAAGGTGTATCTAAAGAATATAAGGTTATGTATGGTATTTAAAATTTTATTCCCCTCTCTCCCATGAATTTTCATGAGAAAATGATGCCAATTTTGAGGCCAAGTGTGTAGGGTGCATGAAAGAGGAGTTTTTTTAAGAGTAGATGATGATATCTCATTTTGGGATGATTCTAGAAGATGAAAACTATAATAAATGAATTTAGAGGAATTTATGAATTTCTTAAAATTCATTCCAATAATTATAACTATTCATAGTTATTTATGAGGTGTTCAAGAAGCTCAAATCATGAAGATTGTTTTTCAAATCAAGAATGAGGAGTTTTTTCCAATCAAGAATGAGGAGTTTCATGCCACTTTTCAAGAGTTAGATGACTTGGATAGCCACTTGTTCCTTATTAAATGTCATGGTTTCTCCCATATCATCTTATCATGCATAAGTAACTAATTATCTTAGCTTTACAAGTGTCCTTGTGACCCTTGAACTTCTCTCTCTCAAGTTCTATAAAAATTAGCCATTCTAATCATTGTAACTTATGTTCCACCTGAGTATGGTGAATCCCTAATCATTTTCATACCATTTAATTAATAATACTACTAATTTTTACCTATTCATAACTATTCATATTTTTTTTTACTTGAATGTTGGATCTTGCTTAGTGAAGACTATGGATTCTTTAGTATGTTGTCTCATTCTTTTATCCTATTTGTAGTTGGAAAGCTTCTTCTTGTAGGGAATTTGAAGTGTTTTAGTAAGTGTCAAGGTTGAGTGAGTTAGTCTCCTCATTAGTGTCATTCAATGAATTTTTTCTAGTCCTCCTATCCTATACATTCATCCATACCTCATAATTTAACATTGATGTGAAAATATGCAGATTGGAGAAGTGTATGATTAGTTTTTTATCATCTCATTTGGTGTATCACCTCCCTTAGGATAGTTTTATTTTAGTTATATCTCTCCCTTTTCACCCCAAGGTTTATGTGTATTTTTAAACTAAAGTGGTACATCAAGGGAGCTAGCCTAATCTATAGATTCACCTCATCCTTAAGCTACCCACAAGCCTAAAGGTGTTTCCATTATGCCACTTAGATGAAGAGAGATTTTCATCTCCTCAATGGGAGTAAATATAAGTGAAAAAAATAACCTCTTACACATATTCAGTAATGATCTTCATCCTAAATTATAATACTATGTTAGGAATCTTTCCCTAAAAACATTGGAAGAGGCCCTTGACCAAGCTAAACATCAATATTTCCTTATACACCAATTTGAACCTTCCCACCCTCTAATGAGAACTTTCATGCTTGTAAAATTCAAAAAATAACATGCAATAAATGCTGGTTTTATGGATACATATGATTTCATACACACCCCAAGCCATTTATCCAAACACTATAATGGAGCATGTTCCTCCATTTCCACCAAATAATAATTCTCATCTTAGTTCCACATTTTATCAAAGAAATAATACAAATGTACATAAACCTATTTAATTAGAATAAATTCAAAAGTGTCTTCCACGACCTACACCATGAGATATTTATCATTCACATCATATTAAACACTAGTCTGATGCCTAAATATTTTGTTGGTTTCATATAAGTTAGGGTCATTCTCATTAAACTTATCACCAATTATAAAATCTTGTTATGCCTAAATATTTGATGATAATTTGGTCAACATGAATAATATGAGGAGATTAGTTTCTTATATTGATTAATATATAGCTTCTAACCATCACAATTTTCCACTATTTTTCATTGTTTAAGACACTTACCCATCACATCTCATATAATTGGGGCTTGTGGAACCAACCAAAACACAAGTATCACCTTAAAAAATGCAAATTAACCATACCTCTCATATAATTAATATAATTTCTACTTCTCCTCCAACTAAGATACCTCAAATAGATATCCCTCTAACTTCACTTCATCTTTTTTCTATTCAAACACATAAACAAACAACCACATCACCTAAGATCTATCAACCCACCTCAACCAAACATAAACCAAATATTCCTTATCAACACAAATTTAAATTCACATCCACTCCTCCATTAATGGGTTTATTACAGAATTAAGCACTTCTATCTAATAATCCTATAATGGGTTATGATGAATGGGATCCCATAGGTTAAATTTCCCATCTTCCATCCTAAATCACTTTTTATAACTTATGAGAAATTCTCATTATCATCTTAATCCACTAATGAAATTACTATTAGAAATAAACATCCCTTGTCCTCAACCCATGGGACAATAAACCACTTTATTAGGATATGAAAATATCATTCTCTAATAGTATGAATAAATGTCCATCTATGTTGATGAAATGGTACAAACTTCTCTTTCACTCAAATTTGCTATCTCTTCTATTATTCTCAATGAGATATTTCTACATGCTAATGAAATCACCCATTAATTAGCATACAAATAGTAGATATCCAAGACAAATGTGCTTTAGTTAGTGAATGATCATGTACTTGTGTTGCCTCCCTTGATTTTATTAAAACACTTGGATATTTTGAATGTAATCTTAAATCCACATAAAATACATGTCAAGGATATGATAGAAGATAAATTTATCCCTTAGTTTGTGTTTTTATTCATATTACCATTCTTCCCATCACTATTTATGTGAAATTTGTGATATTTAACTTTCCATTTTCTTATAATATGTTACTCGATTAAACTTCAACACATTGCATGAGAGTAGTTGCCTCATTTGCATGCCAATGTGTTAAATTTACATATAATGGTGCTATATAAAAAATTGAAGGAGATACTAATCCTTATAATTTTAAAAAAATCTAAGAATGAGGTGTTTTTAAAATACCTACCCTTCAACCCTTACCTAGCATTCCATTTCAAGAATCACAAGGTTCTAATTATCCCATAAAATCTACTAGAGGTTATAATGGTCATACTAAATTAATATGAAACATTCCACCTAACCCTTGACTCAGACAATGATGAACTAGATGATAGATGTTTAAATATTTTAAATTTAAATTTCTCTCCTAACATATTTTCTCAATTACCTCCTTATCTCTGACCTCGATCAAGTCAAAAACCCTTAGATGAAATACTGGTTACTCTAACCAAAACTAAACATTCTATTCACCGTTATTCTTTGATAGATAAAATAGTTGATGTTTGTACTATTGACTTACATATACCTAATTATGAAGATGGATATTATTTAGATGACCCATTTTTAACTAGATTTATTCAAGCTAAAATTGCAAAATTACTTAGTTATCACTTTTATTTATATCAATATCTTAGTTATATTCCTATATTTCCTCACACACACACACACACACACACACACACACACACACACACACACACACACACACACACACACACACACACACACACACACACACACACACACACACACACACACACACACACACACACACACACACACACACACACACACACACACATACATATACATATATAATTGTGTGTGTGTCTGTGTATTTATATGTATATGTATATATTCATAAAAAATATAATTAAATATATATCATAAATTATATTTTTAGGTTGTCCATCTATCTATTTTTTATCAGTTTTTAGGATATATTTACTTGTAAAATAAATGTGTGTGTGTGTGTGTATTTATGTACGTACGTGTGTGTGTGTGTGTGTGTGTGTGTGTGTGTGTGTGTGTGTGTGTGTGTGTGTGTGTGTGTGTATTCATAAAAAATATAATTAAATATATATCATAAATTATATTTTATTATCTAAGTTTACATGAAAGGGTTTCAAAAAACATTAAACTTTTATATAAAAATGATGCTTCATAAGGATGACTATCTACTTTGTTTTCCTAAAAAAATTAATTCCTCTTTAAATTTTAGTTATTTGACCTAATTATACTTAACCACTTTTTAAAAATTATGGTTTGGAAACTAGACTCGAAATGCTACAGTTCATATGTACAATCTTTAAATCTTGAGTGTATCCATCTCAAATAATCTACAAACATTGATATTTTTAGGAAAAACATGTCCACAAGTAAGCCCCTTTTTGTCCCCCAACTTTGTGCACTTACCCTTAGACAGTTTTGGTCTATATTTTCAACACCTATTGAAAGTCTAGAGGTTGAAAAATCATCGTGGCATTTGGGGGAAATAGAAAAAAAGTGTATTTTTTCCTATGATTCATTTCAATTTTGAGAGATAGTTTCAAATTTTAAATTTAACATATGTGAAAATTTTAAAATATATCATGAAAAAATTAACTACCTCCAACAATTTGCACTTATTTTAGGTAAATCATATAATCAATTGTGGATGAAAACTTAATGATAACAAGGTCAAAACCCTTCATTATTCCCTAGTAAGTGAAGGTACTTATTTAAAATTATTTACATTTATACTATGATGAACACATTAATTTTACTCACATAAATTGGGATAACTATGTACATACCCAATTTTGGAAAAAAAAAACTTTGTTCCTGCGTTTTATTCCCAAATTAACTTATTCATAAATCTTATACATTTTAACCTATTTCAAGAGTGCCCTGACCCACATAATTATATATTTTTCCATATATCTTAAAATCACCTCAAATATTATTCAAAATTTATGTATTAGTACATTTAGACTACATCATATTCATTAACTAACCCTACCTCAAAAGTAGAGCCTAATTTCTCTTGTAGATAAACCTAGCATTGTATGATCCCATCCTAGACAAACCCATACCCATATAGGTTTTTATATTTTAGATTTATGGATCATTCTCACTATTATAATAGGTCATTATCTTTAACACTTATAATTTTTGTTTTCTTAAATTTTAAAATGCATATTAGTTATTCTAGACCATCCTATAGATATAAGGTCTTGTCAAGACATTTAACAATGAAAAAATGAGAATCAAGATAGAGGAGGATATAATTTCACACTTAATAATACCAAATTTAAATCTTATAGCCACTATTCTCCATCAGATTCATGTTTTATTGATATAAATCTTATAAACTGGTCTCTTTATAATCTACCTAGTACAAAAGGAGGGTAATTAGAAAATAGTAGTTAAATTGATCACTTATATGGATTAGGAATTTTAAACCCTTACTCATGCTATTCCATTCACACATAATATAAATACATAGTGTTTTACCCTATTTTCATTAATGCTAACCCTAATATGATAACAAAATATGTAATTATTTTAGATTATGATATATTACAATGAAACATAAATATGAATGTAAAATACATAAATAAGTTTGAAAATTGCACTTTGTGAATATGGAAACTACTAAAGAGAATAATATAATTAGTTTTAATCTATTTTTTATAGGAATGATACCATGTGTAGGTGGTTGGGTAAGCATGAAAATATATTGCGAGTCACTTAAATGAAGATTTGGAAACATCCTATTTGTAATCTCATGCACTATTAGTATAGTTTGCCTCTACATAGATTACATTACATGTCTTTGCTTGAGTATTGATTGTAAAATTGGATTCCTTTTTTATTTTCTTGATCTGAATATCTTCCATCTCTTGAAATTTTAATAGTCACACAATTTAAATCAAATGTAAAATATTCATGATTCTTACCAAGTGTAGCACCCATTGTATTTATCTATGATATCCATAGTATTTCATTGTACTCAACCAAAGTAAGATCAATATGAAATATAAAAGACTATTTTTCGAGGCCAAGAGTTAATGAAAACCAAATGGATCCACTATATTGCTTATGTTTAGTAATCTTGTCCAAATGTTGAATGTAATACCCAATAGGACTCCAAATTGTGGTGAAAATATGTTACAAATTATGGCCAACCCTAAGGGAAATTTTTTGAATTTAAGAGATGGGTGGGAAGAGGGTGAGTTATAGGTTGAGGATAATCTCATGAAGGAAGTTCTAGCTCATCCTCATGAATCATGTCAGGGACCACCTGGCACATTTTTAGGCAAAGGAACTGAGCCATTAGGTTGGAAGAAATCAATATTATGGGTAGACTTCATGGTTAGAGACTAATCAGAAGGGAATATAGCTAAAGATTCCCCATTGGTCCCCACTTGAAAAAGTGATGAGTTATGTATTGATGTTCCTAAAATAGTCATTGATAAATTTAAATCCTTGCTTATAAACTCTCTTTTAGATAAATTTAGTACTTTCAAATCAAATATTGATTCTTTTAAGAAATGGGCAAAATTTAAGTGGTGCCCCAAGGGCGAGATAGAAATCATTGCCATGCTTAGAAACTTCTATTTTATTAACTTAAATAATTTAAAAGACTATATCAAGATCCTAACAAGTGGCCCATGGTTTATGGGAAAATCTAATATCTTCCTCCATAAGTGGAAAGTAGGTTTCAATTTACATAGTGCGGTTTTGGAAGATATCCCAGTCTAGGTTACTTTTCTAGAATTGCTTTTGGAATTTTGGGCTCTAGAGGTGATTCTAGGGATTGATAAATCTCTTATCCAACCCATTTCCATATATCCTATTACCAGGTCTAGACGTAGACTTCTCTCCATGAGGTTATATGTTTTCATCATGGTAGATAAACCCTTGATCCACTCTATTAAGATAAGATCCAAATATGGGGTTTGGAACCAAAAAATTATTTTTGAAAGAGAATTAGATATTTTAAAATCATGTAATGTTTTGAACCAATCTTAAAAATATTTCCCTCTCTCCAATAGGCCTTTCCACCCCCCAACTCCCCACTAGGTGGAGAAACCTCCTCCTTTGAATCCCTCCCCTCATTGACCTCCCTACCCTGCATCTAATTCTGCTCTTGCTCCACTCAGTGTGAGAGAAAAATTGTTAGCATTTTCTTTAGTTAAGGATCTAAATCCTTCATATATCTCTAACATAGATTGGATACACCCTAATTAGATTCCTTTTAATATCAATGTTGGCTCCATATCTTTAGGTAAGTTTGATGTGGTTACCCCATTGAAATCATAATTGGTTAAGTCTTCTTCATCTCATATCTCTTTGGTAGAAAAATTGGTAAAGGTAAATTTAGCCTCTCCTATTTCAATTCAAACAAAACCTCAGACTCATTTTGAGGGTCAATATGTTTTGAAATATACTCTTAGTTCAAAAACTTTACTGTCAAGAAGAGACTTAGTTATCCAAGAGTGCTCGCCTACAAAGTTTTTGTTAACTCTAATCAGTAAGGAAGGGTTATATCAGTCTTTTTCTCTAAACTAAGGACAATTCTCCCTAGTAGGTAAGAACATGAATAGTGTAAAAAATAAGGAAAAGGAAGAGGATCAATGGATGAAGGTGCAATCTAAAAGGGGTAGAAAGAAAGTAGAATTAGGAGAAGATCAAAAATCAAGTGGAAGATTGACTAATTTAAATTATAGAAGACAAGAAATAGATAAAAAAAAGTTGTAAAGGTTACTCAAATGACCCTCAGACAATTTGCAAGTACCAAAACATGAAGATCATATTGTGTAACATAAGGGGCTTAAATAATCCTAGAAAATAGAGATTGGTCAAAAATATTATTTATAAACACAAACCTAATATTTTCATTCTTCAAGACACTAAGATGTTAGAGGATAAAATTTTAAAAAATAATGATAATATTTGGGATAGAGTAAAAAATTATAAATGTAGTTCTAGAGGGGCCTCAGGTGGTATGGCTATTTTTTGGTATCCCCTATCTCTAGAGGGATTGATCCTTTTAAAAGTAGACTCTCATATAACAATTCATTTAAAGGAAGTCCATAATAAAATAGAGTGTATTATTTCAAAAATCTATGCTCCTAATTCTATAAATGATATAAAAAAGCTTTGGGTTAACCTGGTTGAGATCAGGAAGAATATTAAATATATGAACTGGATCATGGTAGGTGCTTTCAATTCTCCTCTTTCTCCTTTGGAAAAAAAGGAGGAATCTATTCATTTAATAAAATTATGATTTATTTCATTTATTTTATAGCTAAGTCATGTATTATGGATGTGGGATTAAAATTCAACCCCTACACTTGGTTGAATAGGATACTAGGATAAAACCTTATCCAGGTTTGAATGGATAGGTTCTTGGTTTCTTTGAATTGGGATATTTAATTTATCATCTCTCTTTCCTCTCTTCCCAAGATTGGTTTTTACCACAATCCATTGATCTTCATAGGAGAAAAGATAACCAAACCTAATTTTAGTCCATTTAGATTTGAAAATATGTGGTTATCTCACCCATTTATTTTTTATTCTTTAAAGGGTGGTGGTAGTTTCCAATTCAGGGATCATATATGTTCATCCTAGCAATGAAACTTAAACATGTTAAGAATAAGCTTAAGATATATAACAAGGAATTATTTGGGAATTTTTTTAACCAAAAAAGTAAAATTGAGGAAGATTTATGAATAATTAAGGAGGAGATAAATATCTTCAGATCCAATCCCACTTCTCAAGATAAAAAAAGGGAGCTCTTGAGCTCGTTTCATAAATTAGAAACTAAGGAAGAAATCTATTGGTATAAAAAATCAAGGAAAACCTAGATCAAGGAAGGAGATAAGAACACTAAGTATTTCCATCACTCAGCTTCCAAGAATCATCAGTACATAAGAATTTATGTATTTAAAGGAGATGATGGGATTCTTTATAAAGAGGAAAAATAAATTGATATGTATATTGTTAACTTTTATAGGAAGCTTCTAGCATCCATATCCTCTTGAGATGTTTAGTTAGAGGATCAGGTTCTAAATCTTATCCTAGGGGTCATATCTCAAGTGGATAATGCTTCAATTATATCTCTACCTTCTAATTATTACATTAAATCCATTATTTTCTCAATGGAAGGAGATAAATATCTATGACCAAATGGATTTCCCCCTTTTTTCTTCTAAGATTTATGGGATATTATTCATCACAAAGTCTATCTAGCAGTGTATGAATTTCTTAAATAAGGGACTATGCTCCAATAATTTAAAAACACATTTATGGTTTTTATTCCCAAGAAACATGGAGTGAATCAATTGAAGTATTTTAGACCTATTAGCCTCTACTCCACATTTTATAAAATTTGTAGCAAAGTTATAGCCTTAAAAATCCAAATGTTACTTGATAAGATGATAGTGGAACAACAAGGGGCATTTATGTTTAATAGATAGATATCAAATGGCATCATAATTTCTCATGAAATAATTCATTCTATAGCCAAATCTTATAGATAAGGAATGTTTCTCAAGTTTGACATGAACAAATCCTATAATGGGTCTCATGGCTCTTCCTAGACAAAGTTATAGAAAAGTTTGGGTTCAACCAAGTGGTTTGGAATCTAATTTCATCCTATATTTCTTCTCCCATGTATTTATTCATCATAAATGTGGTACCTAAGGTTTTATTTCTAATTGGTAGATAGATTCATCAAGGAGACCCTTTATCACCCTATCTTTTTGTCTTGATGGCTAAAATGTTGAGAAAAATTATTAAAACTACTAGATTATCTAGGATTATCAAGGGTATTAAAGTGGCTCCTAATAATAGACCAGTAACTTAATAATAATTTGTTGATGATACCTTGATTATGGGAGAATATTTAGTGTCTAAAGATAAAATTTTCAATAAAATCCTTAACATTTATGAGGAAGTGTCAAGGCAGTGTGTTAATTTTTTCAAAAGTTCTATATTTTTTTATTAATACTTTAGCTACCTTGTAGGTGAAAATTTCTAGGATTCTTGGGTGCTTAATAAAAATCTCCCATATTCCTATATGGGTATTCCTCTATTCAAAGGAAAAATTAAATCCAAATTATAAAATCCACTAATTGATAGGGTCTAGAATAAGCTATCAAGAAGGAAAGGGAATCTGTTATCTCAAGATGGTAAATTGTAATTACTCAAAAGCTCTATGTAAAGTATCCTAGTATATTTTATGTCCTTGTTTGAAATTATAGGTAAAGTGGTGGATCAATTAGATAAAATGTATAAGAAATTTATCTAGAGGGGGGCAAAAAATATCTTTAGGTTTCCCATTATTTCTTGGGAAAAATCATGCTTGCCTAAAGGGAGAGGGGGCTTGGGTCTCAAGAGGGTGAAATCGATGAACCAAGCCTTGTTGGCCAAACAAGGTTGAACGGTGTTGAAGGAAGATAATCAATGGACAAGAATAATTAAAGATAAGTATATGAATTCTATTGAGGGGTCATGTTTCCTTATGGAAGAAGGGCCTAATAATGGGTTTGATTTTTATAAATCCATTTATAAAGGAAAGGATCTCCTTAAAAGAGGCTTAAGATGGAGAATAGGAAGAGGTGATAAATTTGATTTATAAGATGATCCTTGGATTACATAGGATCCTTTGGGATAATCTCAAGTTTTCATAGGGCTTAGAGTTCATTTTAAGGAGGTTATGGGCTACAAATTTAAACATTACTCATAAGAAGAAGATAGTAGAAAAAAGTGGAAGGTCTTGCATAAAGGAGTGAACCAACAAGAAATTTTCTTTCTCTAGGATTTAAATAACTAGATCCTGACTACTCATATAAGTAGATTCCCCAAAGAGGATGAACTACAGTGCAAGGTAAATTTTAGTGGAGTTTTCTCTATTAAATCTAGATAGCAATTGTTATGAGACCAAGAAGGATCAGAGGAAGATTGTAATATTTTGTGGGTAACAAATTTGATACCTAAAATAAATGGTTTTTATTGGTTAGACACTCAAAAAAAAATTATCACCATGGATAAATTAATGAAAAGGGCCATTACTATTCCAAATATTTGTGTTTTATGTAAAAATGAGGTTGATTCATATGATCATCTCTTCTTTTTCTGCCCATTTGCTTCAACTATCCTACATTCATTTTTATTTACTCTAATATTTATTGGGTTTTACTAAATTCAATTCAAGATTTGATTTATCAATGGAAGGCCCCATGGGATACCCTCCTTGAGTTTTTGGTGGGATGTTACTCTTCCCCATATTTTTTGGGGAATCTATAAGATCAAAAATTATGCTGTTTTTGACAATTTGAAACCTAGTCCAAATTCCACTTTTAAAAGGATAATGGTGTCTATTAAGGAGAACTCGTCATCATTGCATCTTCATTTTGAGATTCTCTGCCCATTCACATTTATCAATTAATTCAATATTTTAACTTAATGATCCATTCTCAAGCTCAAAAATAGAATGTTGGTGGATCATTTAAATAGATTAGTCCTCTAGATTCATTGTTCAAGCTAAATTTTGATGGAACAGTGAAAGGGAACCCCAGTTGAGGAGGAGGGGGTAACTTGGGATTCCAATGATAATATTTTGGTAGCTTACATGATTCCTCTAGGGATTTAAACAAATCATGTGGTGGAGGATTCTACAGCATGGTGGGGGATTGAATTGGCTACTAAGTTGGTATTGGAAGATCTTTAGGTGGAAGGGGACTCGCTTAACATTATTAACTATTTAAAGGGGAGATCTCAACCTTCTTGATTGATTTCTATCATTATGGAAGATTCCAAAACTTGTCTCCTCTCATTCAAAGGATTAACCATATTCCATTTCTATAAGGAAGGTAATAAGGGAGCAAACATGTTGGATAATATAGGGGTTTGAAATTACTCTCTCAATCATTGGTATGGTGACATCGATATTCCTAATGATGTCAAGTCTATTATTCAAAATGAAAAACCCTGATCAAATGTGTGATTTCATAATTACAAATAGTGGTAAACCTAAGCCACATGGGATTTATTATTTTGTTATGTGTTTTGTATTTATGATCTAATCATACCTAAAGGTTAAACACAAGTGGAAAATATTGGCTTTACATGTTATCATTAAATGGAAAAATACAAATAAGGGATTTCTCAATTTGACTCCAATTTGCAACTTTTGAAAAAATTATAGTAAATCTAATAAGTTAAAAATGGGTGGTGATAAAGATAGGGTGGAACCAATTTCATGTGTGAAGGTTAAGGAGGATCCTTATGTCTACAAAAAGATGGTGAAGGGTGGTCTATCAAACTTCATGAAGAGCATTGTAAGGCATGATGTGGCTATTTCTCATGATCTCATAAAAGGATGGTCTAAGAGAGAGGTCAAGATGTGCAATCTTAAGATCACCATTTCAGAAGAAATTATTGGCAAATTTATAGGTATGGCTTGTGATGGAGTTAAGGATTTTAAGGATAAAAAATGAAAGAAGAGTTGTTTAACACTTTTTATAGTATTGAGAAGAAAAAACTAAAGTACTCTAACCAAAAAGGTTTCCTCCATGTGGAATTGCTTAGAAAATGGCTTGATGTGTGTTTACAAGTCATGAAATACATAACCCTGGAGTGTAAGCACACATTAATTTTCTTCCACCATTTTCTCTTACTTAACCATTTTAGAGGGCATCCTATAAGCATTTTTTTTGCTAAAGTCTTTAGAGGTCTCTATTAACAATTTCAAGAATAATCATTTAGCTAACCTTATTCATCAGGGTCTCATCCTTTTGATTGTTAAAAGGGGGGAACCATTGTGGATTAAAGATATTTTAGAGGAAATCCACTTTCAAAGTGACCAGGAAGATTTTGTTAGGGATAATGAGGATTTTTGATAAATGGAGAGGGGAAGAAGCCCATAGGGACAAGGGGAAAAAATGTTTTCGGTGATTTATCCCCTAGGGGTAGTCAAAAAATAAACCCTATATATGTTGACCCCATTACCAGTTTGGGTCACTCTTCTTCTAAGCATAATATGTCTGCTAAAATTGATAGTCTCTGTAAAAGATTTAGACAAAGGTTATAGTCTAGAGGCTTCTGAGATCTAAAATTTTGGAAGAATTTGACAAGCTAGAATCATTGTTGACTTTAGAGGATTCTTTCTTGGGGAAGGGTGATTATCAGAGAGAGGATAATGAAAATCTAGAAATGTTTGTCTTAACCCCACCCTTTAAAAAGAAAAATAAGGATCAGAGCATGGAGGGAGAGGTGGAAAGGAAGAAGTTTGGTTAGGAAAAGGTATAAGTTAGAACTATGGGATTTAAAATAAAGAAAGAATTATTGGACTCTTTTCAAGGCATCAACAACAAGACCAGAAGCAAGGAAAAGAACAAATAAATTTCTAGAACTAAAAATCTAGTTCTTTACTTAGAGTCAGAGGACTCTAGCTCTTAATTTCTTGGGGTCTTTTTTTTGTTATCCTTTTTACAAGTTTTTAGTGATGGTTTGTTATTTGTTAATGTTAGGCTGAGCCATGGGGTTCTATTCAGATCTTGGTACTACTTATTTTGTTTATTTATCTTTTTTTTTGTTTTTTGTCTTGGGTACAGGGCCCTTAACCTATTTGTTTATCATATATAATAAAAAATACCCAAGAGATTTAATAAATGTCATGCTACATTTATTGATTTCATAAATTTTTATAATCTCAAGATTGGTTAATTTCATGCCTTTTATATAATGGTTAAGAATCAAAGGCTCTAGATATGAGTAATGATTTGTGATTTCTTCCTTGAAAACCATGCTTGTGACATTTTCATTACTAGATACCTCTTACTTTTGAACTTATTATTAAAAATTTATTCCTTACATTCATCTTTCATAATCACTTTTTTGTGTGTTTCATTTATTTGGTATACTTGTCTTGTATTAATCTATCTTTATGTAACTTTTCTAGTTGCAATTTGTTTTGTAACTTGTATTGTTGTAAACTTTCTTTTAGTAAATGTTCCGTGTGCAACATTTTTTTTTTAATTATTATTTTAGTAACCTTTAATTTTATAATTGTTCCTTTTGTAACATTTCCTTTTCTAATTTTTCCTTTTTTAACCTATCCTTTTATTATTTTTGGACATGTTACTTTTGTAATTTTTGAACTTGTTCCTTAGAAGTTACAATTATAGTTTGAGTGGCCTATTGAATTATAGAAAGTATTCATAAATATGGTAGTGTTTTAATAAGTTTGTATAATTTAGTATCACCACTAACAATGATATTTTACATTTTTATATTCAAGTCCAAGAAAAATATCCATATGATGTCCATGCATTTTATGATATGCACAATAGTATTTTGATTTCCTTAGAGGATGTATAGGAGGCAATGTGATCATTTTTTCCAAATAATGTCCCTTAAAGTTTTAATTTGTGTCTTATTAACCTTATGCAAGTTGTTTGAACCCTTAGTTGTAAAATAATTTTTTTACCCATACTAGAGATGAATTATTTTAAGGCATAATGTTTCTGAATGGACAGGAAAAAATTTAGTTGGCAATGGCATGGTGATGATTGGTGGCATATGTGATCTTACTCTCCAATGGTGTAATATTAAGACTCCTTAACTTTTTTAATGCCTTTATGAACTCTGTCATAGTAACTAATGGATATAGAATGGTTTCACAAGTACATACTCTAGGCACTTTTGATTGAATATGCATACAAAGGTCATCAATAGGATGTGTGGTAGGTGGAGGGGGATGATGAAGATCATTTAAATGACCTCAAATTTGTACAATAGGATGGGTCTCCATACCACTTGGAATAGTGATAGCATGGAACTCCATAATATATGGATGGTAGCCACTACAACCTTGAGGTGGGGCCAAAGAAGACACATATGAGAGTACTTAGGACTCTGCATTCATAGAATATGTATCATCATTAATTCAAACCTTAATTTTATTGTACATTAATGTTACCCATTATATTATGTGATTATGAAAGATATCACATATTTTAAGCCAACAACATATAATTATAACAATCATTCCATAGATTAAAAATTATACACTATTAATATCTATTATATCCATCATACAATGTGCACAATAAAGTAAAGACCACTTAAATCATACCATGGGGAATTTTTGAAAACCAAAAGATAATTTTTATTAAATTTAGTAAATAAAAAAACCATAAATTAATTTTAAAATGGGTACATAATTTTTTGTATATATTAAATTTACTAAAAATGGTAAAAAATAAATTCCAAAAAATCTATAGAGAATTTATGAAAACAAAAATACATTTTTCTAATCCAAAAAATACAACTATAAAATACCTCTAAGCTTTTAAAAATATATCCATTTTAATTCAAATATTAGATTAAAAAATAATAAAATTAATATAGGAAATTACTATTAGGATAATTAACATGAAACCATAGGGAAAAGGAGGAAAAATATGATATTTTGACAAGGGAAAAGGGGAAATCAAAAATTAGTTTTTAAACCCTAAAACAATATTGTGAACCCCTAGAAATAAAGTGGAAACCCAAGGTTTTGACATGGTCACTATAAGGAATGGATTCACTAAAATATTTTATCTTATTTTATATTAATTTTAACCCTAATAAGATAATAAGTAAAGTAATTATTTCATATTGTAATGTATTACTACCAATCAAAAATATTAATTTAAATTGTAAAACTTGGATTGATAATTGCACTTGTTAAATATTAAAAGTACTAAATAGGATAATATAAATAGAGTTATTATGTTTTATGGAAGACCAATTATTATGTTTAGGTGTAAGGGTCAATAAGCAATTGGAATGTGAGTCAATCTAATCAGGAACTTGAGTTTTGGGCTTGCCTAAAAAGTATAATCAGCATCTAGTCACTACCATCCATCATAAATTTTTGAGTCTAATGGTCTTGTCTTTGTATATTTATTTATTTATTTTTATAGTACATGATATTGTAACTAATTTTTTTATGTCTGTGAGTGTGATCCTAAGGTCAGACTATGTATGCAAGACATAGAAATATATATCCTTCTCTTTAAACCCTAGGTCCATTTTTTACACTATTTTTATGATTGAAAAATGGGTAGAAAGGTGGGTTAAGCTAACCCAAACAAATCCATATTGAATGGATGAGTGTTTACGATATATATAATAATCTAGAGAGGTAATTCAAACTTCATTTAGTTATCCCCATTAGGTGAATGCCTACAATAGTGTTCATTGAATGTATAAAACCATTAATCCATCTTTCAATACTTATGAAATGATAAATTTGACTTAGGATTTAGGTGCTTCACACTTGTATTAGACATTATCATTGTGAGTGATAAAATTGGGAAGAATAGGGTAGTTCCTTTATATGTTATAGTGTTAGATAATGTTTGATAGGTGATTTCTAGATGGGTAGTATGTTTAAACCTATTTTGTATTTCTATGAGACTCTTTGGGTAATTTCTCACACCACTAACACACTAAACATTTGGGCCAACCCATAAGAATTATTTTAATTTAAAAATTGACCATTTATTAGCATGAGATGAAATTGTTAGGTCTGGATAATACCAAAATTATGGTACCTTCTGAGTCTAATGGATCTATCAGGGAGATAGGAAAATTGATCTAATGATCCAGAGATTATTGAGTATGATAATTAGCTAGTTTGACACATACTATGGGACTTAATTTAGGTGAATGATAGAAACTATAGAGGATCAGATGCATGGAAAGCATGTGGATGTGAAATTATGGAGAATAAGAGTCATATATATATGCACAAGTCATATATTATTATCTATAAATGTGAATTATATAAAATGATATTTCAATATCTATAAATTCCCTCTTTTATTTTAGTATTAGAATGAAATAAAAATACTAGAGTAAAAATATAAATAGATGTAACTGAGTGTGGAAAACACACTTTATCTTTGGGATAAGGCTATAAATGTGTGTCTTGATCCAAGAAAACCTGTAATAAATATGTAGTAGTCAATGTCAATAAATTGAAATTTGAAATATAAACTATAAATTAAAGTTGAAACTTAAGAGTAAAGAAGGAGTACACCTACAAGTGACTAAACCATGTTTCCTTGTAAGTTGTTAGAGATTATGCTTCCATTTTGAAAAATTAGAGAATTATGCTTCTTTGTTGAAGAACTTGGATAATTGGGCTTGTATTGATCCTATTTACCATCAATAATTTGTGGATGATACATTCACCTTGGCTCATTCTTCAATGAAAGAGGCTAAGGTGTTAAAAAATCTTTTGAAGGATTATGAAGTTGGTTCTAGATTTAAAAAATTGGATAAGATCTGGCTTTTATTTTACACTCCTTAGGCAAGACAATGAATTTTTTTAATATTCTTGGTTTTAAGGTAAAATATATTCCCTCAACCTATCTTGGCATGTCATTTTCTTGGATAATATTCTTATGGAAACATGGAATTATTTATTGGATAGATTTCAAATAAAATTGGCTCAGTGTAAAGGTGCATTATTATCTCAGGCTATAAAATTGATGTTGATTAAAAGGACTCTTCAGAATTTACCTAACTACCTTATGTCAATTTTCAATGTTTTAAGGTCTATAGTAAAAAAAATTAATAGGAGTAAAAATATTTTTTTGTGGTCTAGAACTAAGGAAAGAAGTAGGTTTCTATTAGTTTTATGGGATGAAGTCTACTTCCCTATTCTTCAAGGTGGGATGGGTATTTCAAAGGTTAGGATAATGAATTATGTTTTAACCTATAAAATTAGGAGGAGATTCCTTAAAGAGGACAATTTATTGATTGAGGTGTTTAAGGCTAAATGTATGACCATCTAGGATAGTGTCAGTTGGTTATATTACGAGTTTCTTCCTCAAGGTTCTTGTTTTTGGAATTGGTTAATTAAGTGTAGGAAAATTTTAAGGAAGGGTTCTAGATGGAAAATTAGTAGAGGTGATAAAGTGTAGTTTTGAAAAGATAATTTGTTAGTTAGATAACCCCTACAAGAGGTTATTCTTTGGAGTGAGTTTTATAGTTATTTGAAAAGGAGATATGGTGAGAAATTTTAGAATTACATCTTTAATAGTAGGGGTAGAAGAGATTAAATAGTGTTAAACCTAGAAGATATTATTGATGACCATGATAAGGTCAATTTTTATCTCAATATAATTTTGAGATGTTTTTTGGTTGGCATTTTTGTGGTGGAGAATGATCTCATCTAGGAATAATCTATGGATTGCATTTTTATTTTAAAGTAGGTTACAAAGAGACTTTTGGAGCTATTCCTGATGGTTTTCCTTGTGAGAAAATTTGGAATAAGAAGATAACCCCTAAAGTGAATATTTTTTTTGGTTGGATATCCAAAACAATATTATCAATATTGACAATCTTTAAAAAATATCTTTATAAATTCCCAATTGGTGTGTCTTTTGTGAAGATAATGTTGAGTCTATTGCACATATTTATTGGATTTCCCTTTCACATTTTCTATTATTAGTCTTATTATTTCTAAGTTTGGTGTGTATTGGGTGTTACATTCTTCCCTTTCAAAAGTATGGTATCAATTTAAAAATCCTTTCAAGAGCAATAATCCTATATAAATCTAGGCTATGGCTTTACCCCATATTTTTGGGGTTTATGTAAGGAAAGAAATTCTAGAATTTATAAGGGGATCAAAATTAAAGTTGAAGTTGTGGTGTTGAAGTTGACTAATATTTTTAGGAATAAATTTTTTTCTTAAGGTGAAGAGGAGAACATGGTTAGTTATTTTGAAATGAATATTGTTGAAAATTGGTGGATTATTTTGAGTCCTAGTCCTTATAAGATTTATAAAAACAAAGATAGGAAAATGACTAAATGAATATATCCCTCCCAAGGCTGGGTTAAATTAAAATTTGATGGTTCTTATAAAGGAAATCTTGGGAAGGTAGGTGGTGGGGGAGTTATAAGGGATAACAATGGTAGGGTGATTGTGGCCTTTACTAGGAACTTTGGTTTTGAAACTATTCATGTAATTAAAGCCCTACTAGATTTATGGGGTGTTAGATTGGCCAAAGAGGTTGGTTCAATTAATATTTATATTTAATGGGACTCCCTGAATATAATTAATTGTCTTCTTACAAATCACAATCCTAGTTAGACTATTAGTAATATTCTTCATGATAATTTTTATATCATTAAGCATTTTCAATAAATTAGAATCATTCACACCATTAGGGAAGGTAAAAAAAAATGTTGATTTGTTTTGCAATAAAGGATAAAACATTAGTGACTTCACCAATTGGTATAATGCTTTTGATTTACCTAGGAAAGTGATTTATTTGATTCATGAAGATAGAACTATTGTCTAAGTTTGTTTATATGGGATTTATCCCTCATACCAAGGTTGTTATTTATGTGGATTGTTACTATTATTATGTTTAATTTCAGTAATATTGGAGGGGTTTTAGGAAGTTATTATTCAAGATTTTGGATCATGGAAAGCAATCATGGTGGGAGTAAATCTAATGTCAAAATGGTATTAAGCACTTAATGTTGAGCATGGGAAATGATAAGAGATTATGGTAGAATTATTTTTGTGTTTTTGGTGATTTGAGTGATGATGGTTATCACACAAGTAGACATGAGGTGATGGTTATTACTATTTTCATGTCCTAAGTGCTACCCATAGAGTTGATTATGGAAATATTATTTTTAGTCGATTGTAGTTATCAAAGATGAGAATGGGTGGTGATTCATGTAGAATAAAACCATTTTTTTGGGGTGTGTAAATAATAACAATGATGTTTAGCCAATTATTGAGGATGGTGATGTTATCTAATGTTTATTGTATGGGATTTATCCCTCATACCAAGGTTGCTATTTGTGTGGATTTTTGATATTATTATCATGTTCAATTTTGGTAATATTGGATGGGTTTTACGAAGTTATTATTCAATATTTTGGATCATGGAAAGAAATCATGGTGGGAGTAAAGCTAATGTCAAAAATGGTATTAAGAACTTAATGTTAAGTATGTGAAATGATAAGAGATAATGCTGGCATTATTCTTGTGTTTCTAGTGATTTGAGTGATGATAGTTGTCAAACAAGTAGACATGAGGTGATGGTCATTATTATTATGCCTATCCTAAGAATTACCCATAGAGTTTATTATGGAAATATTGTTTTTAGTTGATTGTAGTTATCAAAATTGAGAATGGGTGGTGATTTATGTAGAATTTAACCATCTATTGTGGGGTGTGTAAATAATAACAAGGATGTTTATCCAATTATGGAGGATGGTGGTTGTATAATTACATGGAGAAAATTTTTGGTAGTGATAGTAACCTCTCAATTGACTTTATTAAAGGTTGGAATTCTAGAACTATGACTGTGAGGGATGTTACAATTATTGTTACTAAAGATCTAATTTCTCATGTTACTAGGATGAGTAATCATGAAAGGAAATATTTTAAGAATAAGAGGAAATTTTTTTGAGGAAATGGAGTAATTTATTTATTATAGTGAATAATTTATAACTTTTCATGGTGGGTTTCTACGTGAGTCCTCACTTGTGCATTACCATTAAGTGGCAAAGTAGATCATGAAGTATTTAACACTTGAATCGAGGTGTGGTATTTTTTTATCTTATAATTTTTACCTATTGAATCATTTCATACATAATGTTCCTATAAAATTTCCATTCTTTTCTATTAACATCTCTTGAGCACTCAATTATTGAAGTAAAGTTATGAAAATCCCCTTTACCCTATCACTAGGTTCTCATTTTCCTTTTGTATGTCTATGTTAAGTCTCTTGGGGTACAACATCCTATTAATGAAAAATTAATTGATTATTCATAGAAGGAGAAAACATTTATAAATTGAAGTGGAAAGGTTCTAATCATAAGTACATTACCATTAAAATTCCTTGTAAATCCCTTGTGGATATCCCTTGTATCTTATGAAGAAGACAAGATCCTTCATTGTGTTTGAATCTAAGGATGAGTAATCAAAGGATTAAAATGATGATGACAAGGAGAAATTATTAATCCTAAAGGAAAATTAGGTTGAGGTGAAGAATAATGATGTTGAGTCAGAGGATAGTTTATAGAAATATGTTTTGGTGGCTAGTTTAGATGAGGATTATAAGAGGAAGGAAAGGGAAGAGGAAGTGGATGGTGAAAGTGTTCATGAGAGGCCTAAATCCTTGACTATGAATATTAACATCCATAAGACTCTACTATATTTAGTTATTGAGGATATTAAGGCCAATATTTATATTGGGGGCATATCTAGTGCTTGTGGTTTTGATAAAGGTGAAGGTGTAGCTTATAAGCTACTTAAGTTGGAAGCTAGATGGATAATTTATAGGTGGAGAGGAATAAGATATAGGATACCATATATAAGTTAGTAAAAATCAGTACATTTACTATCAATAATTATGTTAATAACATAAGTGTTTTGAAGGAAATCATTAATGTAGGTAAATTTCATCAAAGTGGCATCTGTGCAAGTAAGAGAATCAAAGGTATGGACAAAGAGAATAATTTAGAGGTAGACTCTACTATGGTGGGGAACATTAAATATGTCCTCAAAAATTTGTTTAAATAATGGAGAATCATCCTAAAATATCTAGATATGTAATTTATTAAATATCTAGTTTGATGGTTTTTTACTATTTATCAGTTATTTATATGTTGTGTATAGATAATTATTTCTTAATGTATATGTGTTTTCATTTTTGATTTTTTTTTCCTATCAACAATGGGACTAATTTTTGTAACTAGGTTGGGACCCACTAAAAATCCAAAATTTACCTTTTATAAAATAATATACCCATGTAGTAGAGAAAGTAAGTTGTGATTCAATATGTATTTCAACTCATTATTAACCATATGATTTTTTATTTTAGAGAGCATAGTCTTGTGAAAAAGTTTTTAATCATTTATAGCTCATTAGGTCCTTGTTTACATTTTTAAATTTGTGCATCAGAAACATTATGAATAATGTTAATTTAAAATCATGCTAATAATTATCCAAATGATTAAAAACATGCATAGATGGAAAAAGGAGGTAATTGGACCATCACAAATCATAATCCTTAATATTCCTTAGAAACAAATTGGTAAATAACTTATCATTGGATGCATAGTCCAAATATGTTATATGAAAAAATATAAGATGTTTTTATAGATCACATTTACCATCATAAGGTGTGAACTTATGTGCAAAAAACATTATATTTAAAAGATACGTATAAATATCCAGGGCCAAAGCATTATGTAATAATTGTTAAAAATTAGTTAAATGACCCTCTCTATAATAATATTGTTCCAATTTTAGAACCATATCTTGAAGATAGATAATTGTTCACATAAGATTTTTAGCATTAGGCATAGAATATTGAGTAATTATAGATGATGTCACATAGGTAGAAATCATATACGTCAAAAATTTATTTTGTGTACGAATAGCCATAGAAATTTGAGGATTAACATGTGTTCCCCCACACCATGGGTAGGCACCATTTATATAGCAATAGGTGTAGACATATAAATAATATTATTACTAATCTGAACACCTCTTATATAATATATACATCTAAAAGGTAATCCAATATCATTGAAGACCCCCTTAAGTTGTTTATCATATGTGGATAACATTCTTTGCATTCAAGGTCTTATTCAAATAATAAGTTTTCTTACTAATTAAAATTTAAAAAAATAGAAAGTGCTACTAATTGTGCATGATCTACACCATTAATATCATCAAGATTTAATCTACCATGATATTAATTATTAACTTAATTATTTTATTAATTTTCATTATCAAGTCCATGATTATTTTTGACCCTAGAAATTGGCTAAGTGCAATCAAGCCTTAGATCACATGTGACTAGTGATAGAAAATGATATTAATGGCTCAAGAAAGTGGAAAGCAATTAAGTCCTAACAACCTATTCTATGTGCACACATGATTATCATGGACTAAAAGCAAGGTAGGTACAAGCTGATAAAGGATCAAGTCCACATGCATAAACTAAAAAAAGTGAGATTGAAGACTAATGAGATCAAATGAATTGAGGAACCACAAAAGTGATCATAGGGATAAATGGTAGGAGTTATGACTAATATCTAATCATGACAAGTAACTAGGAAATAATGATGATCGATATGTATATGCCCTTGATCAAACTAGATAAATAATTTCTAAGTGGACAAATAAAGTAATAACTACTAGGTTGGTGACCCATAGAGATCTTAGAAGCCTATAAGATGCAGGCACCTAAGTAGGATAATAAAATGGTTAAACCAAGGATAAACACTATAATAATAATTTGGATTAGAGATAGGATTAATAATGATAGTGTGTATCACTATAAGTGACTTGATCACCTTGTAATGGAACATCCTATGTAATATTATACAATAAACTATGATATCAAATGAAGGAAATTGTTATCATACCTAGTAATGTATATTTAATGTCAAGATTCACACTTGAATAGAGTATTATTCTATATAATTCACACATATATATTTATCTACTACTATATGGTGATATATTGATAAAAATTTTACTTTGGATATCGATGCATACACATAGTAGATGTAAAATAAAGGGACTTCACACATGATAATTGGTGAGTGAGGAAATGAAACAACCACCAATTCATGTAACTAACCCCAACCTATATTTAGGAGATGGTGAGTGGAGGTGATATATAAGACTTACCAATAGATAGTTAAGTTCCCACACATATGATTAATGCAGAGGGTAGAAGGTAGAGTGGGCATGATCTATGAGAGGTAGAAAGGGAAATTTACATGGAAGAACCAAATGAGAAAGACACAAATAGTCATAGGTGTAATTATAATTGATATAAGGTGATAGCCAAGAGGAACCCTACATAAAGTGGAGAATATGACTCAAGAAATAGTATAAGGATCTGTAAAAAAGTAATGGCAAGAAGAGGAATTTATCATAGATTATTTTCACTCTAGTGATGGGTAATTAAATTTGAGTGATCAGAAGTGGGTATAGGAAGAAGAAGATAATATATTCTAATAATAGGATAAGTGGGAGGAAACTATTTAAGGAGTTCCTATTTCCCCTTTATTTAAAGTGCATGCTCATAGATTCCATTCATAATTATAATAGTTTTAAGACACCAATAACTTGGGTGATAGTAGAAGATTTATTACATACTATGATGAAATAATTATGATATAGTATTTAATTCATTACCAACCACTTGAACAAGTTGTTACACAACCAATGTAATGTGTGGATACAATGCAGTATGGTATAACACCCATAAGAGGGGTTGTAGGTCCTTAAACAAGAATTTTGACACAAGGAAGATAAAAAAGTATTAGAGGACCATTGGTGGCCTAAAAAAATATCTATATGGATATATGATCCATAATACAAATGATTTTATTAGTTTTTGAGTTTTTCCACTAGTAGGATCAAGTCAATTCTTAGGCATGCCTTCATATAGTATGTTAATGAAACAAGCCTTATAGATAATTATTGCTCCTATGTCTACCCTTCAGATATTTAATGGGATTTATTTGATTTTATAAGACTATAATGGGGTCCATAATTATTCCAAAAATGTTTATAAGTGTGAGATCATGTGGTTTAGGAAGGGAGTAACTTTATTAGAGTACAAGGAAGGCTAATTTACCACCACTCTGCTAGATTAAGTGCATACCTAATATATGAATCTAGACCCTAAATAGATAGTCATGGACTATGATTTCCAAAAAAAATTATTCCTAAATTATCTCATCATTTATTGATTTTATTAGTATATCTATTTTTCATTCAATAAAATCAAGCAAGAACTGGAAAAGAATGTCAAAAAAATGACACTAGGTTTAAAACCCTAGTGCTGAAGCTCTCTTATGAAATTCACCTAGGATAACATGATGAATGGTTTGTTAGAGGGTTGTTTGTAATTATTTAGAACAACTTATCTATGAATATTTTCACAAAACCAATAGAATAACTATAGGAAGCAATAATATATTAAGATATTTGGATCACAAACATGAGATTTAGCCTAGTCATGGAGGTGTAGATTATGTCAATGACATTACTATCCAATAAGCTAATAACTAAAAATGTGAATGACACATGAAATAGAATATGGTACATACATTTTGAGATGGAATGGAATAAAAATAGTAATTGTTTAAGGAAGAATTTAAGGGACCTCCTCACAACATGTGAAATTTTTCATGAGGTCCATGACAAGCACAACTACCCTCTTCTATAATGTGCCACTTAGACAAATGTGTCCCTATACTATAAAATTTATGACACCTCTACCCACAATAATCAATATTTTTAGGTGATTTATAAACTCCACCAGGCACAAAAGTGAGTTGTGTGACATTCCACTATAATAAAATCCAACCTAAGACCTATGAACCAAGGCTATGGTATACCACTTAATTAAGAATATGGTAACTATGGGAAATAATGTGGTAACAAAGGTCATGTTAGATGAAACAAAGGTGGTAAATTTACATAATTATCTTGTTATAAATTTGGATCACTATAACTCTATTAGCATAATTTCCCCCAATATCCTACTTGTGGGTATTGTCATGGTGCACACAAGGTCAAGGAATTTCTAGACCTTTATGTGAAGATCACACAAAAGGGAAATTTGATAAGGGTGTCAGTATGATAAGATGTGCACATAATCTTAACCATTAGTTATTGAAGGTATATAATAATAATAATTATATACCAAAGGTGCATATTACTACATGTAGTGGAATGACTACATAGACAATAATGATTTCTAATGATAAGGCTAAAATAGAATATGACCCTTAAAGTCTAAAAAAAATAGTGTACCCAAAAACCTATATGTAACCTTTTATAGAGATACCACACTAAGATAAGGTATTGCATGAATCCACGGTGGTAATATATAACTTATAGGAGGAGATTCAACTTACTCAAGATCTAGATGATAAAACTTAGTGTGAACTCCAAACACATGGAGAGTAGGATAATGATCTTCTTGACATATTAACCATCCTACATTGTAATGTAATGGCTCCCATGATAAAATAATTTTTTTAAAGTGTAAGCATAAGTAGCTAACTAATGTGTTTTCCAAATATCTATCACAAGTCCATGATAGTAGATTAGCCTTGAATAAAGGCCATGACCAAGAACTACTCATCAATGCAAACATCAATGGATGGTCACTATGCGACATACTAATGGATATAGTAATTGAGATAAATATCCTCATATGAGATGCATGGTGTAAGATGGAAAATAAAATAGTACAAACATACCCTCAAGTATTATTCATAGATAATAATACCAAAGTGCATAACATGGGAATTCTACCTAATGCTAATGTCAAAATAATGGATGCTAAATTTTGTGCAAAATTTGAAGTGATAGAGATTGATAAGTTTGAAAATTACACAAAATTACTTGGTAGACCCTATTGCTATACCAATAATTTAGGCATTAGCTTAAATAAATACTACATGAGACTTGATGATGAGAGTGAGCATGTGGTTATCTAATTAACAACTGATCAAGGTGCCTAATATGTCAAAATCATTGAGATAATAAACAAGTTCAATAAAATACATAACATCATAATGCATGACATGGATAACTTGGATCCATGTGGAGATAGTATTATGAGATGTGATGATTCCCAATCTACCCATGATGCCATGATAATTTCCAATGATACCGGTGGGTGTAAGATGTTTAACATTATTCTTATTATTGAGGTTTGGCATTGATGTTATAATTTATGTATAAGGTTTTTGATAAGTTATTCATGAGGTAATTGAAGAGTGTAGATATGAAAGAGACTATTGATCATTGTTTTATTGATTTTGAGATTATAATATATGTTCTTATGACTACATGAGTGTAGATATGAAAGAAAATATTGATCATTATTTTATTGATTTTGAAATTTTAATATATGTTATTATGATTGAATGAGTGTTGTGAAGGTCATTATGGAAGGACCTTGTCATCAAAGTTATCAAGTGCTTGAGCCTAGTAGTGTCTTGAGAAGGTATATACATAGGATGCCTAGTCTTGTCCATGAAGGAGCATGATGGATTTGTGAGATGAATGTTCATAGTCATGATCAGTTGTATAAGGTTGATTGATCATGTATATGAGGCATTATATCACTCATTTGAGTATCAAGGTAAGCTTACAAGGGTAAGATCTTTAGACCAAGTTTGCACTTAGACCACTCGTAGACCCTACCTATCCTAATGAGGCATCATGATTTGGTATCAAGACATATGAAATGTGTATGACACTATTTAAGCATGATAAATGTTGTTTAATTATGTGAATTATGTGTAGATAACATGGAAAGAGGCCTAAAGGCCACTTTTAAGACCTAATGTGGTTTACAGGTCAAGGTCTAGAGAGCAAAGAGAGAGAGAGAGAGAGTGGCCTAATGAGGGGTCATGATCACATTTTAGAGTTTTTGAACTATTTTCACCATTTTAAAAGTTTATTTATGTTGTTTCAAGTGTGTTAAGTTAGTTTCAGGTCATATCATGAAGGACAAGGCATGAATTTTTTTTTAGGTCTCTTAAGTACACAAAATGAAGGGTTCTCAATCAAAGAAAGATTTTTTTGTGCTCATTAGATCATAAAACTCTAAATGGGAACCTAAGATATTCATTTTAGATGTGGAATCATCCTAATTAAAAATTCAAGGTATTTTTTTGGATTTAGGGACTATGATTTATGAATGATTGTTAAGAATGGAAATAGGTTTAAACCCTCCTAAAACCCTAATAAGGACCCAATGTTGAATATATTGATCAAAAGTGCCTATAATGGATTGGTATGGATAGATAAGTGATTTTAGGTTGTAATAAAATCCCTCATGAACCTATTGGTTTTATTTAGTTGTTAAGTGTGTGAGTAGAACCTATAAGAAAGTGCTAATTTCTTAGAGATTTGCTATAACAGTCAAAGTTGACCTAGTCAAAGTATGAAAATGGATGGATTATGAAGCTTGAACTCATTTTTCATGTAAATTAAGGTTTTTTTATATAATATATCCCTCGAGTGTGCTAAAATAGTCATCCAAGTTAGTCAATCGCTAACAAGCCTAATAGTGGAAACAATGAAAACCCCAAGCAACAATGAGAAGAAGATTAGGGATGTGCTACCATGATATAATGATGAAAAAAAGTATATGAATATTTTATTTGATACTATTATTTCATATTAATTTTTGGTATAAATATTTGAATTCAAGTACAGTATTGAAAATGATGAAGCCAAAATAGCTTGTCTGACTCAATAAGGTGTGTAGTGAGGTCAACAAATTGGTTTATAAAAACAATAGTTGCACTAGAACATATGATATTTATATTTTACGATGGTCTATAGATGTCAAAGGTTAATATACTTCCATAATAATCCATTGAAAATGTCTATATAGGTGTTGGAGGTCTGAGTCATCATGACTAGTCTTTGAGGAAAATTAGGAATTCTGAGTGAGCAAGTTATAGGAGTATATTTTATTCCTTTTGACCTATGTGATGAATTATAATTCACTTTTTGAAATTTTAAAGGTTATTTATATGTTATTTATTCTCATTTTTTTGTGTTTAAATAACATTTTATCCTAATTTGTTTAAGACAGACCTTTATGTGTGTATGAAGGCCTAATGTGAACAATACTAATGGTGTGCTTCAAATAGTGGTTGGAGATAAAAGTGTCATGGACCTAAGATTAAATAATTAGGGGTATATTTGAGTGATATATGATTTTTTTTTATCTATGTGTGTATTTTTAAAGTTTTCCAATGAATTCAAAGGGTAATGTGTACTAATGAAGGCCTAATTGCATTAGGTCTCCTTAAGGCCTAAAAGAGGTTTTGATATTATAAGTTGTGGAAAAAATATTTTAATGATTGATTAATGTATTAAATGTGACATAAGACCTATTTTAATGGTAATCCAAGTTTATAAGTGTGTATGAATAACCAAGAGGTGTGTGAGCTAGAGCATTATATATGGACAAGGACTAATAGGCCTAATTATTTAGATAGTGTGTGTGTGTGTGTGTGTTATGCAAGTGAAGGAAATAACATTTTGAAGTTTTAAAGGAGATATTTTATACCATTATATGTGTTTATATAAAATATCATGAAGATATAACATGGGTAATGTATATGAATATCAAGTTCATGTGACCTAATCTATCTTAAAGGGACCTAGTTGAGTGAAGAGACCTAGAAGGATTTTTAAAGGGATAAGAGTATGAAGAGATGAGGAGGTGGTCATCATCATTTGGTTTATAAATAGGGTGTTATAAATGTGATCAAATCAATTAGGTGGTTGAGTTGGTGCTAAGTAATTTAAGGGGTTGGTGCCTCTTTGTAAGTTGGTGTTTGCTAAAGCCTAGTTGGGTTAGTGCTTAGCTAATTGGGGTTGGTGCTCCATGTGAAGTTGGTGATTCAAAAAATTGAGATATTTTGACTTATAGGACTATAGTCCATTTTTAGGGTTAAGTGTTTTTTATTAACTTTAAGGTTTTCCCACTCATATGTGTGTTTTTGTGTTATGCTCATGTGAATGACTCTTTATGCATTGTTACATATTTGTATTGCTTTGATGGCTTAAATAATGTTAAAGTACATGTGAAATAATGTTTTAAGAGATTGATTCACCCCTATCAATCATTTTTTTTCCAATAATTAGTATTATATCATGGCTTTTGAAGTAAGTATAACAAATTTATGGTTATTCTAAGAAGCACAAGATGTCTAGTGAATAAAAAGAAGACAACATATATGATGAAGAAGTCTGTTATGAAAATTAAGAAGGAGAAGATGAATCAGACCTTGAATCTAAGCTCATAAGTTCCCTTGATGATTTAAATCATCAAAATAAGATTATCAAGGATATCAAGAGTCAGTTAGAAGGTGTCAACACAAGGTTTAGGTCAAAGGAAGTTGACTATGACCAGTTGAAGATAGAGCTAGATTCCTTGAA
This sequence comes from Torreya grandis, assembly GCA_037957365.1. Taxonomy (NCBI): domain Eukaryota; kingdom Viridiplantae; phylum Streptophyta; class Pinopsida; order Cupressales; family Taxaceae; genus Torreya; species Torreya grandis. The sequence continues at coordinate 1,253,757 of JARHVA010000686.1, read as the reverse complement.
GGTTGAGCATGAGAAACTCATATACAAGATGATTAATCTTGAGAAAGAGCATGAGAAGTCAGAACAAGACAAGATTACCAACATGAAAATACCAATCAATCAACCCAATGCAATAAAGGATAAGTTATCATGGAACCTTTGGAAAAGGAGTAATCAGTCAAGAGGTGAGTATAGAAATGTTTTTTGCTACAATTGTCACAATATCGGACACATTACAAGATTTTATTTTAATAGATTTATAAGGCCCTAAAGATTAAAAAAGATATATGAATCTCCTAGAGTGCATGAGAAGGGTTAAACATTGGTATACAATCCAAATCAAGTTAGTACTGATCATATCGATACTAAGAGTCAAGATGGACTATTTGTTAAGGAAGCACATAGACTAAAGTGGATTCTATGCTAGCTCAGATTTCCTTTCAAATTCAATATGAAGGCATGAAATGGTATATAGATAATTTTTACCCAAGACATATAATAAGAGACAAAAATAATTCCATCTCATTAAAGAATAATGATGCAATAATAGTGAGGTTTGTAGACAACACAATTACCAATATAGTTGGCAAGGGTATCTTGATTCTGTACAATGGAAAAACTAAGACATAAAATGTGTTGTATGTGGAAGGTTTGAAACATAACCAGCTTAGTTTAATTAAAATGTGCAATCAAGGACACACGCCAACCTTTCATGATATAGGATGTGAGATAAGGAGAGCTAAATTAGTAAGGTTAATTGCCAATGATAAAAGGAATAAGAATAATCTATATGTCTTGAATGAGATCAAGAAGGAGAGATTCTTTATGAGGAAGATGGATGAAATTTTCATATGGAACATGAGGTTAGGTCACCTAAAATTTGACAATATAGTCAAGATAAACACTAATAATCCTATGAAGAACATGCCTAAGATCACCAAATCTACAAACATACTTTGCAAGGCATGTAAATATGGTAAGCAGACTAGAACAAGGTTCAAGTCCAAGGAGTAATCTACAACTAGACCCTTATATTTAATACACATTGATCTCTATGGGCCTACAAGAATTCAAATGGTTCAAGGAGATATCTACTTCATATTACTCATAGATGACTACACAAGAATGAATTGGGTAACATTATTGAGAGAAAAATTAAAAGCTCTTGACAAGTTTAAGGCATTCAATGTTGTTGTTGAGAATGAGAAGAATGAAAATACGAAGTGTCTAAGATCTCATAGAGGAGGAGAGTTTTGTTCCAATGATTTTTATGACTCATATGAGGTTCATGGAATAAGGAGATAGTTCTTAGTAGCTAAGACACCTCTATAGAATGGGGTAGTGGAAATAAAGAATAGGGAAGTTCAAGAGATGGATAGAAGTATGATAAATGATTATATATTATTTGATGGATATTAGAGATAGGTATTAATTATTTTAGTTTAAATTTTTAATAGAGTATAAATAATTACTAATGGAAACAAGACTCCTTACGAATTATGGAAAGGTAGACCTACTAATGTGGAACAGTTTAGAGTGTTTAGGATCAAATGTTTCATGAAAAGAAATAATGAATACTTATGAAAGATTGATTATATATTTGATGAATTCATATTATTAGGATGATCATCAATGATCATACCCTATAGATGTTATAACAAGAGGTTATAGAAGATAGTGGAAAGCACCAATGTGAAGATTGATGAGAAAAAGGAATCTCACTTAAAATCAAAGGATGCTTTAGAGAATTTGGACTTCAAGAATCAAGAGGAAACTATAGAGTTTGATGATGAAGAATAAGAATTTGAGGAAATATAAGACAAAAAATGCCCCTCAAGATAGATTCAAATAGATCACCCTAAATCTCAAATCATTGGCAACAAGAATGTAGGTATGCAAACAAGGAAGAGAATGGTAAGTAATATAAACCAAGATAATGTTGTTCTATTATCTAATATTGAACCTAAGAATATTATAGAAGTAAGTAAATAAAATTTTTGGATAGGCGAAATGAATGAGGAGTTAGACCAAATAGAGAAGAATGAGACTTGGGAACTAGTTCTTAGGCTTAAAGACAAAAATGTCATTAGGACAAAATGGGTGTTTAGAAACAAGTTGGATGAATATGGAGAAGTCACTAGGAATAAGGCTAGATAGATATGTAAAGTATATTCACAAGTTTAAGGGATAGACTTTAAGGATACATTTGCACTAGTACTAATATTAGAGGCCATTAGATTATTTGTATTATATTCAAGATTCAAAGGGTTTAATGTATACTAGATAGATGTCAAATCTACCTTCTTAAATGGGAATTTGAAAGAGGAGGTGTACATAGAGCATTCTGAGGGGTTCTCACTATTAGGTGATATGAACTATGTTTGTATATTGAAAAAGACTCCTTATGGTCTAAAGCAAGCTCTTAAAGCTTGGTATGTCAGGCTGGATAGGTATCTATTGGATCAAGGATTCAAAAGAAGAGTTACAAATAGTAATCTATACATAAAGTAAGAAGATTACCATCAATTGATAGTAGTCATCTATGTGGATGACATCATCTTTGGTGGAAAGAATCAAAACATAACCAAGGCATTTTTAGAGGTGATGAATAAAGAGTTTGAGATGTCCATGCTAGGAAAAATATCATTATTTCTTGGGTTGCAAAACACTCAATCTAAAAAAGGTATATTCATTTCACAAGCCAAGTACATAAGAGAGATGTTGAAAAAGTTTGAGATGGATTATTACAAGTCAATTAGTACCCTTATGATCATAGGGTGTAAGTTGAGAAATGAAAATGAGTCTCCAAAGGTCAATCAGATGTCATATATGTCAATGATTAGAATTTTATATACACCACTACCTCTAAACCTAAAATCATGTTAGTAGGTCTTGTGGAAAGGTTTCAAGTATATCCAAAGGAAAATCATTTGTAAGTAATCAAAAGGATACTCAAGTATCTTAAGGGGACTATGGAGTATGGGTTATGGCATCCAAGGAGTAAATATTTCAATTTGACATCTTATATATATTCAAACTAGGAAAGAAATATAGATGATATAAAAATTACTAGTGGAGGAGCCTTTTCCTTATGTGGGTGCCTAGTTTCATGGATAAGCAAGAAGTAACCATGATTAGCATTATCCACTTGTGAGGATGAGTAAATTTAATTAACTTCATGTTGCACTCAGGTCTTATGGATGAGATAGACCCTAAAATACTACAAGGTGGAGTATGACGATCCTATCCCTATCTATTATGACAATACAAGTGCTATAATCATCTCAAAGAACCCTATTATCCATTAAAGTAGTAAGTACATTCCATTAGGTATCAGTTTATAAGAGATAAGGTAATAAAACAAAGTGTCAAACTTGAATATGTTTCTACATAAGATCATACTATAGAAATTTTGACCAAATGACTTCCAAAGGTTACATTTGAACACCTAAGATAAGAATTGGGTGTAATCCTTGCCCCTAGTAATCATTAAAGAATCCAAGTACTTAGGTAGGGATAATTAGGTTCATTATCTCTAAGAATAGGTGAGTTTTTATAAGAAAGGATGTGGGAACATGTTTGTGTTAGGACTCATAAATTCACAGTCCTATGTGTTGGGGTTTTTGTTGCAAAGAGTTTGATCCAAGGAGTTACATAAATCACTTTGTCATTTATGTCAAAGGGGGAGAAAGAATAGAATGGGGAGATAAGAATGATCAATTTTGAGTGGGTTTTTCCATTAATGACAAAGGGGTATATTATTGAGCATTGTTCATGTTGTTGAGGTTTAGCATTGATGTTGTCATTGATGTCAAAGGTTCTTGAGAAGGTCTTCATGAGGTTATTGAAGAGTGTAGATATGAGAGAGAATATTGATCAATGTTGTAGTGATTATGAGAGTGTAATATATGTTATTATTATTTCATGAGTGTTTTTAAGGTCAACATGGAAGGTCCTTATTGTCAAATTTGTCAAGTGCTTGACCCTAGTAGTGTCTTGAGAAGGTATGTGCATAAGCTGCCTAGTCTTGTACATGAAGGAGCATGCTGGATTGGTGATATGAATAAATGTAAGAATTATCAATTGTATGAGGTTGATTATACATGTATATGATGAATTATATCACTCATGTGAGTCTCAAGATAAACTTACAGGGGTAAGATCTTCAGAACAAGTTTGCACCTAGACCACTCCTAAACCTTTCCTGACATAATGATGCATCATGATTTATTGTCAAGAAATATGAAGGGGGTATGGAATTTTTTAAGAATGAGAAATGTTGTTTTATTATTTTAATGATGTGGATATCACATGGAAAGAGGCATGAAGGCTAGTTTTTAGGCCTAATGTAGTTTGTAGGTCAAGGTCTAGAGAGCAAAGAGAGAAAGTATGGCGTAATGAGAGGTCATTATCATATTTCAGATTTTTTGAAATATTTTAAGAATTTTTATAGGTTTTTTATTATATTTCAAGTGTTTCATGTAATTTTATGTCATATCATGAAGAACAAGGCATGAAAAATTGTTTTAGGTCTCTCGAGTGTATAAAATGAAGGGTTCTCAACCAAAGAAGGATTTTATTGTGATCATTAGCTCATAAAAGTCTGAATTTGAACATAATATATTCATGGTATATGGGTAAGGATCCTAGCTAAAAAATTTATTCATTTATTTTTTGATTGACGGACTATGCTTTATGAATGGTTGTTAAGAATGGAAACAGGTTTAAACCCTCCTAAAACCTTAATAAATATCTGATGTTGAACATATTGATCAAAAGTGTGAAAAATGGATTGGTATGGCTATATAATTTATTTGATTTTTTATTTAAATCTCTCAGTCACCTCCATATGTGATTGAGTTGTCAAGTGTATGAGTAGACCCTATAGGAAAGTGCTAATTTATCAAAGATTTATTATAACAGTCAGAGTTAACCTAGTCAGAGTATAAAAATGGATGGAGAATGAACCTCTAAACTCATTTTTCATGTACATTAAGGTTTATGGATATAAAATATCCCTCAACTATGCTAAACTGGTCATCCAAGTTAGCCAGTCCCTAATAGGCCTAATGGTGGAAACAATAAAAAACCTAGGCAATAGAGGGAAGAATATTAAGGATGTGTTACCATGATAGAATGATGAAACCAAGTACATGAATATTTTTTTTGATACTGGTACATACTATTAATTCTTTTTATAAATATTTAAATTTAATTATAGTGGTGAAAATGATGAAGCCAAAATGGCTTATCTAACTCAATTAGTTTGTATGTAGTGAGGTCAACAAATTGGTCTATAATACTAATAGTTGACAATAGACCATATGATATTTATATTTTAGGATGGTTTTTATATTTAATAGGTAATTAGACATTAATAATAATTCATTTATAATGTTTATATAAGTGTTGGATTTTTGAGTCATCATGACTAGTCTTTGAGGAAAATTGGCAATTCTGAGTGAGCAAGTTATAAGACTATTTTTGAGTCCTTTTGCCCTATGTGATGAAATATAACTCACTTGATGAATTTTTTGAGGTATTTTAGTTTATTTTTATGTGATTTATTTTCATGTTTATGTGTCTAAATAACATGTTATCTTCAGTTGTTCAAGACAGGCCTTTCTGTGTGTATGAAGGCCTAATGTGAATAGTACTAATTATGTGCTTCAAGTGGTGGTTAGAGATGAAAGTGTCATGGAAATAAAATTAAATTATTGTGGGTTTATTTTAGTGGTATATTATGTGTTTCTTCCATGTGTGTATTTTTTAAATTTTTTTAAGGAGTTCAAAGGGTAACGTGTATTAATGAAGGCCTAATTGAATTAGGTCTCCTTAAGACCTACAAGAGGTTTTGATCTTGTAGGTTGTGTAATGACGTATTTTGATTGATTAATGTATTAAACATGATATAATACCTATTTTAATTTTAATCCAATTGTTTAAGTGTGTATGTCTGACCAATAGGTGTGTGAGCTAAAGGATTATATAAGAACAAGGCCTAAAGGACTAATTGTCTAGCTAGTGCATGTGTGTGTGCAAGCAAAGAAAATATAATTTTGAAGATATGAAGGAGCTATTTATACCATAATATATGTGCAAATAAACTATCATGAAGATATAATATGGGTACTTTAGATGAATATCAAGGTCATATGACCTAATTTGTCTTGAAGAGACCTAATTGAGTGAAGAGACCTAGAAGGCAGTTTGAGAAGGATAAGAGTGTGAAGAGATAAAGAGGTATTCATCATCATTTGGTTTAGAAATATGGTGTTATATATGTGATAAAATAAATTAGGTCCTTGATTTAGTACTGATTCATCTAGGTATTTGGTTCTTCCTTGCAAGTTGGTGCTTAGCTAGTTGGGGTTGGTGTTCCATGTGAAGTTAGTGCTTAACAAAATTGTTATCTTTTAACTTATATTACTATATTTCATTTTCATGGATTAGTGTGTTTTTGTGTTATGCTCATTTTAATGATTATTTATTCATTTTTATATCTTTGTAATATTTTGATGGTTTAAGGAATGTCAAAGTACATGTGAAAGAAAGTTTTAAGAGACTGATTCAACCCCCCTACCTCTCAGTCATTGTGTTTATAGCATAGGAATTGTATCAGGTAACCAAAATAATGTGCAAGGTAGTATACCCAAAATACCTATTTAAAAATACATTCTCAACCATGCACATCAATGATAGAACTTATTACAAAGTGGCTGGCTAAATGTGTGGCATGGTGTGTTTTATACACTAAAATTTTGGATATTTTGAACTCTAGAGAATGTGAAAGTCCCAAAAGTTCATAATAAATCACCCTATTAGTATTAAAAATGTTATGGGACAAATGCAATCATTCTATAAATTTCTTGGTCCCATCCTTACACATTGCATGTATGAGATGACCTAAGAATCCAAAAATAGTTAAAACAGACATAGAGAACCAAGCATAATTGGGTGAATGAAATGAGAGGAAATGGGAGATGAGAATAAAACTTTATAGGTAGTGTGGAATGATTTACATAATAAGGTCAAGTTATTATTGGAAAATCGATTACTTTTTTGTGTCTTGTAATACCTTTTCAAATAGGGGAAAATGTATACACTCTAATTTCATCACTTTTGTGTCTAAATTTAAAACAGAATGAATTTTTGAAAAATCACACAAATTTAATCAAAAATCATTAATTAATCTAAATGTTCCATATAATTATTGATTTGATCATGAATCATGACAACACATCCCTAATTTGGGAAAAACACTATAACACAACATCAAATTTATCAAAAACATCCCAATTCAAGTTGACACTTTGTAATGTTACCACAAGACAATTAAATGAAATATTGGATTGAAAAAAAAACATTACAAACTACATATTAATTCCCATGGCTAATTAAATTTTGATTAATTAGGCCTATTTCCCCTTTAATGTGAAATTACATATATTTTTATAATTTTTTTATTTTTAAAATCAAATTTGGATTATTGCATCACCAAAGATGACATCACTAAGGCAAGTGTGCAAGACAAAGGTATGAAATGATCTTACACAATCAACATTTATCTTAGAAACATCTTACAAACACAATATCCTCATAATTTTAAACTCTTACATACTCCATGCTTCCATTAAAGGAGTTTCTTAGAAAATCACCCTCTAAAATTTATGAGGATGAAGATTGATCATCAACCATTGATCTTAATATTGGATAAATGGCTCACATTTGAAAAAAAATAAATATATAAATTTATAATTTTTCCCTCATATTATATAATATTTTTATGATAGACTTACTATGCCAAAATAATAATAAAAATATTCACCAATTCCTTTGTTGCTCAATCAAAACATGCATAGCGCAAAGGGAGATTTTATCATAATCATGCCATGACATTGATGAATAATCCAAGATCCATATTTGGGCCAATCAAACTTGAATTACATCAAGATAAAGAGATATAAAGAGAAGGTAAAAGTTGTATTCTTTTTCTTCTTTATGTTTGTTTACCTATTTCTTATACTTACCCAATCCAAGGACATGCACCTGGGTTTTATGCTGTATGAATTTCAATTGGATTTAATAATAATGTGAAACTAACTCCATTATAATCATGTGTTTACATATGGCACACCTAGTGGGACTATCACCCTAAAACCTCCTTTAAAATGTCAAAATATTCCTCTAATTAAGAAATTAGCTTAGAATTGATCTAACTTTCTCTTCATTTTCTTATAATTTTTTCCAATTTATGTTCCCATAGTATCAGTGGGAATGCTCTACCAATAAACAACATCACTCTACATTATCTACAATATCACCCTATTAATCAATGACATCGTTTTATAGTTTTTTGTACTTTTTAGGAAAACAACAATTTTGATTTGTAATTCAGTGATATCAACTTATAAATTAATGGATTTGCTCTTGGTTGTCCTAAAAATAGTCATTTTATGAAAATGGTATAGTCTTTCTGCATATCAACAATTTTGACTTGAAAATAGATAGAATTGACCTAAGAATCATTGGAAAGACTTTGCTAATCCATTTTCTTCTATTTTCTCAATTTTAGTAATATTGATCTTAGAAATGATGGATTTGATAGTACAAATAGTTATTTCATTTATGTTTTATTTCTCATTATGTTTTTAATTTTAAATGGTGATATCACCCTATATATTAATGGGATTACCCTATTAAATGATGATATCACACTATTAATTGGAAAAATCACCAGCTTTATATCTTTTGCTTCCTATGTCTATAGATCAATGTGATTACTATGTCAAATGGAAGGATCAACCAACTACATGATAGGATTACTCTATTATAAATTTCATAGACCAAAAAAAAACATTGATTCAACTTATCTTTCTTGTCAAATACCACATTTCAAACTCTATTATATTTTTAATTCAAGTTTGATCATAAAAGAAGTGGTTATTTCCTTTTTAAAAAAAAATTATAATTGTTTTCTAAACAAACTCTAGTTTGGTGCCTAAAAATAACCAACACTTGTGCTTGGTGTTCTAAAAAAACATTCACTTTGATTACTTGCATGTATGTATTTCTTATTTTTTTATGGTTAATCTATTATGTGTATGTTCTCCCCTTGCCCACTTGTGGGACCCTGGGTGACCAAAAACATAATGATTATTATTTGTCTATTCCTAAATCGTAACCAGAGTATGCTCTACTCTTTCCCCCTTGTGGGATCCTAAGGATCAGAAATAACAAATCTTCCCTTTTTATTTTGGTTATGTGGGGTGGATTTATTTACCTTCTCATGAGTCTATAGGGCATAGTGATTGGGATTTTGTCTCCCAACTTATGTACCAACCTTGTACATCTAACAGGGTATATAAATTGAAGGTAGTTGTTGAAACAACTAAGAAGCTATATTTTTAAAGCAAAATCTATGAAATTAAGTGGTTTATCCATAATATTAAGCTATCAAACATCACCTTTGAAGTCCAAATTTTTGGTATAACTTCATTTAGATCTCACAACTGAAGTGGTCATGAATAGGATAAACTTTGCCATGAATTACTTGTTATTTCTTCTTATATGACATATTTTGAGCCCCATGTACCATAAGGTATATTGGGGTGCATTCATAAAAAGCCTTATCAAAATTTTAGCTTAAAACCTTTAGGTCATAAATGATTTGTAGTGAGATGGAAACAAACCTCCCCAAAGATCTCAAGACATATAAATTTAAGTGAGGGTTAAGATATTAACCTATTCCTACTTCTTATAAGGTAGATACATGGGTTATAGTCATGTAATACACCTATTTTTATACTAAAGATAGGGCTTATTTTGAATGTGTGTTGTTGATTATTTATTTGTTTTAAACTTGTTTTGTGTGACATACCTTACACATTAAGCAATTCAAAATTTTCCTAAGTACAAAAACTTTTTCATTACACATTTGCATGATAAGGCATTATTCTACCCAAATTTTGAATCATTTTTATCCCCTTCTAATTTTATATTGTCCAACTAAAATGGTACTCAGTTGGTATTGTACCATTATGCTACCCATTTAAAATTAAATTCAAAACCAAATCCAAATCCCAAATCAAATTCAAAATTCAAAATCCAATTCTAATTCAAATCCAAATCATTCCAATTTTCAAAACTAGTCAAATGTTTTAAATCAAGCCAACTCTTCTAAATATAGGTAAAATAATCAAAGTCAATTAAATTCAACCTTAAAATCATCAAGGTCAAACAATAAAGTCAAATTCAACTTATAAAGTTAACTATTACAAGTTAACAATTCCAATTTCTCTAATTTAAACATTTTTACCAAGTTAAACATTTTCAAAAGTCAAAGGTCAAATTTAGATTGAGATAAAGTTAACTTAAGTAAAATTCAAAGGAAAATATAAGTGAAATTTCAATCTAAGTCAACACTTTCAAAATCAAAAACTTTAAAAATTCAAATTCAACCTTTAAATCAATTCGATAGAGTTAAATGTCTCAAGCCAAACTAATTCAAATTGAAATCCAAAATCAAAGTCAAATTTTGTAAGTTCAGAGTTCAAAGGTCAAAACAAAACAAAATTTTGTAAAGTTAAACATTAATAAAATCCAAATATGATTATTTTCCAAATCTAAGGTCCATTGTTCAAATTCTCAAAGCTTTCTTAACATACAAAATCCTTATGAAATTTGAAAAGTAGCTTGAAATAGAACAAAACATTACCCTTTGACATTGATAAGTCTAGTCTAACATTTTACTTTGATCAAGAGACATTTCAATATTACACAAAATCATATATTTACTTAAGAACACTTTTAAAATTTAAAATTTGACTTCAAATTGATAAACAATGTCTTTTAGACAAATTCAAATCAAATAAATTTAAATATCCAACTTTGCTTCAAGATGAAGATTATTAATCCAAACATGCCTAAGTATACATGAAGTGGGGATTTATACAACCCTACTCTATATGAAAATTTGTATTATGATCCACTTTGGTTGTTATAAAATAATGAAAACCAAGAGGATGAGGTACATCAATGTGTATATGAGGACATACCATTCAGAATAGAATAAGTACATAGCCATGCTAAAATTGAGGGCATACCTCTAGATTCAAATTCAAATCACAAACAATATCTTAAACAAAGTAACATTCAAAATATATGATCATCTAATAAAGGTAAATGTTAACTTTAGACCCCTCCTAATCTTCCCAGCTTATTATCTCCTAATTATAACAAACTAGTCAGATTTTAGCTTGTTTATCTACCTCTCTAACTACATCTTCTTTATAAAATCCCCAACTTGTGGACTAAAATCCACCCATAGACAAAACCAAAATAAGATTAATTAGATAATCCTTTATTGAGTGCAGATTAATTCACAAATCCTGAGTAAACACTCTAATGGATTCATTGCTACAAACTACTAGTAATTCACTTAAACAAGTCCCTTCTAATTCACATATAATCCTTCATAATTCCTATTAAATCTCTTATTCCATTCCATCAAAATTGTTCCCCAATATACATCATGTCACCTCTAATTCCCAACAAGTCCCATATAATTCCAAGCAAATCCCTTCCTCCAATCCATCATAAATATTCCCTAATCCACATAAATTACATTTTAATCCACATCAAATCACTTATATACAACAATAAATCCCTTATATTTCCTAACATGTTCCTTCTAATTCCCATCATATCCCTTCCAATCCATAATAATAGGTTGCTAATAACCCACCACAACAATAAAGTGTGGCCAATCCATAATAGCAGATTAAAAATTCTCTACCATGGTAGGTTGAAAATAATCCACCATAAAAAATTGTATTAAATCCACAATCCATTCCTATTAATCCATAATCCATTCCTAAAAATCAATAGCAAGTCCCTTTACAACAAGTCCCTCCTCGATAGGTCACTATATCTCAAAATAAAATTCTTCCATATCAATAATAGATTAATCCAACTCAACAACGTGTTGCTAATTCACTTATTAATACTAGTCAATAATATGTACCCTATCAACAATATAATCTTTGTTATAGGGTAAAATCCCCCAATATCTTAGCCCAAAAGGTACCCATTCTAACCGATTTTAATCCAAATATACCTGCTTATCCAAATCAAGATAATACCCCTTTAAAAACTAAACAAAATACACTTTCTCCATCCCATAATGTTCCTACTCTCCAATAATTTAAAGATATAAAATATATTGTTTTAATAACCCAAGCAATAAATTAGGGTAAGAAGTACAAGTTTGATGAGATATGCCCATATCCATTTGATATGAGTTTCCTTCAAGTTCCTTTCTTATCTCACTTCAAGGTACCCAAATTCAAAAAATACAAGGGAAGGGTTGATCCTAGATAATATTTAAATGAATACTTTATGGCATGTCAATAAGTATCCTATAGCAACATTTATCTACTTCACTTGTTTCCACATAACTTGGGTAGACAAACCTTAGACTAGTTTTTTTGTTTGCTACAAGGATTTGTCAGCACCTTTGATGACTTGTCTAGAAATTTTTAAAAAAACTTCTCATATACATAGAGAATTATTTTACCATGGTTGAATTATACAATGCTAAACAATGTGGTGAGGAATTATTTTTGGCTTATTTACAATGATGGAGAAGTTTGGCTAGTTGATTCCCACACAACATTCCAGATAAGAAACTAAAAAGTATTTTCAATTCAAATATAAATTTACAAGTGGATAAAAAACTAAGACTTAATTATTATAATACCTTCAAAAATATTATAGATAAATGAGTTAAATTTCAAAACTCCCTTATAGATAAAGGCCTTGTCAAGATATACTCTCAAAATCAGGCACAATCTCAAGCCCCAAGATAGGCACATGTAATCAAATATGAGAAGCCCAAAGTCTTTAATATAAATAATAATGTCATATGAAATGGAGTAATTGAACCAAAGCATATAATTTTTTTGAAACCACTAACTTCCATAAATAATCCACCTACTCAATCTATTACTTTTCACAAACCACCTCCGCAGTAAAGCCAATATTGAAAAGTATTCTTATCTAACCTTGGTGAGCCTATAGAGAAGTGTTCCATAAATTATTTGTGAGAAACATGGTCATTTGGACAAATACCAATCCTTTTTAAGAAGGAAAATAAAATTTTGTGTGGTATAGAGCCAATGACTATTTTGATTACCATCACATCTAAGACCATGGAATTTATAGGTGTGTGAAACTTATGCACTTCTAACAATATCTACTTGAGCATGGTGACATTGAGTTAGATAATGTTGCTTATATCTCCAATCAAAATATGGGTATCTACAAAGACCCATTTCTTAATCACAATAACCAATGTCAACTTAATAATCCAAATTAGAATAATGATCCATTGAATAATCAAATTAACATCAATGTTAAAATTATCATCACAATCACCATAATCAATATCAAGATTCATAAATTAATTATATTGGATACCATAATGTCTCTTAAGACTACAACAATGTTTTAGGCCATATCACCATTATTTATCTATCCAATATTAAAATTAATCCCTATAAATCTTACAACACACCTCAACATATTACCCTTCCATTCTTGGACCACCACATTTATATTCTAGTGGACCTTTTCTAACTCAAAATAACATTATTTCACTTTGGTATCCATGAGTTTCCATTCTAGGTCCTCCACGTTATCCTTAAAATTCTTCTCCAAGTAACCTTCTTCTGACTCAAAATCTTGTTATCACAACTCAACATCCAAGGGTTATGGTTCAAGTTCCTTCACCTCATTTAAAAAATAATATATTTCAAAATACATTTCCTTCAAAATCCAAGCTATATTCCTCCATTGAAAATAAATATGACCATGTGAAATAATTAAACAAATTCCCAATGTAAATTTATATTCTATATCTTTTGCATACATTTGAAGTTCATTAGTAAATATTATATGATATTTTATGCCAATACAACTTTCCAAATAGCATTGAGCCTACCCAATTCTAATCACTTGTGTGGAATTTATCCTTAGGTCAAAAACCTACATTTGACCAAAGTGACATGTCATCCCTTGGTCCATTACACAATAACCCTCTTTACATCGAAGCCATCATTTCCCACCATAATATTAAGCAAGTTATCATACACAATGGTTTAGGCATAAATATAACCTCATTAAAACTAGTAAAATATTTAGGGTATAACTCAACATATTTTTAACTAGACACCATTACTATCAAGGCATACAACAATACATAAAGAGAATAATATGGTAGCATGTCTTTTTATATCCTTGTTGGTCCTATCACCCATGATACCCTCTACCATTTGATAGGTATTGAACTAACATACAATTTTTAAGCACAAAATATACTGAAAGGGGGGGGTGAATCAGTATATTATATATATTTGTACTTAATCTTATTTATTTTATTTAACCACTTAATCACACATTCAAGATATGCAATAAAACTGAAACAATAATTTTCACCACATAAGAGAGAGAGAGAGAGAGAGAGAGAGAGAGAGAGAGAGAGAGAGAGAGAGAGAGAGAGAGAGAGAGAGAGAGAGAGAGAGAGAGAGAGAGAGAGAGAGAGAGAGAGAGAGAGAGACCATATTTTTATGTGGAAACCCAAAGTGGGAAAAACCAAAGATAACAATCTAAAGTATATGAATGAGCACCAACTCAAAATATAAAGTTTACAAGCACCAACTTGTAAGAGTACCAACCCCTTTGTTGGACACCAACACAACAAATATTTGTGATCACAAACCCATAGGAGCACCAACCCCTTACAAATATTTTTGATCACCAACCTATAGGAGAACCAACCCCTCTTGTGTATAAAACACAAATACCTCTCAATATTTCTTACTTAACAAATGATAAAACTCTACAATATCTCCTAATTTTTTCTTTTCGAAAACAAATTAAAACCATGCACTCTCTTTCATTTTACAAATGTCTTCTCAAGCCTTTATTTATAGCTTTCCAAATGACCTTTGGCATTCACCCTTTATGACCCTTCAATCCTCATGGAAAATGATGCCAAACTTGCATGACCCTTCGTATCCTTGCATTTGAAAAGTCATATGGTGACCCTTCATAAACAAAAGCATCTTTTCCTCTTTTGTCTTTATCTTGGTGACTTTTCATATTCTTCAAAGTGTCCCTTCATGGAAAAATGCACCATACCTCTTTTGTCTTTACGTGGTGACTCTTGAAATTCCTCAAGATGAATCTTCATGAGAAAATGTGTCCCATTCCTCTTTTGTATTTTACCCCATGACTCTTTGACTTCTCCATGGGCCCTCTTTTGACTTATATATAACCAAAAAAATATATTCATTAATATTAAATAAATATTAACACACATTAGCTAAGATATGAATATTGAAAACACCATTAAATGCATTGGGGCCTTTATCACCAATAGTTCTAGACCTTTGACATCAATGCCAATATTTCCAACAATCTCCCCCTTTGTCATTGATGGCAACCTCAAACTAAAACTACCACATCTTGAAACCAAAAAATACTACCATTTGAAAAAATATATAGTAACTCCCCCTTACTGTAGCAACATGTACTTGTTCCCTATACCTATTTCTACACCTATACCTATACCTATTATTCTCCCCCTTTGACATCAATAGCAAAGGGCCTACCTGGAGCTAACACTTAGCTCCCCCTCAACTAATGTTGAACCTCAATGGTAGGAAGTAAAATAAATTACTCCCAACTTCTCTTGCAGATACTCAAATGTGTCTTTTGGTAGTAATTTTGTGAAAATATCTACAGTCTGCTCTATAATAATGATATACTCCATCTTAGCCTATTGATCTTCAACCTTCTCTCTCAAGAAGTGATATCTAATGGGAATATATTTTGCTCTTGAATGCATCACTAGATTCTTTGAAATATTAATAGCACTTGTGTTATCACAAAAAATATAAATAGGTTCATCATACTTTATCTTGATATCTTCCAAAGTTTGCTTCATCCAAAGGACTTGAGTACAACACAATACCACTGCAATATATTTTGCTTCAACTATAGAAAGTGATACTAAATTTTGCTTCTAGCTTAGCCATGATACTAAGCTATCACCAAGGAAGAAATATTCTCTACTTGTACTCTTTTTGTCATCCAAGCACCCTACCCAATATAAATCTGTATAAGCAACTAAAGTGAAATCTTTGCTTATGGGATACAATAATCTGTAATCCAATGTCCCCTTGATATATCTAAATATTGTCTTCACCAACTGAACATGACTATCTTTTAGAGATGACTGATATCTTTCAACCATACCTACTGCATGCATGATGTCTGGCCCCGATCCTGTCAAATATAAAAGACTACCAATCATAGATCTATATAAATATTGATCTGTAATAGATGAATCTTCATCCTTGCTCACCTTATTTCCTATACACATTGGTGTGCCAACTGGTGCACAATCCTCAAAACCAAATTTCTTCAACATTTTCTTGGCATATTTACTTTGAGAACCAAATTTCTTCAACATTTCATTTATCTAACTAAAATATTTAAAATCCTAAGAAAAATGGAAATTCTCCAAGCATAGACATATCAAATTCATTTTTCATATTATCAAAAAATTCTTTTGTCATCTTTTCAATATTTCCTCTAAAAATTATGCCATCAACATATACCAAAATAATTAATTAATGCTCACTTTCTATTTTGATGTAGAGATTACTATCAATAAATCCTCTCTTAAAACCTTGATCCTATAGGTACTTATCAAGTCTTGCATACCAAGCTCTAGGAGTTTGTTTCAATCCATAAAATGCTTTCTTCAATTGGAATACATGGCTACTAATATTTGAGAGAATAAATCTCTCAGGCTGCTCAATGTAGACCTCTTCTTCTAGATCCCCATTCAAGAAGGTAGATTTGACATCCATCTGAAACACTTTGAAATTTTTAAACACTACATATGCAAGAAAAATTCTAATAGCCTCTAACCTTTCCACTGGTGTAAAAGTTTATTCAAAATATATTCCCTCAATCTGAGCATATCCTTTACATACTAATCTTTCTTTATTTCTGGTCACTTCTCCATTTCCATTCAACTTATTTCTATAAACCCATTTTGTTTCTATTGCATTATGATCTTTTGGTCTAGGCACTAATTCCCAAGTATCATTATTTTCTATCTGATTTAATTCTTCATCCATATCCTTAACCCAATGCTTATCATGTCTAGCTTCTAAAAAAGTTCTAGGCTGAATTTTGGATACCAAAGAGAAATTAACTTTCTCATATTCACTTACCATCATTATTTTAGTGTGAATTCCTTCATTTATGTCCCTAATGATGTCACTTTCATTATTATTTCTCTGAACATATTTTGATGGAGTTTTGGTGTCCTTTTTCTCCTTCTTCTCATCTTCATCTGATTCTTCAAAATCTTCCTCTTCAGTGATTTTAGGGATGTCTACTGGATCACTAATTCTTTGTGTTCCATCTTCTTCTATCCTAACACTTGCACTTTCAATAAGTTTATTGGTTATTTTGTTATAAAATTTATAAGCTTTACTTTTTCAAGAATAACCAAGAAATATACCTTCATCTTCTCTAGATTCAAACTTACCAAGTTTTTTATCAATTTTCTTTATGAAGCATCTGCTGCCAAAAACTCTGAAATAATCAACTATTGTTGGTTTGTCTTTTCATAGCTCATAAGTAGTCTTATCACTATTGACTCTCAATAATTCTATATTATGAATATGCACTATTGTAGAAAATACCTCTCTCCAATATTTATCTGTTATTTTGGATTTATTTAGCATTGTCCTCACCATCTCCTAAACTATTCTATTTTTCCATTCAACTACTCCATTTTGTTGTAGAGTTATAGCTACTAAATAATGTCTCTTTATTCCATGGTCTTCACAAAACTTAATAAATTGATCTGACATGAATTCTCCTCCTTGATTTGATCTTAGACACTTAATCTTCAAACTATTTTTATTCTCAGCTAATGCTTTGAATGCTTTGAAATGTCTAAAAGCTTCTGATTTTTTCTTTAAAAACATTACCTAAGTCATTGGTGAAAAATCATCAATAAGAAACATGAAATATTTCTCACCTTGAGTACTTTGAGTTCTCATAGGTCCATAGAGATTAGTGTGAACAAGATCTAGCATCTGAGTGGTCGAGTAATCTTTTATTTTGAACCACCTTCTAGCTTGCTTCCCATGCTGACAAGGTTCACAAAGCATGTTGGATTGCTTTGTAATCTTTGAAAGTTTTTAAAATTCTTTCTTCTTTTTGATGTTGAAAATATTTTCAAAATTTATGTGCCCCATTCTCCTATTCCATAGCCAACTTTATTCAATCTAACTCAAACAACATCTTTGACCTTTGATGTCTGATAGCATATATAAATTTTTTCTTGCTCTTTGAGCATCTACAACCAACACATCTAAATATTTTCTTCTAATTTTACAACCTTATTCATAAAAATTTAGTGTGTTCCCCTGATCACACATTTGACTTACACTCAAAATATTATTCTAAATACCTTTTACATATAAAACATTTATAGTTTTAGTTCTACCATTATCCAAACTTAGTGTACATTTTCCAGCAATTCTGGTAGTAGTATTGTCTCCAAATTTCACTAGGCCACCGTTGATATTATTTAAGGTTATGAACTTGATCTTGTATTCTATCATGTGCCTTAAACATCCACTATCAATGAACCATGGCTTTTCTTCATTTCTTGCATGAAAAGTTGTCTACACCAAAATAGATTTTTTAGGGTGTTTCTTTTGCCATGAACCTGTCTAAATTTTTTTCTTGATGAATAGAGCCTTGAAAATATAGTCCTTCTTGACTGACTCAAACATGATTCTATAGTACTGAGCTATATGTCTGAAGTTTTTACACTTGTAACATATTATGTCTTCTTCATTAAAGCCTGATAGAGGAGCAAAAGAGTTGTGGCTTCTGCTTGACTCTGTATGAATTTCCTTCTTCTTATTTCTAAAATTGTTAGCCCTTTTTCGACATTCTATTTTATTATGACCATATCCATTATAATAAAAATAGTAACCATAAAAATAGGAAATATTTTTATATCTCTAACCTAATTTTCTTTTATAATTATGTTCTCTCCAACTTTCTTTGTTTGATATGTCCTTTGTAATCTTAACTTCTTCTCTTTTTATTTCTTCTTTTGTAAGAGCTTCAGCATAGCTCTTTCCTTTTTCCTTGTCTATGAAAGTAGTGACCTCCTCTTTCTCTTTATCAAATACAATATCTATCTTATCTGACATTGATATTTGATTTTCTAATATCTTCTTCAACATATTAGTGTTATTCTCAAATTTTGAATCATTGGCTACTCTATCATTGATTGCTTTATTTGTTTTCTCAAGATCTACTTTTAAAGAAGCAATTTCAACAACATGCCTTTCACATTCTTTACTTAATAATTTCAATTGTGCCATTAGATCTTCTTCATTCTTCTTAGCTTCTTCAAAGTGTGCTTGTAGATCTTCAATTATTTCTTTTGACTCCTTTTCATTTTTCTCGATCTAGAGCTTTAATCTTTGATTCTTCTTTTCAAGATATTTTAACTCTTCTAAGGAACAAATGAGTTCTCCTTCTAGATTCACTTTGGATTCATCATGATCTTCTTCTTGATCATCTATAATTTTACTTGTGGAGGCATAATCATTTATGGCCATGAATAGAATCTCTTCTTCTTTTGAATCATTGACTCGACTATCTTTGGCTGAGCTAGGATCTTTAGAATACAAACTCTTCTTCTCAAATCCCTTCTTGAATTTACCTTTTAAATTCTTCTTGTATGTAGACTTTCCTTCTTCATTTTCATCATTACCCTTATTTGAGCATTTATCTACAAAATGTCCAATCTCTCCACAATTAAAACATTTAAAAGGTAATTTTCCTTGATATTTACCTATGCCCCTTTTCAGCTTGTGAATGAATAGATCTTTGTTGTCATCTTCATCATCACTAGAACTATCACTTGATTCTTAAATCTTAGACTTCTCTTTCTTTGATGTATTGAAAGTAGATTCTCTCTTTAAGGGTTTATCTTATTTAGTCTGGATCTCATATGCTGTAAGAATACCATGAAGCTCATCCATCTTTAGCTTGGTTAAATTCTTTATTTCTTTAATTGCTAAAACTTTTGCATCATATCTCAATGGTAGATATCTTAAAACTTTTTGAACCATAGTTTAGTCTTCTAAATTTTCTCCAAGACCTTGAATCTGATTAACTATTTGATCAACCTACAAAAGATAACTTTCTATATTTTCTTCTTCTTCCATCTTCAAAATCTCAAACTATCTTCTAAAAGTCTGAAGCTTAGCTTGTTGAACCTTTCCATCACCTTTGTAAATATTCTCAAGTTTTACCCAAGTCTCATGATCAGATTTACATTGCATAACTTTAACAAATTTTTATTCACATAAACCACATAAAATAGCATTTAAATCTTTAGCATTATTTTCACTTGCCTTGTTTTCTACCAAAGTAGTTACAAGTGTCTGTGGTTCTTCATATTCCTCCACCACTACTTGCCATATGTCGAATCTAAGGGCCATCAAATAAGTATTAATCCTTATGCTCCAAAAAACATAATTCATCCCATCAAACAAAGGTGCCTTATTTTTATAAAATCATTCATGTGATCTAGCCATCATGCTTTCTCAATCTACCTTCAAGATGTAATTTTTTTTCAAAAGGAACCTGCTCTGATACCAATTGTTAAGTAGAAAATATATTGATAGTTGGGGTGAATCAGTATATTATATATCTTTTTACTTAATCTGATTTATTTTCTTTAACCACTTAATCACACATTCAAGATATGTAATAAAATTGAAACAATAATTTGCACCACACGAGAGAGAGAGAGAGAGTATATTTTTATGTGGAAACCCAAAGTGGGAAAAATCATAGATAAAAATATCAAGTATATGAATTAACACCAACTCAAAATACAAATTTCGTAAGCACCAACTTGTAAGATCACCAACCCCTTTTCTAGCACCAACACAACAACAATTTGTGAGCACCAACCCACAGGAGAACCAACCCCTCTTGTGTATAAAACACAACTATCTCTCAATGTTGCTTACTCAACAAATGATAGAACTCTACAATATCTCCTACTTTGTTTAGCTTATCTCTACAACTAGTCATAAAGGTGCTTGAGGCATTAGATATAAAATACCTAGAGGTGACCACTCAGATATTGAAAGTGATACAACTTTAACATCTAATGAATATGAAGCTAATAGTGATGCAAAATCCCATTATAGTGTCTATGATGAGATATCCAACATAAACATCTTCAATACCAATGTAATTCTTACTATCACATCCTTTTATAATTCCTCTCTTACCCTTCATTATCCTAAACTAGTTGATTGGGATTAGTAAAATCACATTATACCATTTTATGACTGTCAAAATGAAGAAGCACTTTCATTATTACTAGTAATTAGATATGGCATGCCAATTAGAGAACAAAATCAATTATTTCAATTCAAATTAGACCCTACTACCTAATTTGGAGAGAAAGTAAACTTTCTTAGTCAAAATTTAAATAAAAACAAACAAACTTTGAGGTCCACTAGTGAAAACCTCTCTGAGGGAATTTTGGACTAGGGTAAAAGTAAAGAAAAAGTTGAGTCCCTTGGTGAAAACCTATATCAAATGTCAATAGATGGGGAAGTTTGGTCTCCTCTTAAATAAGCTTAGAGCCCTAAAATTCCATGCATTATATTCATCTCAAACATAAATTCAAAAGAACAAAGGACATTTAAGTAGTTAGTTTATGATTTACCTCAAGCATTTATTGAATGATCTCTACCTTCCATGGGAGATTCAGATTCTTATTACATGGGTGATCCTAATGACCCACATTTATATGAATAATATAAATTCCCCTTAGTACTAAATATATTAGAAGATGGTTCTACACTACTTGTAAAAACCAAAAAACCACACACCATGGTTTTGCATGTTACAACCTAACCTCCTTGAACCATCTCCTAGAAATTTACCCTACCAAACCTCCAATTGGCTAAACCCACCCTTTTGACCAATTTAACCTTTAACCTTCACCCTTGAATATTGATGGTTAGTTGTCTAACTGCTAATAGTCAGTGGTCTAACCACTAATAATCATTGATCTGACAACTGATGGTCAAGTTTTCCCTACCAAACCTCTAATTGGTTAAACCCACCCTTTTGACCAATTTAACTTTTAACCTTGACAATTGACTATCGATGGTCAATGGTCTAAATACCAATAGTTAGTGGTCTGACCATCGATGGTCAGTGGTTTGAAAATTGATGGTTAAGTTTTCCCTACCAAACCTCCACTTGGATAAACCCATCCTTTTGACCAATTTAACCTTTAACCTTCACCCTTGACTATCGATGGTCAACAGTTTGACTACTGATAGTCAATGATCTAACCAATGATGGTCAGTGATCTAATATATAATGGTTAGGTTTTCCCCACCAAACCTTTAATTGGATAAACCCACCCTTTTTACCAAGTTAACCTTTGACCTTTGACCACCAATGATTAGCTTGACCACTGACAGTCAGCTATCCATCACCTAACTAGTTAACTCCAACATCAAATGCAATTTATTTTTTATAATTAACTTGTGCAAGTCAATACATTTCCAATTTAAATTTAGTTATGAGTTGAACCCATCTTGAAATTACACTTACACCTCTCTTTCTTTCTTATAAAAAGGGATCTTTATGAGGTAAAAAGGGATTGATTGACATCCATTCATTTTCAAATATCAAGATCCATCTACATCTATCATCTTTATGGGCTAGAGTTTATTTTATAGGTCAATCATCAACATTAACAATAATCACAAACAATCTCCATCAATGGAATTCTTCTTCATCAAGTTATCAAGTAAGTATTTTGTCATTATTCTAAGTTTTTTAGTTTTGATAGCTTGCACCCAATCCCTAACCTCTTGACCATCTGATCAATCAACCTTTGAACTAATCATCTTTGAAATTTTCCCTCTATATCACAACTAGTAGCCAACCAAAACTAATCTTGAACCAACTTATCAATCAACCTCACCCAACTGAGTTGTTTGACCTAGACCCAACTAATAGTAATTGCTAGTAGTTACCCTAAGCACTGATGGTTGGCTATCAAATTGATGATAGTCACCTTGACCATTGACAGTCAACTATCAAACTATTGATAGTCACCCAAAAACCAATGATTACTCTAATGTCAATAGTCACCCTAAGCAATGATTGTCATTATTAGAGCAAAACCAACAAGCAACCAACAATCACCCAACCACCTAATAACCTTAATCAAACTCTATTTTCTTGACCTCTATCACTATAAAACTAGAAACAACAACCTGACCCTAACCTAAATTGATCTTTTGATAGTTTAGCATTTACCTTAATGTTATTTTGTTAAACGCATTTCTTTTGGAAAATTATTTATTTTAGTTGATTAATTACTTTCATATCTGTTATGGAACCTTATTTTATTAGCATTAACTTGTCTTAAAAGGTAGATTGATAGCCTCTAAGAAAGTCATGTACTTTTTGGATCTATCTTGCTAGGTAATCCATCTTCCTACCTAACTAACACAATATTTATAGTATCTTTCTTATGAAATTCATCCTCTGAAGCCAAAGAGGAGCTCTCACAACCATTTAGATCATGGAGCATAAACCAAATATAGGTTCTACTAACCTTACCTTCTTTTCAATTTTACTATTTTCTTTCAAGATTAAAAGCAAAATTTGAGTATAACATTTTGGCATGCCTAGTTGGACCCTTGTGTCTTTACTTGGGTTCTTTTTTTCTTGCATTCTCTCTCTATTAGATACTCATTAACAAAATCAAAAGTTTCTTTTGGGATAAAATTAATTGCATCCATCATTTACTTGCATGTTTAGCTCACAATATCTTAATTAAGTAATTAACCACAGAATCACTCTTATCACACACAAACTAAGTCACTCACCAATCAAACATCATAACAACTTAACATAAGGACTGACTAGAATTACATCATCTAGCAGTCACCTTACCCTTTCCCAGCTATCCTACTTGGATTTCACCATTAAGGAGAGAGCCAACTTAGCTCTCTAGTTGAGTATTAACTCTGGAAATTAATATATATTAGCTAATTACCTAACACCCTTATCGCTATGATTTATGAAGTGAGGGGCTAGGCCCCAATACTAGGCCATGTATTGATTCCAATATAGATTCTTTTTTAGTACTTGAACACTACATGAGACCTAACCATATATTTCTTATCTAGTACCCATTCTACCAAACCAAAGTTGAGTCAAATCTTAAAGCTTAAGGCATAAGCCACAAGTGAGACTAAAACTAAGCTTAGGATTTAACATACTTTAGAGTGTGTTTTATCTTTATTGACTTTTTATTGTCTTCTCTTTGTTTGAGTTATGATAAAATTAACCTCTTTTTCACTACCTTCTACCATTTGTCTTTCATCTACATTATCTTCATTACCTTGATCAATGGGGAGCCCTCATATCTTTTCATCTGGAGATCCTAACTTTTTTATATTTTTAGATGACAACCCTCTTGCCTTAGCATATTATCTTTCATCATGAGCCACTTATACTCTTGAAATCACCTACAATAAATCAAATCTCAACTATAACCATCTAACAATCAATCAAAAACCACCTAACCCCACCTATAACCAATCAACAACCAATTGATCATCACCTTAACAACCAACAACCTATAACCAACTAGCAACCTATCAATAACATGACCAACCAACAACCTATCAACAAACATTTAACTATTGTCAAAATGAACCTATCTAATCTTTGGGTTACCTATCCCAACCATCATATCAACCACCTCAACCTCATAAATTTTTTGAATACCTAACCCAACCTTCATATCAATCAACTAAACCCACTTTTTGGCAACCTTATTTATTTCAAAACCAAGATTTGGTTTACCATTTTGGTCACTCAACTAATAACTATCAACCCAACCTATCAACCAAAACCCACCAATCTAACCTATCAACCACTCATTATCAACCTCACCTACCTTACCCAACCTATCAACCTTATCAAACTAATCATCCATATCTACCTTACCAAATCAACCTACCCCACCAAACACACCCAACCAATAAAACCAAACTAACTTATCATATCAAATGAACCAATCAAACCAAACTAACTTATCATATCAACTAAACCAATCAAACCAAACCAACCTATCTTAGCAAATAACCTTATCCAACCAACCAACCTTATCAAACCAACCAACTAGCTCGCCACCTCAAGAGCAATTGGTGCACCCTCTTCCTAGGTAGTATACCCCACTAGGGGAATCATATGCCTCAATCTTGGAAAAACTTTTAGAGGATTCTTTTATTAGACTTCCTCTAGTCAATCCTATTGACACTTCTATTCCAAAACCACTCTGGTTCATATAAAATGAATTTTGTGTGTATCATCATACACACAGACATGACATAGTTAGATGTTTAAATTTTAAGATGATCATATAAAACCTTATTGATCATGAAGAGGTCCCCATAGATAGACTCTATGTTC
Organism: Torreya grandis; assembly: GCA_037957365.1. NCBI lineage: Eukaryota > Viridiplantae > Streptophyta > Pinopsida > Cupressales > Taxaceae > Torreya > Torreya grandis. The sequence continues at coordinate 1,228,125 of JARHVA010000686.1, read as the reverse complement.
CTCCTAATCTAGCCTTGAATCTATTCAAGTAATCAATTGTTGAACCTATTCCTTCACTCCTTATTGAGGAACATCATGACCAAAGCCCTCAACATAATGAGGCCCATCAATCAAATTTGGCCCTTAGCAAACTTATAACTAAGGAAATTATAATATCACCAACCTTAACCAATCCACTTGTTGACCAAGTGGAATCTTTATATTTTTACTTTAAAACCACAATTAAGGAAACCGACTGACCTATTCCACTTCATCTTTTAGTGGATCAACCAATCAAACAACTTAATCCACTTCACCTTTTAGTGGATCAACCACCTAAAAAGCCTATTCCACTTCACCTTTTAGTGGATCAACCTCAACCCAACCAACCTATTACACTTCACTTTTAAGTGGATCAACCTCAACCCAACCAACCTATTCCACTTCACCTTGTAGTGGATCAACCTCCAGCCAATCAGACCTCACCTCAGGTCAACCTAACCTTAACTAAAAGTAAGGCTACCCAATTATTTTGTCACTTGCTCACCTTTATCTACCCTATGACATTATCATTGGTTTAATTCCCTCTATAATGGGGTCAAATATTTGTCATCCTACCTTACCCAACAAACCAAACAACCAATCAAACCAAGAAAATAAACCAAATCAACCATTTATCTTACATATTTCCACTAAGAAAACCTAAGTTTGAACCAAATCAATCAACCATAACCAACTTATCAATCAACCTGACATTCCAATTGAACCACCACCTTTAACTTGACCTTTTCACCCACAAACAAATAACAACCTACAACCCTTGGGGCATGGATGAATTCATTTTCATCCTTATTAATCTCTATTTGATACCTAACACCTTTGCCTTAGGATATTTTTCCCACCTCAAAAATTTATGGGAAGAGTAACTAGGGAAACTCTCCCTCCAAAAGGATCTAACCACCTAACCTAACCTTAGCAAGAGACCTTAACTCAACTTTGACCTTTTAAACCATGGAGATCACCTTTTCTCCAAACCTTTTTAACCAAAACCCAACCATTAGAGATCACCAGTTTCTAAACCAACCAAACCCACCTTGGAGATCACCTTTATCCACCACCCTTACCAAACCAACCACTAAACCATCAAAGATTTCATTTTCTCCAACCAATAGACCTATTTGGTATTAGCTTATTCTCCCTCAACCAACCAATCAAGCTGGAGATTACCCTTTCTCCACCAACCAAACCTTTTTGAACAACCAACCACCTATTAGGGAGTAGCTTATTTTCCCTTAACCATTTAACCTTTGGAGATCATATTTCTCCAATAACCAAACTAACCATCACCTAACCAACCTTGCCATTGACCATTGTCAATCTAGAATTCTCTTTTCTATGACTAATCAAGCATCAAAAAGTAACTATGGGACATCTTCACCCCTTAATGGCCTAAACCATTTGCACGAGTATAGATATGGGGAATTATTCAAAACTAAGCCCCTAAATTCTTTGCAATCACATCAAGTTCTTTGGTTAAACCAAGTTCTTGGTCATCTTGTGTCTAACTTAAGCTCATACCTTACTTTCAAACCACATTCCATCTCCCTATTTTAAAGGAAACTGATTAAAATTGAATCATATGATTATCCATCACAATCATAGCCTTATCTTAAATAATGGGTACCACAACTCTACCCATGGCATGCTTCTCATGGTACTTTTTTCCCCTTTCATAAGATGAATTCCTATGATCATTGTCACCTAAACCTCTTTTCACGTACCTCACCTTCTTGTGATTCTTGTTTGCCTACATAAATTCCAACCTTTAATCCTATATAAGTAGGTCTATGTCAAAGCAAAAAATCAAATAAAAGAAGCAAACTCATTAACACATGTTGTAAATATTGTCATTTATGTCAAAGGTTTAACATTATTGGTGATAAAGGCCCCATTGCATTTAATGTTGTTTGTAATAAATATATCTTGGCTAATATGAGTTAATATTTATTTAATATTAATGAATATATTTTTGGTTGCATATGAGACAAAAGAAGGGTCCATGGAGAAGTCGAAGAGCCACAAGGTAAAGACAAAAGAAGGATGGGATGCATTTTCCCATGAAGAGTCATCTTTGGGAATACCAAGAGTCACCAAGTGAAGACAAAAGAGTAAGGGCGAATTTCTCATGAAGGGACACTTTAAGGAATAGGAAAAGTCACCAAAGATAAGGACAAAAGTGGGAAGAATGTTTTTGGTCATGAAGGGTCACCACATGACTTTTCAAAGGCTTGAATATGAAGGGTCATCTAATATTGGCACCATTTTCCATGAGAATTGAAGTGTCACAAAGGGGGAAGGCCAAAGGTCATTTGGAAATCTATAAATAAAGGCTTGAGTAGCCATTTGTAATGTGGATGTGAGAGATTGATTTGATATTTTAATATCTAGCTTAGAAGAGCAATTGTGAGAGATGAATATGATTTGTATTTGTTATATCTAGCTTAAAAGAGCAAAGGTGAGAGAGAGAGGAAGGAGATGTTGTATTGATCTATCATTTGTTGAGATAGCAACATTGAGAGATAGGTGTGTGGTATACACAAAGGGATTGGTGCTCCTGTGGGTTAGTGCTCATGAATTGTTGATGGGTTGGTGCTTGGCAAAAGGGGTTGGTGCTCTTGTGGGTTGGTGCTCACGAATAGTAGCTGGGTTGGTGCTTGGCAAAGGGGTTTGAAGCTCCTGTGGGTTGGTGATCATGAATTATAGCTGAGGTTTGTACTCGGCAAAGGGGTATGGTGATCCTATGGGTTTGTTCTCATGAATACATTTGAGATTGATTCTCCATGGTTTTTCCCACATTGGGTTTCCATGTTATATCTGGTGTCTCTCTCTATCTTGTGTGATGTTTATTGTTTGAGTTTTATTACATATCTTGAATGTTTGATTAAGTGGAATTTGATAAAGGGAAAGTTTTATAAGATATATAATATACTGATTCACCCCCCCCCCTCTTAGTATATTATGTGCTTAACAATTGGTATCAGAGCAAGTTCCTTTTTGAAAAGTTTTATAGCTTAAAGCTAGATCCGAAAAGCACGATGGCTAGGTCACAAGAAGGATTTTCTACAAATAAGGCACCTTTGTTTGATGGGATGAATTATGCTTTTTGGAGCATGAGAATGAAGGTTTATTTGATGGCCCTTGGATAAGACATATGGAAATCAGTGGTGGAGGAATATGAAGAGCCACAGACATCTACAATTACTCCAGTAGAAAAGAAGGCAAGTGAATGTAATGCTAAAGCTTTAAATGCTATTTTATGTGGTTTATGTGAATATAAATTTGTTAAAGTTATGCAATGTAAATCTGGTCATGAAACTTGGGTAAAACTTGAGAATATTTACAAAAGTGATGGAAAGGTTCAGCAAGCTAAGTTGCAGACTTTTAGAAGGCAGTTTGAAAGTTTGAAGATGGAAGAAGAAGAAGATATAGAAAGTTATTTCTTGCAAGTTGATCAGATAGTAAATTAGATTCAAGGTCTTGGAGAAACATTGGAAGAGTCAACGGTGGTGCAAAAGGTTTTGAGATCTCTACCAATGAGATATGATACAAAGGTTTTAGCAATCAAAGAGATGAAGAATTTAGCCAAGCTAAAGATGGATGAGCTTCATGGTATTCTCATAGCATATGAGATGCAGACAGAATAAGATAAACCCTCAAAGAGAGAAGCAACTTTCAAGACATCAAAGAAGGAGAAAGCTAAGATTCAAAAATCAAGTGATAGTTCTAGTGATGATGAAGATGACAACAAAGCACTTTTCATTCGTAGGCCAAAAAGAGAAACAGGTAAATATCAAGAAAAATTACCTTTTAAATGTTTTAATTGTGGAAAGATTGGGCATTGTTTAGCTAGATGCCCAGATAAGGTTAATGATGAAGAAGAACAAAAGCCTACATATAAGAAGAATTTTAAAGGTCCAAGAAGGGATTCGAGAAGAAGAGCCTGTATTCTAAGGATCCTAGCTCAGTTGAAGATAGTGGAGTCAATGATTCAAAAGAAGAAGAGATTCTATTCATGGCCATACATGATAATCAAGAAGAAGAAGAAGAGGAAGCTGAAGTAGATATGGAAGGAGAAATAAATTGTGCCCTAGAAGAGTTAGAAGTTATTCAGAAGAAAAATCGAAGGTTAAAGTGCCAGATCAAGGAAAATGAACAAGAGTCAAAGAAAATGATTGAACATCTACAAGCACACTTTGACGAAGCCAAGAAGAATGAAGATCTCAAAGCACAGTTGGAAATAGCAAGAAAAGATTGTGAAAGGTATGTTATTGAAATTACCTCTTTAAAAGAAGATATTAAGAAAGTAGTCAGTGATTCAAAATTTGAAGATAACACTAACATGCTGAATAAGATATTGAAAAATCAAAAAGCATATTCAGATAAGACAAAGATCGGTTTTGAAAAGAAAAAGAGCTATGTTAAAGCTCTTACACAAGAGGAAATAAAAAGGGGAGAAGTGAAGAATACAGAGGACATTCCAAACAGAGAAGGTTGGAAGGAACAAAGTTATAAAAGGTAATCAAGTCAGAGATATACAGACAAGTCTTATTTTTATGGCTATTGTTTTTATTGTAATGGATATGGTCACAAGAAATTATATTGTAGAAAAAGAGCTAACAATTTCATAAATAAGGAGAAGAAAAGTCAAGTAGAGTCAAGAAGAAAAGTCAAGTAGAGTCAAGCAGAAGCCACAACTCTTTTGCTCCTCTATCAAGCTTTGATGAAGAGACCATAGTATGCTACAAGTGCAACAACTTCAAACACATAGCTGGGTATTGTAGAAGCATGTTCGAGTTAGTCAAAAAGGATTAGAGTTTCAAAGATCCATTCATCAAGAAGAAGAATCAGAGTGTCAAATATCCATTCATCAGGGAGAAGGTTCAGACATGTACATGGCAGAAGAAACAACATGAAGATTCTATGATGGTGCAGACAGCTGTGCATGTGGGAGGTAAAGATCAGGCATGGTTAATTGATAGAAAATATTTGAGGCATATTACAAGAGATTAAAGTAAGTTCATTTCTCTAAAGAAGATCAATGGTGGTACAGTGAGATTCAGAGATAAAACCACTGCCAGGATAGCTGGAAAAGGTATTTTGATTTTGGATTATGGTAGAACTAAGACTAAGAATGTTTTTTATGTAAAAGGTCTTAAGCATAATCTGTTAAGTGTTAGTCAAATATGTGATCAAGGATACACATTAAGGTTTCATGCCAAAGGTTTTGAGATTAGAATAAAATATTCAAATGAGTTGATTGTAGATGCTCAAAGGATAAGGAACAATGTATATGTTTTGTCAGATATCTTTTCAAAGGCACGATCAAAGGATACATTCAAAGATTGGTGAGAGGAGTTGAGAGTAATTTCTATTACTTCCTGCCATTGATGTTCAGCATCAAGTGAGGGGGAGCTAAGTGTTATCTCCAAGTAGTCCCTTTTCCATTGATGTCAAAGGGGGAGAATAACAGGTACAGGCACAAGTGCAAAAAATAGGTACAGGTAATAAGTACAGGTTACTACAGTAAGGGGGAGTTACTGTATGTTTTTAGATGATAGGATGTGCAGGTGATAGGATGTGGCAGTTTTAGGAATGAGGTTGCCATCAATGACAAAAGGGGAGATTGTTGGAAATATTGTCATTGATGTCAAAGGTTTAACATTATTGGTTATAAAGGCCCCATTGCATTTAATGTTGTTTGTAATAAATATATCTTGGCTAATATGAGTTAATATTTATTTAATATTAACAAATATATTTTTGGTTGCATATGAGACAAATGAAGGGCCCATGGAGAATTCAAAGAGCCACAGGGTAAAGACAAAAGAAGGATGGGATGCATTTTCCCATGAAGAGTCATCTTTGGAAATACCAAGAGTCACCAAGTGAAGACAAAAGAGTAAGGGAAAATTTCTCATGAAGGGACACTTTAAGGAATATGAAAAGTCACCAAAGATAAGAACTAAAGTGGGAAGGACGTTTTTGGTCATGAAGGGTCACCACATGACTTTTCAAAGGCTTGAATATGAAGGGCCATCCCAGATTCACACTATTTTCCATGAGGATTGAAGGGTCACAAAGGGGGAAGGCCAAAGGTCATTTGGAAAGCTATAAATAAAGGCTTGAGTAGCCATTTGTAATGTGGATGTGAGAGTTTTATTTGATATTTTAATATCTAGCTTAGAAGAGCAATTGTGAGAGATGAATATGATTTGTATTTATTATATCTAGCTTAGAAGAGCAAAGGTGAGAGAGAGAGGAAGGAGATGTTGTATTGATCTATCATTTGTTGAGATAGCAACATTGAGAGATAGGTGTGTGGTATACACAAAGGGGTTGGTGCTCCTGTGGGTTGGTGCTCATGAATTGTTGATGGGTTGGTGCTTGGCAAAAGGGGTTGGTGCTCATGAATAGTAGCTGGGTTGGTGCTCGATAAAAGGGTTTGAAGCTCCTTTGGGTTGGTGCTCACAAATTGTAGCTGAGGTTTGTACTCAACAAAGGGGTATGGTGCTCCTGTGGGTTTGTTCTCATGAATATATTTGAGATTGATTCTCTGTGGTTTTTTCCACATTGGGTTTCCATGTTATATCTGGTGTCTCTCTCTATTTTGTGTGATATTTATTGTTTGAGTTTTATTACATATCTTGAATGTTTGATTAAGTGTAATTTGATAAAGGGAAAGTTTTATAAGACATATAATATCCTGATTCACCCCCCCCCCCCCTCTCAGTATATTCTGTGCTTAACAATTGGTATCAGAGCAGGTTCCTTTTGGAAAAGTTTTATAGCTTGAAGGTAGATCAGGAAAGCACGATGGCTGGGTATTTTCTACAAATAAGGCACCTTTGTTTGATGGGATGAATTATGATTTTTGGAGCATGAGAATGAAGGTTTATTTGATGGCCCTTGGATTTGACATATAGAAATCAGTGGTGGAGGAATATGAAGAGCCACAGACATCTACAATTACTCCAGTAGAAAAGAAGGCAAGTGAATATAATGCTAAAGCTTTAAATGCTATTTTATGTGGTTTATGTGAATATAAATTTTTTAAAGTTATGCAATGTAAATCTGGTCATGAAACTTGGGTAAAACTTGAGAATATTTACAAAAGTGATGGAAAGGTTCAGCAAGCTAAGTTGCAGACTTTTAGAAGGCAGTTTGAAAGTTTGAAGATGGAAGAAGAAGAAGATATAGCAAGTTATCTCTTGCGAGTTGATCAGATAGTAAATTAGATTCAAGGTCTTGGAGAAACATTGGAAGATTCAATGGTGGTGCAAAAGGTTTTGAGATCTCTACCAATGAGATATGATGCAAAGGTTTCAGAAATCGAGGAGATGAAGAATTCAGCCAAGCTAAAGATGGATGAGCTTCATGGTATTCTCATGACATATGAGATGCGAATAGAACAAGATAAACCCTCAAAGAGAGAAGTGGCTTTCAAGACATCAAAGAAGGAGAAAGCTAAGATTCAAGAATCAAGTGATAGTTCTAGTGATGATGAAGATGACAATGAAGCACTTTTCATTCATAGGCTTAAAAGAGGAACAGGTAAATATCAAGGAAAATTACTTTTTAAATGTTTTAATTGTGGAAAGATTGGACATTTTTCAGCTAGATGCCTAGATAAGGTTAATGATGAAGAAGAAGAAAAGCCTACATACAAGAAGAATTTCAAAGGCAAATCCAAGAAGGGATTTGAGAAGAAGAGCCTGTATTCTAAGGATCCTAGCTCAGTTGAAGATAGTGGAGTCAGCGATTCAGAAGAAGAGATTATATTCATGGCCATACATGATAATCAAGAAGAAGAAGAGGAAGAAGCTGAATTAGATATGGAAGGAGAACTCAATTGTGCCCTAGAAGAGTTAGAAGCTATTTAAAACAAGAATCAAAGGTTAAAGCGCCAAATCGAGAAAAATGAACAAGAGTCAAAGGAAATGATTGAAGATCTACAAGCACACTTTGAAGAAGCCAAGAAGAATGAAGAAGATCTCAAAGCACAGTTGGAAATAGAAAGAAAAGATTGTGAAAGGTATGTTATTTAAATTGCCTCTTTAAAAGAAGATATTAAGAATGCAGTCAGTGATAAAGTAGTTAGTGATTCAAAATTTGAAGATAGCACTAACATGCTGAATAAGATATTGAAAAATCAAAAAGCATATTCAGATAAGACAAGGATCAGTTTTGAAAAGAAAAAGAGCTATGTTGAGGCTCTTACACAAGAGGAAACAAAAAGGGGAGAAGTGAAGAATACATAGGACATTCCAAACAGAGAAGGTTGGAAAGAACAAAGCTATAAAAGGCAATCAGGTCAAAGATATACAGACATGTCTTATTTTTATGGCTATTGTTTTTATTATAATGGATATGGTAACAAGAAATTAGAATGTAGAAAAATATCTAACAATTTCAGAAATAAGGAGAAGAAAATTCAAGTAGAGTCAAGGAGAAGCCACAACTCTTTTGCTCCTCTATCAAGCTTTGATGAAGAGACCATAGTATGCTATAAGTGCAACAACTTCAGACACATAGCTTGGTATTGTAGAAGCATGTTCGAGTCAGTCAAAAAGGATCAGAGTTTTAAAGCTCCATTCATTAAGAAGAATAATTAGAGTGTCAAAGATCCATTCATTAGGGAGAAGGTTCAGACATGTACATGGCAGAAGAAACAACATGAAGATTCTATGATGGTACAGATAGCTCTGCATGTGGGAGGTAAAGATTAGCCATGGTTAATTGATAGTGGATGTTTGAGGCATATGACAGGAGATAAAAGTAAGTTCATTTATCTAAAGAATATCAATGGTGGTACAATGAGATTCGAAGATAAAACCACTGCCAGGATAGCTAGAAAAGGTACTTTGAGTTTGGATTATGGTAGAACTAAGACTAAGAATGTTTTGTATGTAAAAGGTCTTAAGCATAATCTGTTAAGTGTTAGTCAAATATGTGATCAAGGATACACATTAAGGTTTCATGCCAAAGGTTATGAGATTAGAAGAAAAGATTCAAATGAGTTGATTGTAGATGCTCAAAGGACAGGGAACAATGTATATGTTTTTTCAGATATATTCTTAAAGGCATGATCAAAGGATACATTCAAAGATCATCGAGAGGAGTTGGGAGTAATTTCTATTACTTCCTACCATTGATGTTTAGCATCAAGTGAGGGGGAGCTAAGTGTTAGCTCCAGGTAGTCCCTTTTCCATTGATGTCAAATGGGGAGAATAACAAGTATAAGTACAGGTGCAGAAAATAGGTATAGGGAATAAGTACAGGTTGATACAGTAAGGGGGAGTTACTGTATGTTTTCAGATGATAGGATGTGTAGGTGATAGGATGTGGCAGTTTCAAGATTGAGGTTTCCATCAATGACAAAGGGGGAGATTGTTGGAAATATTGTCATTGACGTCAAAGGTTTAACATTATTGGTGATAAAGGCCCCATTACATTTAATGTTGTTTGTAATAAATATATCTTGGCTAATATGAGTTAATATTTATTTAATATTAATGAATATATTTTTGGTTGCATATGAGACAAAAGAAGGGCCCATGGAGAAGTCGAAGAGCCATGAGGTAAAGACAAAAGAAGGATGGGATGCATTTTCCCATGAAGAGTCATCTTTGGGAATACCAAGAGTCACCAAGTGAAGATAAAAGAGTAAGGGCGAATTTCTCATGAAGGGACACTTTAAGGAATACGAAAAGTCACCAAAGATAAGGACAAAAGTGGGAAGGACATTTTTGGTCATGAAGGGTCACCACATGACTTTTCAAAGGCTTGAATATGAAGGGTCATCCAAGATTGGTGCCATTTTCCATGAGGATTGAAGGGTCACAAAGGGGGAAGGCCAAAGGTCATTTGGAAAGCTATAAATAAAGGCTTGAGTAGCCATTTGTAATGTGGATGTGAGAGGTTGATTTGATATTGTAATATCTAGCTTAGAAGAGCAATTGTGAGAGATGAATATGATTTGTATTTGTTATATCTAGCTTAGAAGAGCAAAGGTGAGAGAGAGAGGAAGGAGATGTTGTATTGATCTATCATTTTTTGAGATAGCAACATTGAGAGATAGGTGTGTGGTATACACTAAGGGGTTAGTGTTCTTGTGGGTTTGTGCTCATGAATTGTTGTTGGGTTGGTGCTTGGCAAAATAAGTTGGTGCTCTTGTTGGTTGGTGCTCATGAATAGTAGCTGGGTTGGTGCTCGGCAAAGGGGTTTGAAGCTCCTGTGGGTTGGTGCTCACGAATTGTAGCTGAGGTTTATACTCAGCAAAGGGGTATGGTGCTCCTGTGGGTTTGTTCTCATGAATATATTTGAGATTGATTCTCCATGGTTTTTCCCACATTGGGTTTCCACGATATATCTAGTGTCTCTCTATCTTGTGTGATGTTTATTGTTTGAGTTTTATTGCATATCTTGAATGTTTGATTAAGTGGAATTTGATAAAGGGAAAGTTTTAAAAGATATACAATATACTGATTCACCCCCCCTTAGTATATTCTATGCTTAACAACACAAGCAATCATGGTTCATTTCTAAACATTCATAGACTACTCCCTCGAAGGACAGCTACATAAGCATACTAAAATTATACAAATATAAGGTGGACTACTCCCTTGAAGGACAACTGTCATAAAGCCTTGAACAAATTAAATAAACTTAGACCACTCCCTTGAAGGATGGATAAGTAAAGCATTTGTAGAAACATAGCTATTTCTTGGAAGCTTCTCGCATCGATCAGCTTCCCATATACAACAACAAATAAAAAGACCCACTATCAAAATCAAAACAAAATAAAACTAATCTTGAAATCTACAAGTGGCTCTCAAAAAACAAACTAAGTTGGAGTTCATAATTGAATTTCATAGGTACGCTTCTCGTATCAATCAGTCTACACATTTTATGACATAAACCTATTTATAGTATCTCTTTGGTGACCTAAAAAAGAGACATACTAGTCTCACAAGAAGGTTCCATCTTCACCTATCTTCCTCTTTTTTTCAAGTGATCTTTGAGCTTACTTGACACTTCATGATCAAGCTGCCTTGTTTTAACTAGCCAACTAATAATAATGTAGAGCATGAAGGGTTTATGTTTATAAGCCCACCCATCTTTCCATTATGGTATTTTCCAATCAGAGCATTTAACCTCTTCCTTTTACCTTTGATGACACTTGTTAATATGTATGTCTTCTAGTTTTAGGTCTTTAAACCTTCAACTACCAACTTTCACACCATTTTACCAAGAAATAGGGCACCTTTTTGCTAAACCAAGTGGTACACCAAATTGGGAAACCTATTTGAACACCACACAACCATCCTTTAGAGATCACCCTTTTCCACCAACCAAACTAACTAGGAGATTATCTTTCTCTATTGACCTTGACCTTTTAACCCAACCTAACCATTAGAGATCACCTTTCTCCTTAAACATTTAACCATTAGTGATCACCTTTCTCCATAATCCTAACCATTAGATATCACCTTCTCCACAACCTAGCCACGCACTTGGGAGTAGCTTATTCTCCCTTAACCATTGAACCATTGGAGATCACCCTTTCTCCACCAACCTTGGACCAATCAACCTTTGAAATTTTTAGAGATCACCCTTTCTCCACAACCTTTTGCCCCACCCAACTAGGAGATCATCTTTCTCCACTAACCTTGAACTTTTGATCCAACCCATTAGGGAGTAGCTTATTTTCCCTTAACCATTGAAACATTAGAGATTACCTTTCTCTACCAACTAAACCTTTTTGATCAACCAACCCAACCATTGGAGATTACCTTATCCATCAACCATTAACTCATTGGAGATCATCTTTCTCCACCTCTTTTGGACTTGGCCATTATGGCCCAACCTTTCACATATTTTATGGTGACCTTAATTGGTCATTTGACCACAATAATAACATTACCATGTTTGAACATTTTTAAAATCATGCCACCTCATACATACCCAACCAATTAGTGTCTTCTCAGGAGAAATTCTTAACTTAGATACCCATGATTATACCTAATTCATTTATGTTTTCCATGGGAGCACTTCCTATCTTGGATACCCATAGAAACACTAACCTCTAACAGATGTACCCATTAGCTATCCTTAAATGTAGTCACATGGTATAATGGTCACTTGTCACTTATCATTGATATTAATTTTTACCAATCATGAAAATATTATCTATGCATGATCTTAACTATCACACTTAGTCACATTTTATGTACTTGTTTATGCTTTAATGCCCAAATTTTTACCAACCTATCAAACCCAACCTTTTTCACCCACATACCCACTTATCAAACATGCACCTGATTCCATTTTACCTCATCACTTCCTAGTTTTAGGGGTAACACATCCTCTCATACTCAAGTAACACCTCATCCCATACTTGGGATGACCAAACCTTTGAACAACATTAATTTTTTTTGCATCTTATTGATTCAAGTCTCATAACAAAAAGGGGAAAAATTTAGATAGTAGAAAACTGCACACCATGGTTTCACATGTCACAACTTGACCTCCTTGAACCACCTCCTAGCCATTTATCCTACCAAACATCTAATTGGCTAAACCCACTCTTTCAACCAATTTAACCCTTAACCTTCATGCTCAACTTTAGATGGTCAATGGTTTGACTATCGACAATCAACGGTCTAATAGATAATGGTTAGGTTTTCCCTACCAAACCTCCAATTGGCTAAACCTAGCCTTTTGACCAATTTAACCTTTAACTTTCACCCTCAACTATCGATGGTCAATGATTTGACTACTAATAATCAGTGGTTTAACACTAATAGTTAGTGGTCTGATAACTGATGGTCAAGTTTTCCCTACCAAACCTCTAGTTGGCTAAAGCCACCCTTTTGACCAATTTAACCTTTAACCTTCACCCTCGACTACTGATGGTCAACGGTCTCACTACTAATAATCAATGGTCTGACCAACAATGGTCAATAGTCTAACAACTGATGGTGAAGTTTTCTCCATGAAACTTCTAATTGGCTATTCCACCTTTTTTACCAATTTAACCTTTGATCTTCTACCACCAATAGTCAGCTTGATCATTGATGTTCAACTGTCCACTACTTAAACAGTTAACTCCATCATCAACTATAACTTGATTTTTTATAATTAGCTCATGTGAGTCAATGCATGTCTAAGTTAAATTTATATGTGATTTGAACCCCTCTTGAACCTATACTTTCACCTCTCCTTATTTCCTATAAAAAGAGAGCTTCAAGAGGTAAAAAGGGATCGATCGACATCCATTTATCTAAAATTATTAGGAGATATTTGCATCTATCATATTCATGGCTCAGAGTTTCTTTTTTAGTTCAATCAATCAATATCAGTCATCATCAACATCAACAATCATCACCAACAATGTCCATTAATGGACTTATTCTTTGTCATTATTCCAAGTTATTTATTTTTTTATAGCTTTCACCTAATCCCTAACCTCTTGACCATCTGATGAATCAACCTTTTAACTAATCATCTTTGAGAATCACCCTCTATCTTGCAACCTATAACCAACTAAAACCAACCTTGAACCAACTTATCAATCAACCTCACCCAATTGAGTTGTTGACCTAGACTTTACTAACAATAACTACTAATAGTCACCCTGACTAGTGATGGTTAGTTATCAAATTATTGATAATCACCTTGATCATTGATGGTTGGCTATCAAACTATTGAGATTTACCTAACTATGGATGATTAACCTAACCATCGATGGACACCTTGACCATCGATGGTCACTATCAGACCAAAACTAGTAAGTAACCAACAAGTACCCAACCACCCAATAACCTCAAACAAACTCTATTTTATTAACCTCTATCACTATACATACTAGAAATAGAAACTTGACCCTAACCTAAACTAACCTTTTGATAGTTTATCATTTACCTTATGTTATTTTTTTAAATGTATTTCTTTTGGAAAAGTATTTATTTCAATTGATTAAGTACTTTCATATCTGTTATACAACCTTCTTTTATTAACATTAACTTGTCTTAAAATGTGGATTGATAGCCTCCAAATAAGTCATGTACTTCTTGGATCTATCTTTCTAGGTGATCCACCTTCCTACCTAACTAACACAGCATTTCTAGTCTCTTTCTTATATAGGTCATCCTCCTGAGACAAACATGATCTCTCACAATAATTTAGATCATGGAGTGCAAACCAAATCAATCTTATACCAACCTTGACCTTATTTTTAGTTTTACTAATTTATTTCAAGATTAAAAGAAAAATTTGAGTATAACACTACTTGTAGAAACCACCACTAAGGTTAAAAATTTGATATTACCAACAATCCCAAAATTGTGAAACTTGGTGCATCCCTCACTATGGAAGAACATGAATTCTTATTTTCATTCTCAAAGAATTTATTGTCATATTCATGTGGTATTATGATGATAAGCTTGGACTCAATCTATATCTAGTTTTATACCATCTTATTATACTCTCAGATGTCATGCCCATTAAACAAAAACTACATAAAACACATTCATGTATTGCTATACTAGTCAAGGAGTTGGAAAAGCTATTTGGGGATAGATTCATTCAACTAATTAATTATTCAAAATGAGTATCTAACATTGTTCTATTCAACAAGAAATTTGAAAGTATTTGCTTAGCTATAGACTCTAAAGATATTAACAAGGCATGCCCAAAATAAAATTTTCCATTACCTAATATTGGCATGATTCTAGATTTTGATACAAAATCTTATCCCTCATGGATGGTTTTTTATATACAATCAAATCAAAATAACACCTAAAGATCAACATAAAATAATGTTTACCACCACGTGAGGAACATTCTACTATCTAGTTATGCCATTCATCTTGAATAATGTTGGGTCTACATATTAGCATGTAATAACTATCATCTTTCATGACATGATGCATGATATTGATGAAGACTATGTTGATGATATTCTAGGAAAATAAAAAACATGTGCAAGATATAAAAAATTTCTATAGAGAATCTTTGAGTGGCTTTATGAATATATGGTGTGTTTTAATCCTAATAAATGTGTCTTTGGAATCACATTAGACTAATTTATAAGATTCATTATTTATCATAGTGGTAATTAAGTCAATCATGTCAAGGTTAAGGCCATCATAGAAATGCCTTCCCCTTCTAGTTTGAAATATCTTCACATCTTACATGGAAAAATATAGTCCATTCCTTGATTCATTTCATAGCTTGTTGATCAATTTCATCCTTTCACTCACCTCTTGAAGAAGGGTACCACATTTAATGGAATGATGATTGTCAAGAATCATTTGAGTACTTGAAAACCTATTTGTAAAATCTACCAGGTTTGGTCTCACTAATTCTAGGAAATTCACTATTGATTTATATTTTATTAACTGAACATGCCTTGAAGGTACTTTTGGCCCAACACGATGACCAAGGAAAAGAATGTGTAGTCTATTATCTAAGCACACCATTCATCTCTTGTCAACATAATTATACATCAATTAAGAAAGAATGTTTATCATTGGTCTTTGCATCCCAAAATTTGAATCACTACATGTTAAGCAACATGACCATCATAATTACAAAGGATGATCCCCTCAAATAGATTCTTTCCAAAGAAACATCAATAGGTTGTATGGCCAAATGGATTATGATCATAAGTGACTTCAACATTGAATATAATAGTTATAAATCCATAAAATGGAAAGTACTTATGGATCAACTTTCTAAATCACCTTTTGTCTAATGCACACCCTTTTAACATTAACTTACCAAATGAGTCTATTTTCACTCTAAAAGAATCATGTCAGTAGAAGATGCAATTTGATTGTTCCTTCACATCCCATGGTTTAAGATCCAATATTATATTAATTATGTTATAGTGGGTCTCATTCCAAAAACATTTCAAATTGGTTTTCCATGCACCAATAATATTACATAATATGAGGCACTCATTATAGGGTTTGACCTCACAGTGCAATGGAACATCCAATAATTGGTTATCTATATAAACAAATATATATATATATATATATATATATATATATATATATATATATATATATATGTATATATTCACATTTGATTATCAATTAGGTTAGAGATCATTATCAAACTAAAGATGATAATATAATTCCCAATAAAGGTATGGTTGATAGTATCAAAAAAAATTAATTAATCCATTATGTGTGAATCCTATGAGCCAAAAATAGATCAAATAATGCAATGGACACTATTGGGTCATTCATATAAATATCTTTTAATGTCTATGAATATTAGTTACTCATTGAAAATATTCTCATTCCAACTTATAGTCATCCTAATATAAAAATGGTATGTGACATTTATGGTCTTGATTCACATTGATACTAAGATGTATACACCTACCTCCTAGACCACATTCTTCCCATTGACCTATCACATAATCAACATAAATCCTTTATTCATAACACATCCTGTTGCACTTTAATTTGTAGTAAAATCTATCATAAAGGATATAACATGATGTTAATTCATTGTTTAAACTCAAGTAAATCTGAATTATCACTTAATACATGCATGAATAGATTTTTGTAGTCCATAAAAGCAGAATGGTCCTTTCTAAGAAACTCCTTTAGACAAGATACCATTGGCCCATAATGGAATTAGATGTGTGTGTTTATGTAAAAAAGTGCCTTATTTGTCAAAAATAGTGATTTAATTAATACTCATTTGTAATATCTATAGCCTATCACATCTCTTTGGTAATTTTATACATGGGGGCTTGATCTCATAGGCATGATAAACCCCACTTATTCATATGGCCAAAAACATATCATGACTACCACTAATTATTTTACTTAGTGGGTGGAAGTAAATCCTCTCACTTACATAATAGATAAGTATATAACTGAATTCATTCTTAGTCACATCATGTTTTTGTATATCATTCCCTCCATTCAATAACAATGATGTGAAATCCCTCTATGCATAGTTCCATATCAAAAATAGATAGTCAAATCCATATTACCCTCAAGGTAAGGACTAAGTTGAGGTGTCTAATAAGACTATTTTTAAAAATCTTAATAAGATCATCAATGATACTAGTTATGATTAGAATTTTAAATTATTCCCTACCCTATGGGCTTACCATATCAGTATCCACACACTTACTGGTGCAATACCCTATTCCATAGTTTTTGGCTCTAAAGTCATTCTTCCTATTGAGATCGATCTGCCCTCTCTACATATTTCATTGTAGGGTATTTTTGATGTTAAGGATTATAGAATAGCCTAGATGTAAGATTTGGAACTCCTAGATGAGAAATGGATATCCTATTTAAATAATCTCAAAGCATATAAAAATTGGCTATGCCTTAGTTATAACAAATTCATCATTTTTAGAGATTTTTAAGTTGGTAATCTTTTGCTAAAACATAATTAGAAAAAAACTAACATAAACTATTAAAATAAAGGATTTTTTTTTTAATAATTAGTTGGGTCCATTTTTTATCTCAATAAACTATTATTATAGATCATATAGGTTGGATACACTAGATGGGAAAGATCTAGATGAGTCCATGAACATTATACATCTCCAACACTTTTATGCTTGATTTATTTGAACATTATCTATAAGAGATGCTACTTGGGGGCACCCCTTATATGTCCTTTATTATTCCCCTTCCTTGCATTTTCCTTCCCTGAGTCAATTCTTATCCTTATATTTGTCTCATGTCCTATTACCTTCCTAATCTTGATTATGACATAGAGGTACTATGAGTGGATTCAAAAGATAGTTCAACATGTTATTCATACTTTATCATCAACACATCTTTATAGGTGGAATTTTAGAACATCAATGATTTGGCATGGTTTCCCTACTTTTTATTCCTTTTTTAATCTTATTATATCTCCTTGATAGTCTTTTCCCCCATTTTGCATCACTTCTTTCACTTCCTAATTTATTGTGGAATGGTAGTAATTTCACACCTATGATTATTTTTTATTTGATAGATAGTTTATGGTACATTTATTCATATATCCCTATACATCCTACTTGAAAAATACTCATGTATATAGATTATTCTAAAAATATTAAAGTATTAGAAAAACATAAAATCCTAAAAATAAAAAAATTATAAAATCTATAAAAAATAAGATATAAAGCCAAAAAAAATTAATTGAGTTTATCATCCTATTAGACCATGGTTATTAAATTTGGTTCTATTTTGAGTGTAACTATTTGATTATAATGTGTCTATACCCCCTTTACATTAAACGTCTCATGAGTGGGAAATATCGTATTCAAATCATGCCTTCTCCATCAAATTTAATTTAATTTTGATCATAAGTCTACTTTTAATTATCACATTCCCAGGTGTTTACCTATGTATTTATAGGGTATCTTTAATTAAATAATTATCTTTCCAAATCCAAACTTTCATATTTTCATTACACTCCCATTTTTTGGAGAACTACATCAACCTGAGATCTACACAGACTATATAGTTAATGCTTGGATACATGGGGTATCCTGGGTTAGCTTGACCACCATCATTTCCATTTTTTTCATTCCCCCTATTTGATATGTTTCACTATCATTATTATACACTCTTGTTGTTTTTTGATTTAATTATTCTATGCTCTCACCATTTTTCATGATCATTTTTCTATCCTCTTACCATTTTTTGAGTTCATTATTCTATGCACTTGCCATTTTAAGAGCTCATTATTCTACATGCTTTCCATTTTACAAGTTAGTTATTATATTATCTCACTCTTTTTTGGGATAATTAATCTACACTCTCACAATTTTATAAGCCCATTACTCTACACTTTTTATATTTTGTGAGCTAATTACTCTACACTCTCACTATTTTGTTAGTCATTTATACATTGCATCTCTAATAATTTTATCGTGTTTGTTCTTATTACTTTTATTTACTTCCATTTTTTGGGAGAAATACATCAGATTGATGTTGATGACAGACTATGTAGGAAGTGCTTAGATACTTGTGGTATCCTAGGTCAACTCAGCCACTTTTGACTTCTTCTTCCATTCCCCCATTATTAACATTTTTCACCTTATCTTATTTGACATTCCATAGACTTAGGGGTAGATGCACAAGAGTAACACCTTGTCAAATTCATAAATGGTACTTATTTATTTATTAATTTTGGGTGTCTTTATGTGTGCGTTAGTTTATTATTTTCTTTAATGTTCAGTTAATTAGTTGTCTTCATTTATTGCACTATGATTTACACTTGTCTTGATTTTTCATATCTTGATCTAGAGTTTTGAACATTTGTCTCTAAATTTTTCTCAGTTCAATGCATTAGGTTTTACTTTTAATATCCAAGGGTTCTAATATAATATTTTATTATAGAGATGAGATGCATAAAACAACACAAGGTAAATGAATTGAAAGGTAGATTACACATTCCATAAATAGTCATACAGTTATAGCAATTTTAACAGACTTAAACACACTCTACATGACCTGTTACACCAAGAAATCTTACTCAAGCATAAAGGATAAAAGGGTATAAGGATGGAAAATCATCACTTTCTATCACTATACATCACTTACACACTCAAATAGTTATTCAAAAACTTGAAATAAATAGACTAGTACTAATACTTTAAAAGCAAAATGTGATATCAATCTAGTAGGGCTTCATTATACATTGTGTGGTTGTTTTTACACTAGTCCAAGGGTTGTATTTATAGTGGAAAGAAAATGAGAAGAGGAGGAATTTAGCACTATAAAGAGGAATCATTTTATTAATAGTCTCCATCTTTAGCTATAACCATATTTGCAAATGATGCTCATTTAGACCATTCAATTAATCCATGTCACCACAAGTGGTTACATAGCTAACTTGCTCTCTCAAAGATGCTTTCCCAATAATTACACTAGTATAAATAAGATATTTTATAGCTAATTAATGGCATCAATTGGTTACACAAATGATATTCCACTTGTTATAGATTTATCTTGATGCTAACATCTTCTCACTAGCTTTTTGAGGTGTGAAATGACATAGGGAAGAGTCTCTTTCATTCTCTTTGGCCTTAGAGAGGAAACTGCCTGAAGTTTATGTGTATGATTTCATGGAATTTTTTATAATTCTTTGAAAAATTATTCTATCTTGACTAAGTCAAATGCTCATATCCTAAAAAGCTCCTCAACCTTGTGTTACTTTGATTGGCCATCAAAAAATGACATTGATCATGATCTATTCAATGGTGAGATGAGCCTCATTTGCATCTGCTTGGGACCCACTATTTAAACATCAATGGATATCTCATCACCTTGAAATTGATGTCCATATATCCATCACTCTATTGGGACCATTCCTTTAGACTTTTTGTTTTAGATAAAAATTCCAAAACAATTTTCCCATGGACCCTTTTCTCTGAAAGAATTAACCTCTCAGGCCCCTTCTCTTTTGTCCAAAACAATCTTTATTTCTAAATTTTTGCAAGTGTCCCTTAAAAAAATTTCAAATGAAATTTTTACCAATAATAACCATTCATCATTTTTATTCTAACTCTTCAAAATCCTAAACATGCCCTTCGACATTCTTCGAATGTCCCTTCAGAAAGCCTAAAAATGACACTTTCTCAAGAAAAGACCCTTTGGGAAAGTCTGTAGGGAAATTTTCATGAAAAATAACCTTCAAATTTTTGTCAAAGACATTTGTTTCATAAATATTTCAATGCACCCTTTGGGAATCAGTTTAGAACACTTTTAGGAGAAAAAGACCTTTTGGAAGAGCACCAATTCCTTCGAAGAAAAGTAAGTGACCAATTCTTTCAAAAATATTGTTTCAGACAAAAAGTATAAAATAATTCCTTCAAAAAAATGCAAAGGACCAATCCAAGAAAACACCCTTAAAAATATTGAAAATGTCCCTTCACTTGAGAAATGACCCTTCAAAAAGATTGTTTCGAACAAAAATTCTAAAACAATTCCTTCAAAAAAATTTATTTAAGCCAATTCCTTCAGAAAAGTGCAAGAGAAAATTCCTTTATAAATATTGAAATGTACCCTTCAAAAAACCTGAAATGGACCAATTCCTTGAAATAAAAAACCCTTCAGAAAAGTTACAAAGGACACTTTTCCTTCAAAAATCTTGAAGATGCCATTTTAAAATCTTGAAATGTACTCTTCGTAATTTTTGTAGAAGACATTTATTTTGGAAAAGACCATTCGAAAATCTTTGAAGTGACCCTTCAGATTTCTTGAAATAGACCAATTCTTTCAAACTTTTTGTTTCAAATAAAAAGTCCAAAACAATTCCTTTGAGACTTGGATAAAAAACCTAAAGCAAAACCTTGTCAAAAGAAATAAAACTTGACACTTTGTTGTGGGGATAAATAAATAAGTATGTTGCACTTATCCAAAAATGAAAGATGCAAAATTGAGTGTGAAAATTGGCTAACATTCTTCATGATTCCTAGGGGAGGCATGCCTATTATGCTTAAGGCCAGATTCTTAAATCCTTCCATTGGGTATGGAGTCATGCATATAGGCACTCAAAAATGACTTGAATAGACTTTTGGCTCAAAAACACAAGTTGGATTGATTCACATGCAAAAAGGTAGAGATGCACACCAAATAAAATTAAGGAAAGAAACTTGTGCTATAAATCACTTAGGGAACACAATAGCAAACCAAAGGAAGCACACACCTAAACTACTATTTACAAAACATGACCTATAAGGATTAATAGTAGAACTTCAAATGTATCCCATTCACAAGGATAGGCAACTCTTCTCCATTCATGTTGGTCAATTGAAAGGAGTTTCTTTTCTTACACTTGCTAATGATGTAAGGGCCACTCCACAAAGTGTCAAACTTTATATTTCTGTCAAATTTTTATCTGTCCTCATCCCATTTCAAGACCAAGTCACCTTCCTTGAACACTCTTGTACTTACTCTTTTGTTAAAGGACATCTTCATGAGTACTTAGTGGTGTTCCATGGCCTTGTGTGTATTGTCTCTTGCTTCTTGTAGCTACATTAGTTCTATCAATCTGAATTTCATTAGAGTATTTTCAAGTAGTTACAGTTGTTATGCAATTTATAGAGTAGGGAGTTCTTAATATATGGACAACCTAGCCTCTCGAATTACCAATTGATCTCTTAGGAGTAATCCTATCAATCATAAGGTTATCTTCAACTTATTGTTCCATGCTCTTTAATTTTTATCCAATGTCCTCTTGATGATCTTAATGAAATTCTTGTTAGTAGATTCAGCCAAGCCATTACCTTGAGGGTAATAGTTGGATGAGGTACTCAAGTAAACTGCATTCCTATTTTCCTAATCACAAGTTTTAATACTTATGAAAGTAAGTGCATTATTAGAAATGATAAAATGGGAAACCCCAAACCTTGTTATAATGCTCTCATATAAATCCAAAATAGGATTTCCACTTGCCTCATTCACTGCAATAGCCTCTACCCACCTTATGAAGTAGTCAGTAGAAGTCAATATCTATTTGTGTCTAGAACTTGATAGAGGGCTGATCACACCAATGAAATCAAGACTCCATTGCATGAAGGCTGATCTACTTAGATAGGATTCAATGGAAGGGCTATAAGTTTCTATTTGACTACAAAGAAGGTATATTGAGGACACTTTTTAGCTGAATGGTAACAGTCCTTAAAAATACTAGGCCAATAGTAGCTAGCCCTCATTATCTTTGTAGCTATTGTCTTAGGATAGAAATGACCTCCATCTGTACCATTGTGAAACTTTTCTAGTATCATATCAAACTTATCACTATTACCACACCTCAACAATGCACCATTCATGTCTTTCCTAAAGAAAAAACCATCTATAAGACAATAAGGAATGGTCTACAATCTAAAATACCTATTTTGAGACTTGTTCAAGTCATTGGGGCACTCACCATTTTGAAGAAAACTAATGATGTCTTGTGTCCAACTTTGAACTTGTATGTGATCAGTTGGTTGGGGTTAAAACATGATTGATCAAGACTTCCTCCTTTGGCTCCTAAAAATCTGAAGCTAAATGCTCACATAACCCTTTTCCTCTTACCAATTTTGTATCCTTAATATCCACATCATACTTCATTGCCTTTTTTCCACCCAACTCTCTATTCATTAAGGTATTTTCTTAGGAGAAACTCCTTGGTGCTAGGATGAGAAACCATGACATGTATCTTGTTGTTTGAAACCATGTGTCTAATTTTTTTCAATCCTCTTATCACTATTAGAGCTTGTTTCTCAATAAATGTATACCTAACCTCATAATATTCCAATCCTTGGCTGAAGAATGCAATTGGTTGCTCTAACTCTTCATCATTCTTTTACATAAGCATAGCTAATATTCTATCAAGGTTAGAAAAGTTATAGAGTATGAAATCTTTGGCAAAGTTTAGGTTCAATAGAGTAGGAAATTTTTCAATTGCTTGCTTAATTGCCTAAAAACTAATTTTGCCTCCCTTTATCCAAACAAAAGCTTAGTTATACTTGAGCATGGTTGTGATAGGCTTTACCACAATTGTAAATCCTAGAATACACCTTATTACAAAGTTTATTTTCCCCAAGAAGATTTTAAGTCCTTTCTTATGTTGAGGCAAAGACAAGCTTATAATAGCCTCAATCCTCTCAAGGTCAATAGACAAGCCTTCTTTTGAAATAATATGACCCAATAACTTACCTTCATAGACAACAAATATGTACTCTTTTGGATTAAGGGATATTATATACTCCTTACATTTCTCAAACACCTACCTTAGATGTTCTATATGATTAGTAGCATCCTTCAAAAAAATAGTTATATCATCAAGGTACACAAGCAAAAACTTATTGATCAAACCCTTAAAATTCATGTCCATTTCCCTTTGAAATGTATCTCCAACATTGGATAAACCAAATGGCATGTTCCTATAGGCAAAGGTCCCCTATTTTATAGTGAAGGCTATTTTGAACTAATCCTCTTCATTTACCAGTATCTGATTGTAACCTGAATAACCATCAGGAAGTGAGAAGCATTGAGAACCTAAAATAACTTACAAAATTTATTCTATGGAAGGTAGTGGATAAAGATCCTTAAGAGACATTCTATTAATATCTCAAAAATCCACACAAATTATGATCTCTCTATTATTATTTTGGATAGGTACAAGATTAACCACCCAAGTTGAGTTTTTGATAGGAAAGATAATCCTAGACTCAATCAACTTGGTCAGCTCTTTCTTCATGAGTTCCTCTATGTTGGGATTAATAGGCCTTTATTTTTGTCTAACTGGTTTATCTCCAGGTGCTAACTCAATGGTGTGATGAGATAGAATTGGATCAAACCCTTTCACATATTTATATTCCTAAGCAAAGATGTCATGGAACTCTTTTCATAATTTAATAAAGACCTACCTCTTAAACAAAGAACATACCTTACCAATTTTTAGGAGCTTATCTTTGTAAATCATGACTCTCTCATAGTTTTCCTCTTTTGTTGACATGCTCACTCCTTATTTCTTATTTTGATAATCTTCATTGAAAATATTCTCCAAAGTAATTAACCCTTTAGGTATCTTTTTTATCTTCAATTGAATAACTTGTTCTTCATATTGATCATGCAGTCTCTTTTGGTTCCTCGAGGAGAATCTTGATTTATTTTGTAAGAAGTGTGTAATGTGTTCATCACTTTCAAACACCTACCATGACACTTCATTATATATAATATAAGGCCTCATAATGACCTTGATATGGGACTAATCCTTCTCCTTTCCTACATCAACAACTATATCAAATTGTGCTCCTATGGTAACCAATCTATCTATCAGTGGGTTTATTTGAATCCCTTGGTATGGGTTGTATGTTGAAGACATCAAAGTATTCAAGTAAGTCCCATACCCTATGATTGTAGGATTTAAGCAATGGATTCTTGGCTATAGCTTGATTATTCATTTTATGGATGACCAATTAACTATCCCCATAAACCTTCAAATTCTTGATCCCTCTCTTCTTTGCCCATTGATGGTCATTAACTAGGCCTTCATATTCTACCACATTATAGGTGCATCTGAATTGGAATCTATATGAGGAGTAGTATTGATTCTTTAATGGTAAAAATAACATAATGCTAACTCTTTCACCTACTTTTATTCTTAAGCCATCAAAAAACATTTCCCATATTCCTTCAAGTTCATGGTCTTCATTAGTGAGTGAAGGGATTGAAACATATTTTTCATGCATATAATAAACTCCCAAATCAGTATCTTTTATGAATGTATATGGAACAATTCCATGCATTTTAGTGTTTTAATTATCAAGGAAAAGATAAAAAATACCTTCAAGGGGGGAGGATGTTTCACCATCTATAACACCTTCTTCATCTTTACTAATTAGACAATTCTAACTTGAACTTATCTCCATATATGGCTCAATATGAAACCTTACTAAGAGACAAGTCCTTATAGTCACCTTGGTTATATATCTTGTTTTAAAAGGTAAAAAAGACTAGTCAGTAGAAAGGTATCCTCCTATCTTAGCCATGAATTCCCTTGACAAGTAGATAGTAAAATGAGTTGGAAGGTCTACCACCACAACGTCTTATAAAATGGGGAAACTTGGGCAATCATGTAGAAAGAATTTCAGACCTCTGACCAATCCCACTATCTTAGTTGGAGTTCCTCAAGCTACAACACACCTTTAATATGTTTTTTATACTTCAATCCCAACTTATCAGCCACCACTTTAGGCATGACAATGGTACTAGCTCCACTATCTACAATACACTTGTGAACCAACTTGTCTCCCAAAATGAGTGTGAGGTAGAAGGGTAGAGGATTTTCAGATTTTGTAGAGGGATTTAAGACATTATTTGGAGAATTGGTAAGGGGTAAACTATTGTGTTTTGAAGTTTGAGGGGCTACATGAATGCTCACAAGCTATTCTTGTAAGATCTCCTTTTGACCAGCCATATGTAAGAATTCCCAAAGATATATCTTTGTCTTGGTATTCTTTAAATAATAAACAATGTTTAAAGGGTGATTATTCACCATTTATTGCATTCTTGAAGGTAGTGAGGGAGTCTAAACCTACTGCATTATAGGCTTGACAACCCTAATTGCATTCTAACTTTGTTGAGAAGCATGACTGGTAGTAGGTATTACACTAGGATTCACATCTTGTGGCCTTAGAGAGGCATCACTTGGAGTCACATGTACTCCTGGAACATATCCTAGAGCTCTCTTCTTGGCTCTTGTGTTGGCTACAATTAACATGCTTTGATTTAACACATAATCATCCTTCATTTTTAAGTTCATCATACTTACACTTTGGTTGCTACTCTCTCCATGAATATCCCTTTGGATGGGATTCACTTCTTTTAATGTCATGTAAGGAGTATTTTCTTCTTTTTCCACCAAATATTGGTTGTGTTCTCCACCATCATGCATAAACTGACCTATAAGTTGTCGCCATTGGTCCAAATGATCCTCCCCTTCGACTAGGTTAGCATGTATTGGAACAATAGCCTTCATGGAAGGAGTGGAATTAGGATTATAGACATTGGGATGCCTATTGAAACATTTTTGACCTATTCCTCTTCCTTGGTAGTTGTATTAGGGTGGGGATCTATAGCCTTGTTGAGGATAGTATTGAGGGTTAGGTGTAGCACTTGCCTAGAATTGAGTTTGCTTGAGTTGAGCTCATAATGATTGGATCTCTTCATCCTTATCTACAACATTATCCATCTTCTTTGGAAAGGTTCTTAGCTTGCCATTGGCATTAGGAACTTGTGCTACGCATGGATCTTCAACTGAACTATGAGACAACAAAGGCATGAAAACTCTTGGAGGTATCTTTTTAGCTTGTATTAAGCTATTATTAGCTTTAATAGCTATCTCATATGCATTTGGAAAAGTGAATCCTCCCATTGACTATAACATCACCACCACATCAGTATCAATACCCTTGATATAAGTGGGGAACACAAAGCTTAAAGGAGGTCTCATGATAGGTGGTAACTTATGCCATGTCCTTTGAAATCTTTCATTATAATCCCCCATGGATTCATTAGGACCTCTCTTTATCACATTTATTTTATGGATTAGTGAAGTATGGTTGCTCTTATTCTCAAATATAGTTACCAAAAATTCCCTAAAGCCATCCCAACTTGTAATACAACCACCTTCCAAAGTCTTATACCAGTCAAGTGCCTTGCTTTTTAGAGACATAGAAAGCAATCTAATGGCTATGTTGGCTCGAGTGACATTATGAAAGTTATATAAATTTTAAATGTCCCTAATATGCTCAGATTGGGTAATAAGACCCTCTCTAATGAAACCAGTGAGACTCTTGGTAGCATTGGGAGGAATAGGGTTGTATGTAGAAAGGCCAATTAGATTTTAGGTGTTAAAGGCTGAGAAAGGTTGATACTCTCCATTTCTCTTCTTTCCTCTTGATATCCTATTTCTCCAACTTCATCAAATTCTTCTTCTTCTTCTCCAAAACCTCCTTTTCAAGGATCTATAAGCATTAGGAATGGTTCAAGGCATTGTTCTTCAAGAAGAGCTTTAGCTAGAGGAGCTTGATCAGAAATCCTAGATGATCTAGTGAGGACCATGAAGTATAACATGGGAAAATTGATCTACAACCAAATATTATCACCTTTTAGAGTCACAAAATTATGGATTAAGAATATATATAAAACCTTAGGCTTGTCAAGACTAGCATTCACCTTGACATGTCAATAGTTTATCCCATTAGGTGTGCCAGAACTATTGATAATTTATCCCACTAGGCATGCTGGAACTATTGTCTCCAAATCTTGTACCCTAGAAGAGAGTGTTCAATATTCTTCAAAATTTGGGCAATGTTGGAACATTTACAGGCATGTGGGCATGCTTGTAGAGGAAATGAACCTCTAGATTTAAAAGGGATAGCTCCCTAAATGTATCTATACAAAATAAATATTTGTCTAAACTAGTTTTCTTGAAAGGAAAAGAGTTAGAGATTATAGAAAAGGAAAACCTACTCTAAGAGTGGTGATACACCAAGATTATCTTCCATGTGGATAGCAAATTTTAATTCATAATACATCGAAATGCATAGATGACTTTCAATCTCTAAGGGTTCTAACACAAATATTTCAGTACAGAGGAGAGATGCATAAAATAACACAAGGTAAATGAAATGAAAGGCAAACTACACATTCTATACATAGTCATACACTTACAATAATTTAACACACATAGATGCACTCTACATAGCCTGTTAGACCAAGAACTCTTGCTCAAGCATGAAGGATAAAGGGGTAAAAAGATGGCAACTCATCACTTGCTGTCACTATACATCACTTACATTCTTAGACAATTATTTATAAAATTGAAAAAAATAGACTAGTATTAATACTTTAAAGGCAAAATGTGATATCAATCCAACATGGTTTTTCCATACACTGTGTGGTTGTTTTTACACTAGCCTAAGGGTTGTATTTATAGTAGAAAAAAATGAGAAGAGGAGACCTTTGGCATCAGAAAGAGGAATCATTATGTTATGAGTCTCCATCTTTAACTGCAACCATCTTTTCAAATCATGTTCATTTGGGCCATTCGATTGATCCATGTCACCATAAATGGTTACACGTCTGGCTTACTCTCTCAAAGATGCTTTCCCAATGGTTGCACTAGAAAAAACAAGATATTTTATAGCTAAGTAATGGAATCAATTAGTTACATAAATGAGGGTCCACTTCTTGTAGATATTTCCTAATGCTAACAACTTCTCATTGAATAGATAAGGTGTGCAATAGCATAGGGAAGAGTCACTTTCATTCTGTTTTACCTTGGAGAGGCAATTTCTTGAACTTTGTGTATACTTTCATGGCATTTGTTAAAATCCTTTGAAAACTCATTTCATCTCGACCAAGTCAAATGCTCGAATCCTATAAATCTCCTCAGCCTTTTATTATTTATATTAGTCATCAAAAAATGACATGTATCATGATTTAAGCAATGGTGAGATGACCCTCATTTACATATGCTTGGGACCCACTATTTAAACACCAATAACTAGCTCATCACCTTGAAGTTGGCATCCATATATCCATCACTCTACTAGGACCATTCCTTCAAAATATTGATTCAAACAAAAAGTTCAAAACAATTTTCTTGTGGACCCTTTTCTTCGAAATAATTAACCACTTGGGCCCCTTCTCTTTTCTCTAAAACAATCTTTCTTTCATACTTTTTGCAAGTGTCCCTTCGGAATTTTTTGAAAGGAAACTTTTTCCAAGAATAACCCTTAGGGAATTTTCATTTATCCTCTCTGAAAGCCTAAACATGCCCTTTGGTATTCTTGAAATGTCCCTTTAGAAAGCCTAAAAAGGACACTTTCTTGAGAAAAGACCCTTCAGGAAAGTGTGTAGGGCACTTTACATGAAAAACACCCTTTGGAATTTTTGTAGAAGACATTTCTTTCAAAAATAATGTAATTTACCCTTTGGGAATATATTTAGGACACTTTTAGGAGAAAAAGACCTTTTGGAAGAGCACCAATTCATTTAGAGAAAATTAAGTGACCAATTATTTTAGAAAGATTATTTTGGACAAAAAGTCCAAAACAATTCCTTTGAAAAAATGCAAAGGACCAATCCGAGAAAAGACCCTTCAAAAATATTGAAAATGTCCCTTCACTTGAGAAATGACCCTTCAAAAAGATTGTTTCAGACAAAAGGTCTGAAATAATTTTTTTGGAAAAATTGTTTGAGCCAATTCCTTCAAAAAAGTGCAAGAGACATTTCCTTCGAAAATCTTGAAATGTACTCTTCAAAAAACCTAAAATAGACCAATTCTTTGAAAGAACAAACCCTTCAAAAAATTCTTAAAGGACACTTTTCCTTTGAAAATCTTGAAGATGCCTTTCAAAAATCTTTAAATGTACCCTTCAGACTTTTTATAGAAGACATTTCTTTCAAAAAATATCCTTCGGCAATCTTGCAAGTGACCCTCCAGAAATCTTGAAATGGACTAATTCATTCAAACTTTTTATTTTGGACAAAATTTTTGAAATAATTCCTTTGATACTTGGACAAAAAACTTTAATCAAAACATTTTCAAAAGAAATAACACTTGACACTTTGTTGTGGGGATAAACAAATAAAGATTTTGCACTTAGCCAAAATGAAAGATGCAAAACTGGCTGTGAAAATTGGTTAACAGGGTGTTGAACAATGAAGGCAAGGGAATGCACCTACTTTAGCCCCTTTGGATATCAATCCCTAAGTATTCAAAATGTTTTTTTAATGGCCCAAATACAAGGAATGGCTTTAGATCAAGAAGAGGAAATAGCTCAGAACATGTGATTTTCTCTTGGGTAGAGGGTGAAGATGTAGTTTATGAAAGCGATGCTCCCATGACAAAATACCCACAAGTCTAATCAAACTACTATACTCGATCCAAGAAGAGACTAATCAAAACCCAAGAAACATTCAAAAGGCCTAAAGTAGATTTCAAAAAATGTTTGGGACCTTGAACATCACCTCTAGTATAGCAAAAGTAGAGAGAAATAACATAGAACAAGATTAAGGACCCTGAGGTTTAACCACAAGGGTCATTTAATGTAGTAGATTAGTTTAAGAAGGCTCTAACCAATGTATCCCTTTGGCATGTGTTGTCTATCCTTGAGAAAAAATATCTACTAAAAGAAGCCTTGGAAGACCAAGGAAAGCCTGCATGAGTTGAGCTAGCTATATATCCCATAAAAAATAAAGAAAAGGAAGCTAGTAGCAATGCATAACCTCATGCACCATCTACATTCACAAACTCCAATCTTGGGGTAAGTTAAAATCCTACCCCATTCTATATAACTCTCATTATGTCAAATAAGTTATTTCACAATTCCATGATTGATTCCAGTGCCAACACCATGGTGATACCCAAGCAAATTGTGAATGCACTATAGCTTTAGTACGAACCTTTGAATAAAGGGGTAAACTAGTTAGATGGGAAGAAGGTTTAGACCATAAGTATCATTAGGGATCTTCCCCTAACTTTTTACTCTTGTCCCAACATCATAGTTCCCCAAGAATTTATGGTGATATATATTCTTCTAATCTTTGGGCTATGTTTATCAAGAGATTTCACTACCAAGATACGCAGACACTTGTCCTTGGATTGGTCCCACTTGATCCTAAGGACCAAATAAGGCTCAAAATTAAAAGTTTTGTCTAAACCATTGTATCTAAAGCACATAACCAATGATTCTATGATGAAATTCAAAGAGATACATACCTCTTTCTCCAAGAAAGATATGTATTGCATGTATATGCTCGAAGAAGAGAGTGTGATAGATAATAGGAACCCAGAGAAGGAAGTCCTCATAAATTAATTCATCGAGAATGACCCATTAATAAACATTGATGCTAACAACCTCAAAAATTATGTAATCCATGATGAATATCATGCCATTTCATAAGTCATGAAGAGGAAGGAGGACAAGAATAAGGAACCAAAAAATGAGTCTAAATTCTAGACTTTATAATTTGATGGTGTGAAATGTAAGACTAGCTCAGGAGATAGTATCCAATTGATGTCTCCATCTAGAGAAGAGACCTTCTGGTCCTTTTTCTTCTAGTTTTATTATATAAATAATGAAACCAAATATGAATCCCTATTCCATGGCCTCAGCCTTACTGAGTGTATGGACGTGAAGCAGTTAAAATTGTTTAAATATTTTGAACTAGTGATAAGGAAAGTGATAAAGTTTAAGGCTACAAATAATGTTTGCATGAGATATTACCACCACCAAGTATGGGAAATGATTGAATATTTTGAATCATTAAATATTTAGATCATCCCTAAGACCATGATGCCTTGATAGATAGAATGACAATAACTATCTCCCAATTTGATCCAATAATTGATTTACTTACCAACAAGAAAGTGGTGTAGGTAATTATCAGACCTACCATCCTAGATAATGAACAAAAATGATAGGTATTCGAGAGTGATGCTCAAATTGTGATGTTTCTCCAAAAATAATGTAAATTTATAAAGGAGTTATAATAAAAGATCAAAGAAGATTATAGAGATTAGATCATAAAACTGATGTCCAACAAACTTCCAAAGGGGTTGATCACCCTAGAGATTTTTTTTGATTTTGATGATGTAAGGAATGATAAGAGGAAGTTTTTCATAGATAAAAATGACTACTCTAAGCTTGATATTGGAGGTATAAGAAAACTAAAAGTAGGGAAATAATTTCCCGAAAAATATAAGGAGTGATTGATCTCTTTCTATAATAAATATGAAGGGGTTATGGCTTGGAATTATGATGATTTGAAAGGGTATGACCACAAGGTCATCCAATACACTATAGACTTAATTGAAGGATCCAAGCTTGTCTGAAAAAATAAAATGCTAGTAAACCCAAAAATTGAGTTTATCATGACTCAAAATCTAAGGAAATTGATCAAATTAAGGATCATATACCCAATCAAGCATTTGACTTGGGTGTCTAACCTGGTTCTGGTGAGGAAAAAGAGTGGAGAGATTAGGCTATGCATGGACTTCAAGGACTTAAAAAAAGCATCTTTAAAGGATCATTACCCCCTTCCTTATATGGGATAGATCCTCTAAATCATATTAGGCACATAAATCTTTTCTCTATTAGATGGGTTCTCAGGATATAATCAGGTGTGGTTTAATGAAGAGGATCAACACAAGACCACTTTCACTATAAAGTAGGGAACCTTTGCATATGAAAATATGACTTTTGACCTCTCTATTGTAAGGGATACCTTTTAAAGAGACATGAACATATAATTTTAGGTCCTAATCAACAAAATCATCCTCATCTACCTAGATGATCTGATTGTGTTTTCCAAAAATAAAGATGATCACTTCAATCATTTGGAGAATATTTTTCAAAAATGTCTAGAGTTTAGGGTATCTCTTAACCCCAAAAAATATGTCTTTGATGTCCTATAAATAAAAATACTAAGATACATGGTATCCAAGGAAGGCATATCTCTTGATCTAGATAGAGTAAAGGCCATTAGGTATATGACTTTACCGATCAAAAAGAAGGGAGTCGAATATTTCTTATGAAAGATCAATTTTATCAATTGATTCATATCCAAATTCATAGGGATGGTGAGACTAATTACATTGATGCCAAATAAGGATCAACCTTTCAAATGGACCCCTAAAGGAGTAATAACATTTGACAAGATCAAGGACATAATATCTACTACCCCTATGTTGGTTAATCCCGACTTCTCAAAATATTTTGTCATGTATTTTTATGGTAGTCAACATAGCTTAGTGGTTATCTTAACTCAAAAAGAGGGTAAAGGAAAGGGTGAGCATCCTATAGCTTTATATTCAAGAACCTTGTGAGGATATGATATTAAGTACAATTTTGTTGAGAAGCAAGCTTCCACCATCATCAAATATCTTAAAATTTTTAGACACCTGGTGGTAGGGAGAAAAATAATGGTATATGTGGTGCATTATAGCATCAAAGAGTACATAATGGAAGGAGAGATCACCAAAAAGAATGTAAATTGGATCACTAAGATCCTAGAATATGATATTGAGGTTAGACCAACCAAGGTGATCCAAGGAAGATGGATTTATGAGTATATGGTCCAATGCGTAAATGCCCCAATAAAAGAACAAGATACATCAGAGATGGTTTTAGTGAGTCAGTATGAAACTGATGGGTCCTAGGTTGATGATAGAACTCACTTTACGAAAATTAACCAATATCCAAATGACCTCCACACACATAAAATAAGGTTATACAGGTTACAAGGGGCCAACTACATGCTAATCTAAGGAGTCTTCTTCAAAAGTAACTTCAACAAGGAACTACTCTGATGTGTTGACAACCATCAGGTTGGAAAAATCATATAGGATATGAATTTCACCCCTCGAGGTGGACATTTATTATTAAAAAACTATGATGAATATCATGCATGTAAGATATTATTAGCTAATTATGTTTTCAAATTGTTATTAGACAATTAACAAATGCCACAAATGTTAGTTTTTCATGAGTAGGCAAAAGAATACATCCATGCTACTAAATTTGATTATTTTTTATGAGCCTTTCACATAGTGGGGCTTATATTTTATTGGGATGATAAATAGTATATCTATTTCAAGCCACAAATGGATACTCATGACCATTGATAAATTTAAAAGGTGGATCAAAGCAACCCTGATGAAGGAGGCAACTGATAATATGATCCTGAACTTCCTGGAGGAGCTAGTAACAAGGTTTGACCCCAAAAAAATGATCATATCTGATAATGTGAAGGCTTTCCTCAGCTCTAAGATTTCAAAATTCAAATGCAAGAATGGAATTTTCCTAAAAACTTCATCCAACTAACCTGTAAGGGAATGGGTTGGTCAAATCAACCAATAAGAATCTCATAAGTTTGATCAAAAGAATAGGTACCAACTGATAGTGGGAGTGGCATATGTATCTTAAAACAACTCTATGATATGAATAAATTACTCCCAAGTAAACTTTAAATACATCCCCATATGAACTAGTATATGGGAAAGAAGTGGTCATGCCCATATAACTAGAGATTCTTGCTTTACATCTTTTGAAAGCTATTGAAATAGCAGAGAACAAAATGATGGAGGTTAGGTTAGTAAAATTGCTCAGCCTCTAGGAGGTAAGAGAATAAGCCAATGACACTAAGGTAACTTGATAATATGTAGTTAAGTGATGGTTCAACAAGAAGGCATCCAACCCAAGATTCAAGCTGGGAGATTTGGTTCTAAAGTATGACAAAAGGGCCACAAATCTGGGTCAACATGTAAAATTTAATTCCTTATGGAGAGGACCCTTTTGCATCATTTTAAATAAGGAGGATAATAAATTAGAGTTAGAGGATGAAGAAGGCAATGCCTTAGATATTTTAGTTAATAGAATCCACTTAAAGTAATGTAATTAACTTATCGGCCTCACCTTGTATATAGTTAGTTAGTTTCCCTTCTATTAGTTGGTTTCCCTCTTTTGTTGTTTCCATTTAAATACATGTCATTGGCACAAGTTGTTCATCCCATTGCTAGGTGTCCAAACCTTGGCTCTCCTTATTTTTTAATCATTCTCTAAAACACCATTATCTACCAACTCCCCCTATAATTATTGTATAGGAACTCCATATTGCATAATTCCCCATAAGGATCATTGTAAATATCTTATGAGATGTTCCTCAAGCATGTGTGCCACCCTTAAAAATTTATGGGCACATAAATTCAAAAATTTCATGATGATCATGCTAGAAAGGGTGGCCTATAAATACCCACCTCTTAATCAAGCCAAACACTTAAACACCTTAAGAATTCTAAGAGCTTCAAGTTAAACAGAGCATCTCGAATGAAGAATTGAGCAAAGAATTGTAAAGGATTGAGAGAAGAAAGATGATATCTATTTTTTCCTTGAATTAAGAGAGAATTATTGAAAAGAGATATAAGATGGAAACTTATATGTCCTCATCTAGTAGTAGACATCCAATGAAGCATAGAATGTGTGGATCAGGTGGTCATGGAGACCTTTCACCATAATTTATGGAAAGTAAATCTTATGTTTCTACCTTCACACCATCAAATCCCATAGTTACAAATGTCAAAATCATAAAAAAAGGGAATTACAAGGACCACACACTGGTCTTATACTTTATATATGTGATCTTTGATCCTAAATTAGCAAAAAACACAAAGAACCTAAGGGAGGGTGCTCATGATCAAATGCTCAAAAAGGTTGAAAAAAATGACTTCAAGTCATTTGGATATAGGATTTAGATCTCCACATTGGCTCAATACATGGTGCCTCTCATGCACCTATGCCTAGAGATCATCACCTTGTGTGTAGAGAGATACAATGTTAACATTGTTATTATTACAAGCAACAACTACCTAAAGGTAGACATAAGTGCCAATGCAGTAAGGGAGAAGCTCTAACTCTTGAGTGACCCTAGTGTAGGCATCTACAACATGGAGGTATTACAAAATTTATGGGACACTCGTGTCTTAAATTAGAAGTTAATCAACATAATTCTCTATAGTAATTACATAGAGGTGACTCCTTTTCCCATCACTCTTTCAAGCTTTACATCATAGGAAATGAAAGATGCCCTTTCCATGTTGGCATTTATCTTTAGGATAGACTCAAACATTAACATCCATGATTTCAAATTGGGTGCAGTATTCTTTATAAAAATAGTAAGTAGGAAAAAAGCTTACAAGATGGACTTCATAGACATAATCACCAATGCCATCCATCATCAATTGACCCATTTTTTATCCTAGAATACCTTTAGGTATTCCTCCTCCACCTCATCCCATATCAGAGCTCCTATTTCTTTTCACCTTAATTCACTATCAATTCCACTAAAATGGGCAGCTATCCTCACATGATCATCCCCATCTCCATGTGGATCCACATCCTATCAAACATGCAAGATTATTATGAGTTTTCAGAGTGCTTCTTATCCCCATTCTTGATCAACCTCAGCTACGAGGCCATCACTTTTAGAATGATGGACTGCTAGAGATCATGGCTTGCTAGTAGAATAATTACAATCAACTAGTTCTTGTGTCCCATTTCACATTCATCTAGGTGCATGGATTTAAGGAGGAGATATTTTGGATCCTGCACCTACACACAGATAAGACCTTGGCCTTAGAGATGGCTTGCTAGCTTGATGTGGTAGACTTAGTTTAAGGTGTAATCCATAAGAAAAAGGCCCTATATGATATCCCCTTATCAAGAGGGGGTATTAAAATTTTAAATATATCATAGGAGTTCCTACTTGTGCTCAAACTAATGGATCTTAGCCTAGACCAAATCAATAATCAATGGAATTATGATCTAGTTGGCCACATAGCCACTATGAAGACTACAACCCCACTAATCCATGAGCCCCAAAAATACTTTAAGGAGAAAAGGTCACTGATGTAAGACGATATCAAATATTACATGGACCTATCCAAGGTCCTTTCAAACTCCCACAAACCATGGGAGTCTTTTTATAAGCTAGTTTAGGATTTTGATCCCATAAAGAAAATGACAAAGGGACTGAGAGCATAACTCATTCAGAGGGGCTAGAGAAATGATAAGATAGAAGCCTATTATAAATATAGGAAATAAATTGGTAAATGAGATTTCAAATTTGAAGATCTAGACATTGACAAGTAGTTTGAGAACATCTAGGATGAACACCACGAGGATGAAGCTTTGGTAGAAGAAGAGGTCTCGATCAAGCAAGAAGAAGAGGATAATCCCTTAAAAAAGAAGAGGAAATTTTCATGATTCAAAAGCCTCTTTCTTGGCCACATCCTTTGTATCCATATCCAATTACCCAACAATAGTTGTAAGCTTCTACATGGCATCTCAAGGTGGGGTCATATGTTATGAACCCATGATATCTTGTATCTTTAATTTATTAGTTTAGTAGTGGATATGGATGCATTTGCATTTTAGGTCATCCTGTGAACATTATGTTTTATCCCACATTCATGGGAAGTAGTAGTTTCTTAGATTATAATTCATATATAAGTGTTGAGGCTAATGAAGGCATCCATGAATTTATTGTATTGAGCTTACTCAAAGGAGGTTACCCCCTCAAAGTGACCTACAATCAATATAATCATTCCATTGCTTCTACCAATTTTATAAATTTGTTATTTCATGATTTTTTTTAGGATAATCCTCTCATCTTGTATCAGAGCACTTTTTAGGGCCAATCTATATTTTACTGCATAATTCCTTTCAATAATTTTTTAGAAAATCTTAACTCTATTTTGTGGTATAATTAATTTAAATAATTTTTTGTATCACAATAATCTATTACAGATCAGGGTAAAACATGATTGCACAACTATGAGAAGTGCTTAGGTGAAATCCCTAAAACTCATTGTGAGGAGTACCACAGGAATGCCAAAGTAGCTGGCCCATTGAGAGGACTTGTCAGTGAAATGGGCAACAACCCCTTCCTAATAGAGTATTTTCCATCCATGAGGAAAACAAAGAGCTATCGCTAAGATAAAAATCCATGGCCAAAAAAATTCTAGAGAGTGGTACTTTCTTAGATGACATTGGTGGCCAAAGTGATATCTTTAAACTCTTAGACAACCATTGAAACTTGGGGCCCATTTCTATCAGTTTAAGAATATTTCTAATAGATTCAAAAAAATCAATCAATAGAGTATCCATAGACTGTTATAGGACTTATAGGTATATATTTGACAAAAACCATAATATTTAAACCATCTTTAGAGTATCAGTAGACTCTTAGAGGATTTACTGCTAGATAGAAAATAGAAAAAAACTGATATTTTTTAATTTTTTTTTTAATATCTCTCCATTTGTAGCCCCGTTGATCCTCAAAATTTATTTGAACACCTAAAATTACATTCCCTACATTTTATTCCTTGAAGTCCCATATCCCAATTCCACTGCTAATTCTTGTAAATCTCAATTTTCCATTTTTTTGGGTTTTGCCATAAATTTTATTTTTGTCCATTTGCCTCAACTTTTTTCCACTATGTTAATCATCTATTTCTACTCCTTTGTCCCTCTTTGAAATTTTTTCCATTTTTTTCATTTTCACTTCTAAAATTTCCCTCACATTTGTCAACCATACTTCCACTATGCAAAAAATTTATTAAAAGCCCCTTTACCCCTTCCATTTTTGCCCAAATTCAAAACTTTCCTTACTAGATGTGTCTTAACTCTAGTTTTCCTATCCATTGTAAAAATATTTTTTTTTAACACTCATTGATTTAGGTAGCACTCATAACTTCAATTACCCTCAGATTACCAAATAAGCCGATTGTTTTATCCATCATTTCTCCAACTTTAAAGTCATTATTGCCAATGGGGGCACATTACCTTACAAAGGGAAGTGTCATAATGTGCATATCTCTATTGGAGATTATAGATTACACTCCAACTTGTTTGCCTTTCCCTTAGGTGAATGTGATGTTATTTTGGGATCCCAGTGGTTACGCATGATTGGACCCATCTTATAGGATTTTGCTAAACTTTGGATGTAGTTTTCAAATAATGTGTAAAAACACACATTGAAAAAATTACAACTAGGATCTCTCAGAATCATAAGTTCACATCTCATGGAAAAAATTCTTAAGAATAATTCACATGGTGTCATTGCCTAGTTCTATTCCATTTAAATCTAACCATCAATAGTCTCCACTACTCCTAATCTACAAATCATTTACATAGGTATGCACATGTCTTTGTTTAACCAGTAGGATTTCCACCTTCATGACTAGAGGACCACTATATTAATCTCCTTCTTGGAATAATTATTCCCAAAATTAGGCCTTATCACTAGCCATTTTAGTAAAATGTTGAGATCGAGATGCTCATTTGAGACTTACTGAAGCAAGGCATTATTCACCCCAATACTAACCCATATTCTTCCCCAATTCTCCTTGTTCATAAATATGGGTAATGGTGCATATAAATTTATTTTCATGAACTTAATCACCTCAAAATCAAGCGTAAGTTCCTAATCCCTATTATTGATGAGCTTCATGACATTCATTTTTTTTCCAAGTTGGATCTTCACTCTGGATATCACCAAATCTAACTTCATTAGGATGATATCCCTAAGACTTCTTTATGCATGATGGACATTATGAGTTTCTAGTTGTTCCCTTTGGCCTCACTAATGCTCATTTAACATTATAAACATTTATGAATAAAATATTCTGGCCCTACCTATGGAAATCCATTCTAGTCATCTTTGATGATATCTTCATCTATAGTAAAACATGGTCTGAGCATCTCTAACATCTAGAGCTCACACTGTAACTTTTCTCTGACCATCATCTTTGTGCAAAATAGTCCAAATGTACATTTGGCTAGGATGAAGTGGAGTATCTTAAGCATATTATTTTATCTCAAGGGGTTTGGGTAGATCCTAAAAAATAATTGTCAGGACAAATTAGTTGCATCCTCAGACACTCAAGAGCCTCCATGGTTTTTTGGGGTTGAATAGATGTAATCACAAGTTTTTCAAGGATTATAGGAGTATTATATCTCTATTTATTGATATTTTGAAAATATATGCTTTACTTGGACACAAGTTTATAATTATGCATTTAAAGAATTGAAACAAGATATGTGTACTACACCTATTCTAGCTATGCTAGATTTTACCAAGACCTTCAATATCAAGAGTGATGCTTGTGGAAATGTACTTGGTGATATTATCCTCCAATAAGGATTACCAATTTCATTCACCAAAAAATCCCTTTATGGAAATAATTTAGTGCTCTCTACTTATGAGAAGGAAATGATGGCCATTTTGTATGTAGTATAAAAGTGGCAACCATACCTACTGGGAAATCATTTTTGCATCAAAACTAATCACCAGAGTCTAAAATTTTTTTTAGAAAAATGAGTATCTACCCCATCACAATAGAAATGGGTCATCAAACTCATGGGTTATTACTATGAGATCACTTACAAGAAGGGTAAGGACAATATTATTGTTGATGCTCTATCTTACACATTTACAAACCAAGCTTCCCTTTTAGCTATTTCCCTGCCTATTCTAAATTGGTTGGATGTTGTAAAATAGGGGTATGCCAATGACTCCTTATTATCTAAAATCATTCAATAATTAGCTACTAACCCCTTGAATATACCATATTATTCATAGGATGGTGCTTCTTTGTGATACAAGGGTCATTTAGTGCTTCCCCAAAGCATATATCTTCAGTAGGATATATTCTATGAACTCCATGCTTCTCCATCCATAGGGCACTCAAGGTTTCTCAAAAATTATGATTGGGTATGTCAAAAATTCTTTTAGAAGGTAATAAATAATTAAAATTAAAAAAATGGTGGATGAATGTGATACATGACAATTCAACAAGGGTGAAACAATGCTCATCCTTGGGTTGATCAAACCCTTACCCATCCCTAACAGGATTTGGATAGATATATTTATGGATTTAATTTAGGGGCTCCCTAAATTTGGAGGGAAAATGGTGATCTTGGTTTTAGTTGATTACCTCTCCAAATATAGTCATTTTTGTTCCCTTAGCCATCCCTATACCACTTTTATAGTCACATAAATTTTCCTAGACCATATTTTCCATCTTCATGGCATTCCTCCATCCATTGTCTTAGATCATGATGAAACATTCACAAACCATTTTTGGATAGAACTATTTTGATGCACTAATACCTAATTGAAGATGAGTTTTGGGTATCACCCATAAATGGATGGCCAGACTAAAATTGTCAACAAATGCTTGGAAACTTCCCTTCATTTTTTCACCTCAAAATAATAATATCAAGTGGCTTTGTCTCACTAAATGGTGGTACAACACCTCCTACCACACTTCAAAAAAAATGATTCCATATGAAATAGTCTATGGTCAAGAACCACCAGTGTTTCTTCTATACACCCCAAATAGTTTATAAATTCAAGTGATCAACATGGCTCTCTAAACTCAAGATTAGATCCTTAGTACCCTATGGGAAAATATTCATATGGCACAAAATTGAATGAAACAATAGGTATATCAGCACCATTATGAGTTTACTTTTCAATTAGGTGATATAGTTTTTCTTTGCCTACATCCCTGTAAGTAATCCTCCCTAAAATTCAAAGGGTGTCATAAGATAGCTCCAAGTTCTATGGGCCTTATAAGGTTATTTAGAAGATTGGGTCAATTTATTATAAGTTGGATCTCCCACCTTATTCTTAAGTTCACCCATTATTTCATGTCTCTTGTCTGAATAAAGTTCTTGGAACAAACATCAGAGTGTAAACTATTTTACCAGAACTTGATAATGAAGGATCCATTCTTTTTGATTCAAAGGAAATCCTAGATAGTAACACATGCCAACCTCACTCCTGATCCATCACTAAGGTTTTAATTTAGTGGTATGGAATGTAGCCAGAGGGTGCAATATGGGAACCACTATTTTAGAGTCAACACCAATTCCCACATCTAAATCTTTGAGGACAAAGATTTTTCTAAAAGGGAGGGGATGTTATGAACCCATGATATCTCATATATTTAATTTGTTATTTTAGTAGTGGCTATGGATGCATATGATTTGCAAGTCTCCCTGTGAGCATTTTATTTTATCCCACATTCATGGGAAGTAGTAGTTGCTTATATTAGATCAAAAGAGGTTACCCCTTTGAAGTGGGTTGTGATCAATATAATCATTTTAGTGATTTTACTAATTTTATAAATCTATTATTTCATGTATTTTTTGTAATAAGATCCTCTCATCATTTCATCCCAAATCTGGGGTGAAAGCTTCCAGTCCTCCTAAAATCCCAAAAAATAAGATATGCATTTTTTACCCTCTTCTTTCCACTTCCATTTCATTCTTCACTTCCTCTTCTCCTTCTCCCATTTCTACCGAGCTTGTGCCACTTACCTCTGCACATCTAATCACCTTGCTTGCACCACTTTTCACTCTTTCTCCATCATCTACCACTTTAACATCAATCCTAGTGAAATTTCCCACCACCCCTCTCTACGGCCTCGCACATTTCTCACCTTCTACCCTAACACTTCACTTTCTCATCCTCACAAGAATAGCATTTGATGCTTGACATCATCAATTCACCATTCCTTTTAACTTTCCATAAAGATCTCCCTTTGTAGGGGAAATGATTTAGTCATAAGAATAGTTTCATCAGTAGTTGGAGATTACAAAAAAATATTGAGAGGCCTAGGTAAAGAAGAAAAGAGGAAAGATGGCTAAGGCCCCCATGGTACCACATACACAATCAATATTTGACCCTATGTATTAATCTATGATGATTACATACATGGAGACATAAGTAATAAATCCCCAAGAATAGATGTAGCTAGGGGATTACTAAGTACAAGTCATTGGCCTTAATCTTAGCCAGGCTAGACCCACTAATAGGGTCAAATTGATGGAAAAAACTTAGAAGTCTGTCACCATGGACTATATCAAGGTAGGCTAATAGTTGGAAAAGAGAGAGTAGGAAATCATAATAAATAAAACTACTATCAATCACCTTAATATAGAGGCCAATGCAAAAGACATAGATCTCACCAAAATGAGGTATAACCTATAGATCTACATCACCAATGATAGTTTCCAATCAAAAGCCAACCAAAGGGCTCAACTATGAATTCAAATAACTAAAATGAAGGCCAAAATTGATGGCCTAAAGAAAGATAAGTAGGATATGGATATTAAGTTACATGAGAAGGAAATATATCTTGTGTAGACCTATAAGAATCTATTAGATTATATAATCATGTAACAATAATTATAGTAGTAGATGCAACAAGAGTCCTCAATCAAGGATGAAAAAATTCAAAAATTAAAGAATGACGTTATTACCCTCTCCTAGACCATAGGTCTCATCTCTATATTCCAATAATTGTATGTATCCTATTAGGAGAGAATAAAGAATGTGGTTGTAAGCTTGAAGCCAATTCTTAGGTTCATCATGAACTTATAGTGGCTGAGCACACATGTGAGTGCATCTATGGACTAGTTCCTTGCCTTCATGTCCCTTAAGGTTTAATATTTATATCTCCTCATCCAAAATTTATATAGTGTTATGGATGGGATGCTCTAAGCAGCAGGAGTGGTTAACTGAAGGCAAGTAGTGGTGAAGGTGAACAAGTTTCTGAGCTGCAACAAGGCAATGC
This sequence comes from Torreya grandis, assembly GCA_037957365.1. Classification (NCBI taxonomy): domain Eukaryota; kingdom Viridiplantae; phylum Streptophyta; class Pinopsida; order Cupressales; family Taxaceae; genus Torreya; species Torreya grandis. The sequence continues at coordinate 1,184,394 of JARHVA010000686.1, read as the reverse complement.
CAAAGTGTAAGGCATTTTTGGATGCCTTTGAAAAATTGGTTCAGGATATGAAGGGGAATATTGAGTATTTGGCCTAGTTAGGACTCCCCTCCCCATTCTTTACAAACAACATGGTCCTCTCAGAGGAAAAATTAAAAAGAGTTGTTGATCAAGAAGTAGAATAACTAGACCATCTTTGTAGCTCTTGGTCAAGTTCCAATTGTCTCCAAGGTGGAGACTATTTTGTAGCCTTTTTCCCATCTATATTTTTAGATGATATTAGTGGTACAAGATTTAAGAAGCATCTCCTTTAAGGAGATCATAGATTTGGATAGAGCCATCAAGGCTCTGATGAATAAGACTCAACCCAAGGATGAAGAAAGGATGCCTTTGAAGGTGGATCTTCAAAAGTTGTGAGTTTTGTATCCTTCCCATTTTGTAGTTTTAATTTGATTGGTATGTGACACTATAAATTTTGAGTTCTTTAATCCGTAGGAGGATTCCCTTGTAATTCACCAAAAACAATGAATCATAATCCATATTTTGAATTTTGTTTAGCAAGTTTAGCATATGGTGCATCAACCTCATCTTTTTTTATGTTTTCCTTTTTCTTTTGGCTAAGTCTTAGACTCCTTTTGATGATTTTGTGTGGAATCCTAACACTTATTATTCAAGAAAGAGTTCCTATCTTTCCCAAGAGTAGCACCATCTCAACACGTGACACTATGATGCTTGTCCAAGGCAAGTTTATTTTTGTCAAAACTTCAAGCATGGATATTGGCCAATGAAGTAATAAGTAGGACCCACTGTGTAGTTATGATGATGAGGAAAGTGAAATTTACACATGAGACCTTGATGCTCATTCTTTGTAAAGGAGTTATCAACTTTCCCAGGATCAATGCCATCTTACCATGTGGTGGCTCCATGTGCTACTACTTAAAAAGTCATAAAATGTTCTGATGGATACACGCATCATCCAATCACTCCTCAAGATAAATTTTTGTCCTAGTAGGGATTAAAATGGTGCTATTCATCAAGGAGAGTGGGCCTCATTCCTAATAAAATTCTAGAGGCAATTTTGGTGGTAGATACATGTTGACAAGGTGCTTATTCTAAGCATCATGGGGGATCATGAGGCATAAATAGTAATGTCATATCCAATATTTTGATGACCAACTACACTCATGACCTAAAGATTTCCATTTAGTTTCAATGGCCTCATCATAAGTGTGAGTTTTAGGTTCCATGTGTCATTTCTTGATGAGGTCATCATGTCTATATATTCAGGGCTCTTTTCTTTGAAAAGGGCTAGACATCAAATACTAATTTTTTGTTTCATCATAAAGTATCCATTTTTAATAGTTTTAGATTATGAATAGTAGTAGAAATTTTTATTTTCCATATCATGACCTTAGTAGGTTCCCCTCATGGGAAGGATTGAATATTGTATACTATGCATTTGGGCCTTTTATATTTTATTCTCCACCTAACAATGAAGAGGATGTGGTGTTCTATGTCAAATTAAGTGGAATTTATTTTTATCTATTAGTTATTTTACCTAATTATATAGTATTGGATTTTATTTATGTTACATACTTTAATTCATGCATATGATCCTTTAATATTTTGTGATGTTTGAAAGGGATCAAGCTATTTTATGTAATAGTAGGTAGATACATTGAAATTTTTAGTGAATTACCTTAGTTAGTTCTGCTTCAATTTTATTTACATTTCCTTTTTACCCTTTTTACCCCCAAATTAATGTGGAGAGATAGCTTCTAAAATCTCAAAGGTCACTTTATAGATCGTAAATTTTGTCCCACATCTGTAAAACTTCCCATACAAAATTGTTTGTCAAGAGAGATAGTTTTAGGCATCAACACTAATCTCTTAGAAGATGAAGTATGATGTAACATGGAGATCCAAATTGATCTATGGATTTGGCTATGATCATTAAATCTTAGTTCCCTCTATATTTGTGGCATTACACCTTCATATATACTATGATAATATCCTACCTCATCCTTAGCCCACACCACATCTACTAGTGCCCTAGCCAATACTTGACGCATAATTATCTATATAGACTCATCATGATCCCCTTGGAGACTCTATGCATATGCCCAAGCCCTATCTCACTTATTTATCACTATCACCAGCTCAACATCCAACATAGTCAACTGATGGTGAATAGTCATCATCTGGGAAACCTACCCCCTTAGAGTGGAGATATTTGTATCTATGGATGTAATCACCCCCTATAATCTATTGGCCTCACTTTAGGCACTTAATAATTATGTCCATACTCCATCCACCTCCTCCTCTAGTACCAATATATCCATCACCTCATTAAGATATACCTCTATAGCTTATCTACCATGGCCTAGTTGGCCTTTTATCTACTTGATTATGATGGCCTTGCTTGACCTATAGTTTCTCCCTTTTCTTGTCTTGACCCTCCTACTACAAAAAGGGTCACCTAAAAATCCTAGGCATCTATATATACCTCCTCTTAATCATGACTAGGCCCCTCCTACATCTATACATAATAATCTAAGGAATGTCCATCACTACTTCTACTCTATTATTGCTACTACTAATATTTATGCCACTATTATTGGTAGTCGTTGATCCAAAATCAATAACCATAGGGGAAACCTGATGTAATGATACTTTTATCACCTTTTAAAGATTTTATTATAAATTTAAGGCCACCTATTATTTACTATGTACCTATACCTATATTAGAGGTGGACTAGCTCATATCTACTACTATTGTGTCCCTGGTGGCCTAAACCTAGTTAATATGATCATCCTAAACTATGCCCACTAGGATGTGTATGCCCTTATCACACCAGAACATGATATCCTTATATAATAATCCCATACAATAATATGCACTCTTAAGAAACTCTAAACTACATCAAACCTAGGAATGGATGGCTCCCACTAACTAATCTCATACATAACATGTGAAAAATGGTGGGGCCTAATAAGAACATCTTGTTGTAGCCTAAACTATCTCTAAACCTAGTTTGGTTAGTATTTATCTATGATAAATTCATGTCACACTATAATATAGAAAGGTGCAATCATATAGCATGTCCATGAGCTATCTTCTAGCCACCCAAACTAGATGTGTATGTAGGGATGCCAAATGAAGTCTCTATCCACCATATTTTTATAGCTTGATGGTAGAAGGGTGGGTCCCCTATGTGACTTCATAAACCTCCTTTAATTATGTACCAACCATATGATATTGGTTCCTTTATACCCTATGATATCCTCTATCACATTGGCTACTCAATTGCAATATGTTATCAATCCCAAACCTATAGAAATGTGCATGGTCTGATGATCCTATCTCACTAATAAGCCACCATATGTAAATCCTTATACAACTATGCCAATATAATAGGACCCAAAGCAAATCACACAGTGTCAAAAATAGTGTCCTAGAGTAATCCTCATAAGACAATATTGAAGTATCTACTTCTCTAGTCATGTAATGATATATTGCTGATAATAACCACTGGAATCATAACCTCTTGATCAATTAGACTCTCAACCTCTAAATCATCAATATCTACAACTCCCTCTTGTATCATAATGTCTATAATACCAGTCAATCCTCCAAAAATCCTTGTCATCCCTATCACAACTAATGAATAGTTTGTCCACATATAGGAATATACAAAATGTGCCAAACATCCTCTAATGTCACAATGGCCTCCTTATTACACAAATGAAAAGTTTTAGTCTTAGAGTGTTATTACTTAGCTAACATACAAAAAAAAGTTATATTAGCTCAGATAACTAACATTTATGATATGTATGGAAATCCAACCATAGATAGAAGTGCCATAACCTCCTCAGTCCAATTTATAGTTTGTCATAGAATGTGTGATTGATTCTTATGTGTTATCGAAACCATGACTCAGCCTACAATGTAAAACAAGTCAAAACACTTAGTCAACAATATCTATATAGACACTAACATTAAATCACATTTTACATTCCTCCTATCTTATTCTAAATCATCACAATTACTCATTCTAATTAATTTTGGTCAAAGTGAAAATTTCATCTAAATCAATACTTAGGTGATCTCATCATTTTACAGTGATATCATTATTTACCAAGATGTTCCCACTATTTAGTAGGACATTCCCTCTATTTCTAATGATGTTTCCACCATTTTAAAAATTATAATTCTCTAAGAATTACTTACATTCTCATCTATGAAATTGCCATTTATCAAGATGTTCCCACTATTTTCCAAGATGTTCTAGTCATTTAAGTGATTTACATATTTTATACCTATCATTTTCATAGTTTAGGTGATTCTAACCTTTTTTTAGTGATCCTACTGATTTCATTGATGATATCATTGATTTTATTAGCATTAATGTTGTTTTGGTCACATTACCACTATTTTCATGATCAATCTCATTATTTTCACATGTTTTTAGAAATGACAAGATCATAATTGGTTCTAATTCTACTTATAATTTATGACATCAAATATATAAAAAATCAAAAATTGAAAGTACTCTTCGAATGCCTAATCCCTATTATCCATATATACTCTTAGACCTATTCACTAAGATACATGCGTTGAGGATTTAAACTGATCATACACAAACTCCATAGTAAAAATTTCTAATTTAAGAGGGTGAAAATGAAATATTTTCACCCTAAGGGTCAATATATACCTCCAAATTTGAATTTTAACCACCCCACCCATCCAATTGTTTCATTATTCTTCTTGGTAAGCAAGTTAAAGGTACCCTTGTACATTTTTGTCCCTTTTCACCTCTCATCCCCATTTATTGGCCTCTTTTATTTCAAAACATGTCATTTTTTTCCTTTCTAGGGTCTGTCATTAAAAATATTTTTTAGTCACTCCCTTGAGGGTGCATCATGGACATCCCAAAAAAATTTTGGGGCATCATTGTGACCTTGTTTTTCAATAAATTAAAAAATATTAAAGAAAATGTGAACACATAATTCTTAAATAATTATCAAATATTTATCAAATTACTTCTTCATTATTTGAAAATATGTTATTTCTTCTGTGTCTTGTAAATGCCTTTCAAATAGAGGCAAAATTTAGAAACTCCAATTTCATCATGTCCTTGTCTAAATTATAATTAGAATAAATTTATGTAAAAGTGCATGAATTTTACAAGAAATTGTCAATTATTCCAAATCACCCAAAAAAATATCATTTGATCTTGAAGCATGATGACACATCCCTAATGGGGTAACACACCATAACACAAAATCTAAGTTATCAATAATGTCCTAAATAAAGTTGACACTTTTTAATTATTACCAAAAGATAATTAAATGAAATATTTGATTAACAAACAACATTGAAAAAATCATATTAATTACCATGGATAATTAACTCTTAATTAATTAGGCCTAATTTCTCTCTAATTGGAAATTTCATACTTTTTTAGAATTTCCTATTTTCTAAAATTAAATTTGAATTATTGCCTCACCAAATATTGCATCACTAAGGCAAGTTTGCAAGGCAAAGGTATGCCATGCTCTTACACACTCAACATTCTCTTACAAACCTCTTACACCCAATATTATCATAATTTTAAAATCTTTTATACTTAATGCTTTCATTAATGGAGTTTATTAAAAACTTCACCCTATAACATTTATGAGGATGATGATTGATCCTCAACCATTTATTTTAATCTTAGATCAATGCCTCACATTTGATAATAAAATCTATAAATTTAGACCTCCCTCATCTTAAACAAGATTTTTGTGTTATACTTACTCTACTAAATCTCTAGGAAAAAGCTTCACCAATTACTTTTTTTCTTAATCAAAACACACATATCACAATGGGATATGTTGTTAGAATCATGCCATGACATTGATGAAGAATCCAATATCTATATCTATGCCAATAAAACTTGCTTCATGGTGAGATAGAGAGATCCAAAGAGAAGGTAAAAATTATATTGTTTGTATTTTTTATGCTTGTATACCTCTTTTTTATCCTTGACCAATTTGAGGACATGTACTTGGGTTTTATGTTGAATACATTTAATTTTTATTTCATACTAATGATAAACTAAGTCCATTATACTCATGTGTTTACCTATGACAAGAAGGCATTACTACCAAGTGGAAAAATAGTGAAATAACTAGGGTAGATGACCTTGAGCATACTAGAGTAATAACTACCAAGTGGAAAAATAGTGCAATAACTACTAAGTGATGACACTCAGTGAATCCTTGGGAATTTTCAAGCCTATAAAATGTAGGCACCTGAGAAGGAGAAAAAAATGTTTAGACTATGGAAAAATGATGGCCAATTATGGTTAGAGTGGCATATAAAATAGAAAGATAATGTATAATAGAGGTAGGATTAGTAGTGATAGCTTGTAGCATTATTAACACTTTGAGCACCTTGAATGGAGATTCCCATATAATATTTCACAATAAACTATGATATCAAATAAAGGACAATGGTATCATACATAGTAACATTTATTTAATGTTAGTTAATTCATATTTGAATAAAGTATTATTATATATAACTATGCACATCTATGTTTGTCTAATGTTATATGGTGATACAAAAATATCAAATATACTTTGCATACTGACGTGATTGCATATTAGATGTTAAATAAAGGGCCTTTGTGCATGAGAAGTGATGTGTAAGGCAATGAAACTACCACCAATATATGAAAATATCCCTAAACTAACTTGATCCCCCTCTTAGTGATTTGAATGAGCACACAAGGCTCTCTTACATGATATGAAAATAAAATTAAGTTATGTGTTGGTATCGTAAACATGATATAGGAACTATAGGCACAAAGGTTCAAAAATAGACTTAAACATTTTGGTTCCATTGTTGGGACAAATCAAATTTTTTTGTTGTGATAGAGAGGGAAGGTGATAAAGAATAATTATGGATGGCTAGTTGAATTCCCATATTTATGAGCAATGTGAAGGTTAGAAGGTGGTGTGGGCATGATATATGAGAGGTAGTAAAGAAATATTCAACATAGAAGAACAAGCAAAGCTTCAATATAGAGTGCCTATGCTTACAAGGTTATTTTTTATTTTTAAATAATTCACTTTACAGTGGATGTTTTTTGAGTGAGCCATATTTTTCATTGATAAATTAGTTTTATAATTATATATTTTAAATAAAATAATATATTTTTTGAATTTCATCATGTTTCATGGTATTCACGATATGAACAAAGATATTTGTCCTTATAAGATGTTGGTCTATGACATCTAAATACATTATGCATAGGTAGTAAATTGGTCAAGTATTATCCAATGGTTGTTGAAGTATGATGTATTAGTGGTTTAAAAATCTAAATGATATGTTTGAATTTGGTTTAATTCTTGGTTTTAACTTAATGTATAGATTCTTAGATGTTGAATTAGTTGATTACTAAGTGATAGGTTTTATTTATTGCTTAATAAAGAGGTTTTTATTTGTGATCATATTATTATAGATCAAAGGTAATATTTATAATTATTTTGAATGATCCAAGAGTAATAAAATTATCCTTCAAATTCATTACAAGGAATTGATTTTAAAAATTCCATTTGAACATCAATTTCTTGATAAATGAAAGAGAGCATATGACAATGAAATCAAAATGATGATTCATGTAGGGTATTTTTAATCAAAAGGTCAAGATTAGTCTCGGTTTAATGGTGGATATGACTTGATCAATTTTGGTGGTAAAATAAATTTAAACACAAGTTACCTTTTTCTATTTCAATATTGAGTTCAACTAGTTAATTACTAAATATTGATAACTTAAGCTACTCTATGTGAGCACCTATTATATTAAAAGTTGATATTTTTCATGGAGATAATCATTTATGTATAACATTTAAATTATGAGTGGAATTTTATAATTTATACCTTAACTTATGTGATGTGCATACCTTATATTATAAAGACATGTTATTTCTCTAATAATGTGTCATTTAAGTGACCCATGTGTAATGTTTATGACATTAGTTAAATTAAAGACAAAAAAATAGGTCCTTCCTATGTGATGTATGAACCTTGGATTTAATCCATTGAACCATTTTAAATTTATATATTAATAATGGGTGTGCTTAGGTGTTTTTTACCATAGGCAACCCTTAGACATGTTATGTGAGTTATATCTAACTTACATCCAAAGACTTATTAGTGGTGTTTTAAAATATTATATGGTACCATAATATGGGTTGTGTGTTTATCTAGTTTAAAAAAGAATAAAATAATAAATAAAGAAAATAATAATAATAAAATATCATTATTTTAGTGAGATTTTTATGTTTAAATTATGGGAATGACATATTGGTATTAGAGCTTAATTCATCACCACAACGCTTGGAATGCTTTATTTTTCCTTCCTTATATATACATATAACACTTGTCTTGTGCTCATATAGGAATCCTCTTAGAGGATAGAGTCATGAAAATCAAACCAAGCATGAGAAGACCATGCTAGTAGGAAAACAACATAAAATAATAGATTTTTAGCCACATATATTATAAGCCTTGTATGAAATGATGTGAGTAATACATGATAGATTACACATAAGCAAAGAAGAGTCATAAATACATTCTCCCCTACCTTTAAATGAGGATTAATATCATATATAAAGGTATCATAGTCCTCCTCGACATAGGAGGAGGATTGAATCCCTTATACATAGACAAAAGTCTCACTATCATTCAAAACTATGGGTGGAGAAACATGCTTCACCACATAGAGAAAGGTATGAAAAACATCAACCACCTAGAGTAGAGACCAATTAAATTATTTGTGATATTTTATGGCATAAACCACTAAATTTTGGAAGATTTATTGATAACTTTGGTGTAAAGTCTTGGATTATATGTTTGGATAGTTATATTAGTCTCCACTCATACGAGACTAATATTATGATAGCCTTTCAATCCTCCTTCTTAGAGACATAACTAAGATTTGGTGGAGGAATGAGGAGTGAAAGTTTTATTTAGCTAGAGATATGGTCACATGGGATATCTTTAAGAAGTATTTGATGGAACACTACCTACCATAACACTTCATATAAAGGAGGATTGATGAGTTCCTTATTATTCCATAGGTCATTGGTATTATGGCTTAGTATGAGGGATGATTTTTATAACTACTTAAATATTTTCACCATATTAAAGATGCAAAGATTCAGGTGAGTGTAATTATCATGGGTATGAACGTAGATATAAGAGGGAATATTTACCTTTCCCCCCCTCAAAACTTTGACGTCATCATGGAAAAGGAATATATATGGAGGAAAACTAATTAAGTTTTTTAGAATGATAAAGAGTAATTATGAAGCAAGTTATAAGACCATTAAGATTATATGTCATAAGGTACCCAACCTCAAACTATAGGTGGTTCTAAAATTATAATCTCACCAATAGACATTCAATTCATTAAATATAACACTCATAATAATAAAAATGTCAACATCACTACTTCCCTCACTAGGATTCATAGATAGACAAATGTTGGGATGGTTAGGGCTTTAAAAAGAACCATTTATTGATTATATGGTAGACATGCCTAACACAAACCTGGTAGTATATACAACTAGGGCCTATAGGTTCTATAAGATCAAATTTTCAAAGGATTGGAGGTTCCCAATTGGCCCATGACTATATTATGTTTCTTATTTTTTGAGCCTTGGATCATTATGTACTTGAGTTTCAAAGTAAATATACTATTTAGGAACATATAGTAGCTATATCATAGAAAATTTCTAGTAAGATTGATCTCAATCATAACATTTACATAAAATTGGATAACTATTATTGAAAATATCAATCTGTATTCATAGAGACCACATGTATGATAAATGGTATTTGAGTGTCAATGTGATTTGACTTTTGATCTTTGGATTAAATTATTTCACACTTATTAGAGGAAAAATGTAGCATGGGTACATCTAGACTGTCTGATCCTTGGGAGATTGAGTTTGCCACTAGGCCAAGATGGTAGTAAATTATTTTATTAGTGGGTGTCTTAGACCTTGGTTCTTCACAACTACTCTATACCTTCACATAATATCCTCAAGTTAATTTCAAATTATACTAGGTATGGATTGGATCGAATCAAATCAAGATAAGATGAATTATTTCAATAATATTATCTACTGTCATGATGACCTTAGGTGTGAAGTAGTTATTTTAGGAGTTTAGAGACACATATATCTTTGTGAAATTTATTCCATGATAAGTGGAGTGAAAAAAATGGATTAGTGGATGAGATCATGGGGAAAACATTATAGGATCATGTTATCCTTTAAGACTTTTTTGATGTGATTCACTTTGAATTGCCTAGATTTTAGCCACCATGGGAGATATATTTTTGGATTTATCTTTTGTTAGGGTCAGAGCCTATTCATAATGATCCTTATAGTACTAAAATACTTGAGATTTGGGATCTCAATATTTAACTTGAATAAACCTTGAAAATGGAATCTTCTATCCTAGTGTTACCTCATGGGGATAACCTATTATCTTCATGAAGAAGAATGATGGCTCTATGAATTTGTGCACAAATTACAGACAACTAAATTAAGAAATGATCAATAATCCTTATGAAATTTATAGGATTAATGATCCTTACTAGATTAAAGGAGATAAATTGTTATAAAAACTTGCTCTCATTTCATGATATCACTAGTTTATAATAATTGAAGTAGATGTTCATAATACTAATTTATAAACCTGGTACAACATTATGAGTTCATAGTGGTTTTTTTCAAAATAATTAATGCCCATGAAATATTCATGAGTCTCATGAATAGTTTATTCATGATATTTCTTGATAGATTTGTGTTGATATTTGTTTATGAAATATTGATATATTCAAAGTATGATTAAGATAATGAGGAGCACATTGTTAGTTATCTCATGTTTTTCACAAGAATAAGTTGTATGAAAACCTAAGAAAGAGTTCATTATTTCATTAAAAAATTATTATCTTAGTCACATCATTTATGAAGAGGGGATTTCTATAGACCCATATAATATTTTAGTTATCATCGAGTGGAAAACACCCAATAGTGTGATAGAAATGCATATTTTTTTTGATTGAGTAGGGCATTATTGTTGATTTTTTTAGGATTTTTTTATAAAAATATCAAATCTAATTACTTCTATAGAATGAAAATGGAATATACTTTGTTGGTTAGATAAGTGAAATAATGTCTTTCAAATGCTTAAAAATCATCTAACTAATGCACCAATTTGTGTAGTACTTAATTTAGAGGGATATTTATTGTTATTCATAAATGATTCTAAATTAGTCTCAGTAGTGATTATCGTGTAGAATAATTGGATAGATTTAGAGTCATAAAAGATCAAGGACTATGATTTAAATTATAAAACTCATGAAATTGAGTTAGAATTAGTGGTTCACATACTTTTGGTATGGTGATACTTTATCCTTGGTATAAAATTTATTCCAAAAAGAGATCACATGAGTATTTAACACATTTTCACTGAGCCTAGCCTCAATGCGCATCAATGACATTATATAGAGTTATTATACAAGTATCAATTTTAATTCCAATTTTTTAAATTAAAGGAAAATATTGTTTCATATATATTTTGTAGGAAATGCCATGAGATTGTAATAATGACTATCATATAGGAACTAAATAGAGAATTGTATGTGATTTCAGCAATGACTCATCAAATAGAATTTTGAGATAAAATCCTTGATCAACTTCTTTGAGAATTTTTTTATCAAGACGTTTGAAAAATGTAGGACTCATAGAAGGTCCTAAAGGTGAAATGTTTTGGGATACTCCTTGGATTCAGATAGTATTTTAAGGCATATAGGTTACATGTATGTGCCTAATTATGGTGGGTTATAAGATTTAATGTTTATAAAGGATCATCAAGCCCCTAATTATAGTAATCTTTAGGTGAGGATGATGCATGTAGATTTAAGATAATTATATCCATTAGTCTAGTTTATGATGTGACATTTTATTACTTGTAACTCTTTTTATTAAGTGCTAACAAGTTAAAGTTGAACATCAACATCCAACATGCCTTCTTTACCACATGATATTATTGAATGAAAGTGGGAAAAATTTTATATGGACTTCATAATTAGTCTTTCCAACTCATATTATCACCATTATGAAATCATTGTGACCATGTAAATTTGACCAAGATGGTCCACTTCTCACCAACTAAGACAACCCATATTACCATGATAGTGGTGAAATATTTCATTTATGACATCATTTAGCTTCATGGGATTTCAAAAATATCATATATTTTATATATGCTATCCATAATTAGAGTTTATATAGTACACTTCAAAAGTCATTGGGTTCTCCCCTCAACTTTAACACCTTGTATCATCCAAAGACTGATGGGTAGATAGAGAGAGTCAACCAAGTGTTGGATGATATGTTATGCATGTACATGATGGATAAAAAATGGAATTGAGAGGACTAAATATAAATGGCTTAGTATTCATACAATAACATGTATCATATTTGAATTAACATTGATCCATATAAGTCTCTTTAATGAATACCTTGTAGGACTCCTTTGAGCTAGCATATGAATGAGAAAAGAGTATTGATTGGCCCTAATATGATTTAGGACATATAGTACAAGATATTCCTCATCTAAAAATGCATTTAAGAGGTGAAAAACTAATAAAATATAAAATTTTAACTGTATATAAGGTATTACTTAGAGTGTGATAACAAAATAACCTAATCCACTATGTAAAAGGCTCTAAGCTTGCACCTTATTTTGTGAAGCCTTTCAAGATCATAGAGAATGTAATTATAGTGGAATACTATATAGATATTATATCTAATTTAGGTTTCATCCATGAAATATATATATAATCAATGATTAGGTATGTTATTTAAAATTATCATATTTAATAATTTTTTGCACTGCATGTGGAGGTGGGTGATCAACTAGCATGAGAACTATACACATATTGGAAAAAGAAAGGTAGGGCATTTAAGGTCATGAGTTGGACCAAGTAAAGGTCAAATGGGATAATTATTATGATAAAATAGCTACATGGTAGGATGTTTCACTAATGTGGGTCTGATATGCCTACCTATTTAAGTGACTTCCAATAGGAAGTCTATATAAGTGGAGGGGGACGTGTAGCCAAATTTTATTCTCACACATGTCTTCTTCAGTTTTGTATCATATATAATTTTAGAAAATTATCTACATATTTTATGGAACATTATTCCTATGTTGCATTTTTTTAGAGATATTAGTCTTGATTGTCATGTTGTTCCCTTTGACATAGAGTAGAGGTGTATTAGGATTATAGATTATCTAAGTTAAACTATTATATAGGATGACATTGATATATTGTATTTAGATTCATGATTCATGATTATACAATTATTTTCTCTATTTTGGATAACAAGTATTATGATACATGGTTTACATTATGTTTATTATTGATATATGATGTTATACATGATGGATTTTCATAACATGTTATTTCTATTATTATGATTACCGTGTTGACACATTGATTAAATTTTTTTTAGTATTATGTATAGATTTAAATATTGAATGTATTTTATATTTTACATCAAGTGTATAGGTTATAGGTGTCCAAAAATTTAGGTTAAAAAGTGTAAATAAATATTATGGGATAAATAATTCTTTATTTGTGCTACCCCCAATACACTACTAGTCAAATCCTTGTACATGTGGCATATGTTCAATGAATGTGGTTAAGTCATGTAATAGTGATTTTTTTAATATTGTGTATTTAAATTATAATATCATTTTATATTTTATTATATTTAATAAAATTTATAAGTGTATGTTGAGTTTTTTTTCCAAGTGTAGTGTGATGTGGTGTCCTTGTGCCATACCCCCTTTCATATAGCTAATGCTTCATTTTACCTTTAAAGTTAATTTTTCATATTATTTTGAAAGGGTAAAAGGTATATATCATGTTATTTTAGTGACCCATGTATTTTATCATAATTATAAATTATGATTTAGACCTTGAGGCCAATTTTAGAGGGTAGTTGTGACAAGTGGGAACCTTCATAAGTGTTTTCTAGGTCATAGGGTCAAAGTTTAGTAACCTAAATATTGTTATGAATACTTAATCATTTTAATTTTATCTATTTGTATCCTTAATTAATCTATTCACTTAATTAGTACATATTTTATAACTTCAACCTATTCTAATCACCTATGAGGAAATATTTCTTTTATAAATTGTTATCTTCCACCTATAGAAGTGTTCTAATTTATAAAAATCACCTTAAGTATCTTTATGTCCTAACCTATATCCAAAGATTCACACATTTCCCTAAGGTAAAATATGAGAATATGTTATTTTCCCTATGGAACCTTTCTATCTTAAGTCATCAAATGGTCAAAATTTGAAAGTAAACCCTCCCCTACCCTATTTTCCATGTTTTTAGGCTTCCTAGTATCTGGTTTACTATTTTGTATTTATATAAAGTAACACTCAAGTAACTTATTATTCCACTTATAAATTTCAATAAAAAAGCATATTTACACTATTGCATGCTGAGAAAATGTTCCCTATTCTTCCCAATTTTGATTCTAAGCATTTCCAATAGTCCTCAACCAAGTCATAAGCTTGTTTTATTCATCCCTAAGAATATAATGATCAGGTATTCAAGTTGGTTTTATATGCATTCATATAGTCAAAGGAACACAATTTCATAAATAAATCTAAGTGAGAGAACTATGTTGGCTTGATTTCCCTCCATGGAGTATTGGATATTAGGAAACATTCCTTAATCATGGGGTTGATCATGGTCAAACTATTCCAATTACAATCCACCTTCTTATATTTGTATTTTTTAATCATTTCAATCCCTATTAGGGTTTAAAAAATTTTAAATCTATATTTTAAGTCTTCAAAAAAATTATGAATACCAAATATGTGCATACATGGCCAAATATATTTATTACAAGTGATCATGCCTTAATTTTTAGTTTTATAAAAAAATATCAAATCTATGAAAAAATATAGTAGTGGGAGTTGATCCTATCCTTAGTCTACTATTCCTATCCTTATTTAGTCTTAGATTCAGAATTTGGGCACTTGGTTATATGATTTATACTCTTTATTAGTCAACACATTCAACATTTAGATGTAAATAATCAAGTCTATTATTCATTTTAATAGTTATTTTACTTTAAATCACATGTACCTTATCTATTTCAGTTATTTTACCTTCATTCTTCTTGTTGAAAGTATATTAAAACACTCTAATTTAATTTATTTTGTTTATCTTAATTAGGGTTGATTCACCTCTTAATAAAAATTTAGACAAAACATATTGGTGAGCCAATTTATTGATTGAGCATTGAGAACATTAAGTTTCCATTAGGTTTCTAACCTTATAGGATTTCAAAAATTTCATCCTAGAGTTTAGATAAGTTCTAAAATATTTGATGCTAAAGGAATTTTATTTCAACATTAGAAATAAATATGACATTAAAAGAAATTAATTTTAGCCTCAGATATAAATGTGGACACTAAAAACACTTTATTTTAACCTTGGGTTTGATATCTAACATTTGAAGTATCTTCTTTTGACCTTGAATTTCATAATTATTTACTGTTATCCACATACAAAAAAATTCCCTTTTGTTTCTATCATTTTATTTCCTATTTTTCTCATAACATACTTTTCCATGTTATTTCTCTATGCCACCTAAAAAAATTGCATCTAATTTTACTTTAAGGTGAAGTGTTAGGTTAATTGGGTGTGTATTAAACATATTCAAATCCTTGTGACCACTATTAAAATGGATTATAATAATTCAAAAACTGGTTCCTCTTCTTTTGATGAACAAATTCCTAAAGATATATTCAAGAAGATAATCATAATGAAAAAGATAATAAAAATTATCTTAATGCATAAGACACCCCTGAAGGGTCAAATAGGATTCATAATAATGATCTCAATGGTGTAGATCAAGCACAATTCTAACATGTATCCATATTTTTATAATGACTCTATCAAATTTCACAAGATATACCCAAATTTATTAAAGTTCTTTTACTTCTAAAAGTGAAAAAAATATACTTTCAATGCACAACAAGAAACACTCTCATGAATTATTAATTCTACCAAAGGTGTTGTTTCTACTACTATTGATACTATTATTATATCTACAACTTTAGCATTCGGGCCAACTCAAAGTGTAAAATAGGTTTGGAGGCCTATGCCTAAATAAATTACTCATTTATATCCTTTTATAGTTATACACAATACATTACATACCTTTCCTAATTCATAATCCATCGATGAAATTGCTATATTTTTTTTAATTTAACATTTTATATCTATAACAAGATATACCAGAATCTATTCAATCATTGGATTCCCAAAAATTAATTCATAACCCATTATCACATGATATTGCATCATGCCCATGCCCTATATGATTTGTAACTCCTAATATTCTACTATAAGAAGGTAAAGGATATCCAAAAAAAAATTCAGATATTTTCATACAAAATGTTTGGATTATGTTTATAGTGGAAAAAAATAACCAAGTTGTTTTGAAGAGGCTTAAAATATTATGCCTTGTGTTGGTTTTATGATCTACCTATACAATTAGTCAAATAATTCAATCCATTAGTATATTTATTTCTTAAGAATTTTTCTATTAACATTGATGAAAACATTTATTATGGATAAATTTCTAAGCTTAAGAAAGGAATTAATGAGGCTATCAATGATTATGTACTTCATTAAAATACCATGCTTTCTAAAATGACTAATAACTTGGTAGACATTTTTTTTATTGATATTCACTTTTGATTGGAGCTATAAACCATTCAGTAGTCTAGATCCCCAAGTGATCATATATCACATGTACCAGATATACCAACAATGGTCATAACTAACCTAAAAATACCAACAATGGCCAAAATTGACACAAGAATACCAACAATGGCCATAACTGACCCAATAATACTAATGAATAGCCACAACCAGCCTAAGGATACCAATAATAACCATAAGCATCTTGAGAATACCCATAATGACCAAATCTAGCCTCAGATACCTTAATGATATTTGAAATTGGGTGGGGCTTGAAACAACCAAACCACTTTACCAACTCACCCACATCTCATTGGTAACTTGGTAGATAATTAATTACAAGATATTTTCAAAAAATAAATTGTTTGTGCCTTTGCATGAGTTATTTAATTTCAAAAAAAATTATCATTATAAGATCTTTGTCATACAATTAGATTCAATATTATTTCTTTGAACAAGCTTAAGTATGCACATGCATCGAATTCATCTTATACAATTAATTTTCAAATAAAACCATCTTACAAGGATAAGCCAAGAGATACTAAAGTAGAAGCAAATATTACATCTAATTTAGTATACCAAAAGTTATCTAATCATTGGATTCCCAAGCTTTAATTCATAACCCATTATCACTTGATATTGCATCATACCATTTACATATAGGATTTTCAAATCCTAAGATTCTATTATATGTAGGCAAAGGAGATCTAAACATCTCTAATATTTTCACACAACATGTTTGGATTATATTTTTATTGACAAATTACTAACCAATTTATTTGCAATAAGCTTAAAATATTATGTCTAGAATTGGTTTTATGATCTACCTATCCAATCAGTCAAAAAATTTAATCCATTAGTATATCTATTTCCTAAGCATTTATTTTATTAATATTGATGAAGATATTTGTTATGTACATATTTATAAGGATAAGCAAAGAAGTAATGAGTTTATTAGTGATTATGTACTTCATTATAAGAACATGCTTACCAAAATGAATAATATCTTGGAAGATAATGAATTATAATATATTTTCAAAAAAATATTTATTTCACTTTTACACGAGTCAACTATTTAAAAAAAATAGATCATTTGAATAACTTTATCATATAATAAGAGAAAGAGAAGTCAAGATTATTTCTTTGAACAATATTAAGTATGCATCTACATCTACTTCAACTTATATAACAAATTTTCAAATAAAAACATATTACAAGGCTAAGCCAACATAAACTAAAGTAGATGAAAATATTACAATTAATGTTATTTCCCAACCTTCTAACAATATTTTTTCATTAGTTCAACCAAGAAGGAAATTATCTAGATTATAACAACCACCTCACAGACTGCTATAAAAGTTACTTGAGTGCAAGATAATTACTTTGCCACCACCTTTTTAAATTGAAATGAACAAATCTTAAGGAAAATATTTTGATAACAATGAATATTGTGATTACCATAGATATAGTGGTAATTTAACTAACATTTGTTTTAATCTTAAGCACCTTATTCATAATCTTATTGACAATAATGTTATTTAACTAGGCACTCCTATAGAGGAAACTAGTCCTCAACAAAATGAAAATTATAAATTGAATAATTTTAGTGAAGCATTTAATAATAATGATACTAACAAGGACAATTTAGTAGTTCATCATACTTAAAATGGATATCCACCTCCTAAGTCATAATATCATCCCTTAGATGTAATTATTGGTATAATTATTCAAACTACTTAGTCACATCCTATGACTAATTTTGATGATAGTCAATAGTGGATAATGATTATAATTTCCATGCCTTATGTATATGAGATTGTATTGATCAACAACATATTCATATTGTTATGTTTGATAATGGATCAAGTACGAATGCATGTACGTCTACATTACTCCATTCCTTGGGATATTCACATCATGACATATAATAAACTTATAAAAATGTCAAGATAAATAATTGAAAAAAACAAACCACTTTGGGACACATTGTTTTTCCATTTAAAGTGGGCCTTACTATACTATCTACTCATTTTTATAGATATACTATAAAATGGAGTCTTTAATATGATATTAAGACTCCCTTGGTTGCAAAACATTTGTGTTGTGCTCTCTATGGTACATAGATGCTTAGAGTAAAACCATTGTAATCAAGTGATTAAAATTGGAGGAATCAAATATAAGTACCTTTTGCAATCTATGGTACCTCCTGCACCCCATACACCACCAAAGTTTAATGATACATATATTAAAAAATAAATAATGTTTATGGTTATATAACCTTTTCAAAAAAATATATTCAACTAATTTATAAAAGTGTGCAAAGGGTACAAAAGAAACTAATATATAACAAAATCTATTAAAAAAGGGATTAAAATTGTCAGTAAGTATAATCACACAAAACACCTTACAAACTAGTGATAAATATATATCATCATATTCCTCAAAAGGCACAACATTTGGTACATATAAAGACAAAAATGCAATAGAGGATAACAATATAATCATAGTGAGACTTTATCTAGTTAAGTAGTGTGCAAGATCTAAAGATCTAGATTGATTCACCTCTATTTGTATGTGGTATATCTTTGTTTGAAACCTAATTTCATATTTGGAAGACCTATAATGACACATTTATAATTTCATCTCAAGAAGAAAATAGGCAATAAATGGAAAATTTGGGATGTAAAGTTAATGAAATAGTTGATTTGACCTTCTAAACCCCTTTGTGATTGGGTGCTACCTACATAGCCCAAATGGGCCTTAGTTTGATTTAGATATCCCTCCTAGATATGTGTGTGTAGTAGTGGATGCAGAACTAGACACTCTTTCACCTATTATTACTATTGGCACATGTATGTAATAATGTCTTTCAACATATAATCTATAGACTAATCAAATATTTAGTATGTATAATATTTTTGTATAGATTTTAATCATTAAGAGTAAGTTAAGTTCTCATTTTCAAGAGACATGTTTATATATAACTTTGTGTTTGAATTTAGGGACCCATTAGCACATAGAAGGACCATCTCAAAAATACTAACAATCATTAAATGAGTCATTCCCAACATAAAAACTTAAAGTCTATCCATAATTTATGTTGGGATAAGACCATGCTAGGATGTATCCACAATGCATCCTTTTCAATATAGTGTGGTCTTATCCAAAATACTTGAAATGAACATTTATAAGAATATAAGACAAATTGGAGATCCCATATATATAATTTGATAATATAGCACAATAACATAAATATACTTTTAGAAGATGACAAGAGAGAATACATAAATAGAAAAAAAAACAAGGCTCAGGTCACCATTTGCCAAAGGGCCATTTATTCACCAACAATGATCTAAATATAAAGATTCATGTAAGAATGTTCATTTTGAATAACTTGTGCCAAATTTGGGTGTATATGCAACTAAGTGTGCCTAAAATTAAAGGAAATATAAATATGAGGATTATGAAATATCTTTCCATTTGTAAAATGAGTGATACAATGAATATATGCTAGTAGTTGACTATAATAAGGGGAAATGTTGCCTCATAAGTGACTAGGAAAAGTGAAAAGATCTAAAATTACATTGAAATGTGAGTAAATTTTTGGAATTGAATCTCAAATAATGGAAAATATATGAAATATGGTAATTATGTTATTTATAAATCATAATAACATAAAAAAGGTCTATCACAATCAATGATATGATAAGTCATCTAAAATAGGGGGACATAATAATAAACCAAAGAATCAAAAGGAAAATAAGGCCAACTAAAAATTGAGATAAATGTAAAGAAGTAAAAGTAAAACCTAAAGGTGCCACCAAAGATCCATGAGGAAAATAAGGCAAAATTCAAGTGAAATAAGATGTTGAAAAATAAAAACTAAAGGTGATATCAAAGATAAATGAGGGAAACTAAGGATAATTGTAAGTGAAAAATAAATAATTATAAAATAGGGGAATAAAAATGTACCAAAGATCCTAACATAAAATAATGGTTGACTGTAATGTGTGATAAAATAAATTTTTAAAGTAAATATCATGCAATAAAATAAAGTGTTGAAAAACAAATATCATGGTAGAATAAAGATATAGAGAATGAACATCACATATGTTAAAAATAATAATTTAGACCAAATAATTTATTAAATGTGAATTAAATTATGAAAAATAATGAATTGTCTATTTTTAGAAAGAATGAAAAAAAATCTATAGACATCATCAATAACACCTGTCAAGTCTCACTGTAATTAATACGTAACTTGAATGATAGTTTCATATACCTTTTCTAAGAGTTGTGAAAGTAATTACTTATATATGAGCTCAAAATAAAATCAATGTGCATTAGGAGGACACAAATCCTCTTTATGATAGTAATAAAAATGAAGAATTAAAAGTGTCACTCATTAAGGGAGGGGGAACACATAGTCAAATATAATATATGGTTTTGTCCATAAGAGAGGATACTCCTCTATCCTAAATGGTCCATGTGAACATTTTTTAAGGTATTAAGGCATGCTAATTGGAAATTATCTTAATTTTTATTAATAACTCTACACTTATTTGTGGACTGTGTAGAACACTCAGGTAAAGAGAAATGCACCTCCCCATTTTTGGGGGTATATTTAGGTTTAAAATTTGGAGGTGGAATGTTTATTTGGATGTGAATATTAACTTAAATTATATGAGGTACATAAAAATACTATATTATATGTTGATTTTCAAATAATTTTTACTAGTCCTATGGAAACAACAAGATTGTCTAGGAATAGAAGATCAAAATTGATGAAGAGCATCATGAGACAACATGAGAATCTAATGTGTTAAAGAGTTTTATTATGGGAATTTTTTGGTTTGATATGGGGTTTTTAGGTATTATATGGACAATTAGGATGTTTTTTAATTATTTATAGTCTTGGATTTGTGCGTTTGAGCTCATTGAGACTTTTCCCATCAAAAAAATCAAAATTTGAAACTTTGAATTTTAGAACTAGCTTTGAGTGGCAGTTTGGGTCTTTTGAGGTATGCAAATGTTTTTTTATTTTATGAAGGGTCATATTTTATCCTTAATTTTTTTTTAAGTTTTTTTCAATGATCTATTCATGTCAAGAGCAATGTAAACAAGAAACACACATTTGTAACTGCCACCATACATGGTAAATGGCCTTGTGACAAGTTTTATTTGCATGTTTGGCATATTAAAAGGTGTAATATGCATGTATAATATTAATAATATTATTATTATGGTATAATATTATTATAAAATTTAATTATATAGAGTATTATTGAAAGGAAATACAAGAAAAGATCAAGTTTTACAAGAACTTTGCCTTTCTTATCAATTATGTGCATGAATGTTGTATGTAAGTGATATTAATGAATAAAAAGAATGATTTAAGAGATTTTTTGTGGATTTAAATATGTTTATGTTATTTTATCATCAATTAATTATTTTTATTCTTTGGATAAATTATGATTTTGTGTTTATCTACACATTGGTGGCAATATATAAGCTTTGAGACAACTCTATTTTTGTCACAGTCAACTATAAAGAACAAAGAGATGGTGGAGTGTCATTCATTTGTTTTTGGGGATATAAATTTGGTAATAAGTATTTTATTTATGATTAAAATATTTTTTAATGATTAATCAATTCATTTTGAGAGTTCAAGATCCAACTCCAACCTTCATTTTGTTAAACACAACCCTATTAAAGTATTTAGATCATATGTTTGGGACTTGTAGTGATTATTTCCAATAAAATAACATTTGAAGAGGTTAATATAGGGTATAAAAATCCATAAAAATTCATTATACCCATTTATATACTCAAACTCCATCTATAAATGTAAGAGATAACTAAACCCTTTTATATAATCCAATCAAAAGTAACCAAAACTATGCAATCTTGGTTGTTAGGGACATTTAATGATTGGTCAAGACCAGATAATATTTGGAGAAGTTAAAGTAAGTACGGAAAGACATTTTATAGGTATTATAAGTTTTTTAAGTGACTTAAAATTCAAAATATTTCCTTTTTTTTACCTCTCAACCTTGTATTAGCCTGCCAAAAACAAGTTGAGGATTCAAAACTTGAAACTAAAATAAATTTTTATTCCACCATTTACATTTATTTAAATTTTGTATTATTATGTGTTTTTACATGATATAAATTATTTTTTTGTTTTTATCTTGGTACAGGATTGTACAGTACAGTCACTAAGACTATAAAATTGATCTAAGCCTAAAAAGACATAATTACCTAGAAGGGTATGAAATAAGGAGGACTTCCATTCAAATTTGGGACTTGAAATTTTATTTGAAGTAGGAAGGGGATAAAGGGTATACAAATATGGTTTTATTTTATTTTATAACCCTATGGTTCATTCAAACCAACAATATTTAGGCTAAAAGAGGGCTACAAGGAGCTAGGCAAGAAAGAGGAAAGTGTAGGTTATGTGAGAGTTGAAACCCTGAGGATTATGTTATTTTAATAAATGTATAAAAGAGTTATAATATGAATATGAATATCCTTAGTAGTCCTAGTTGTGGATTCAAGTATCTTGGAATCATTAATTAGGATTTTAGGCCTAAGAAGCTATATGGGGATGAGTAAGTTTGAATCAAAAATGAAGTAATGAAATTTATGAATCATAGGATGACATTGATGTTAAGAAGGAGAGTGGGAAGAGGTAGATAAATATGATATGTATTTAAGAGATAAGGGAAGAATAGTTGCATACAAAGAGGCTTATGAACCTAGTGTAGTGAGTATTGTTCAAGAGAGTTTAACATGTAAGCAAGGTACTTATGGAAAGCAATCAAATTAGAGTATAGAGAAAGAGATAAAATCAAAGAAATTCAATACATGAAGATTTATGAGGAGAGTGTAGGAATCATCTTTACATCAAGTGGTATCAGAGTAGGTAAGTTCTTCGAAAGTTTATGAATTTTAAATATTAAAGGTTACTATTTGAGGTTGTTGAAGGTTTCTAATTGAGGTTGTAGGAATATAGTAAGAAATATTTAAAGAGTTAATGGTAAAAGAGAAGCCTTGAGAAGAGATAAGAAATACTCCAAAGATATTTGTAGTTCCAAGGTGAAAAAGACATAGACAGGAGTGTCACTAGACCAAATAGAGGAGAGAACCTGGGTTGAGACACCAAAATAAGGTGAAAAATACATTTGAGACCGCTTATGTTGCCTCTATAATTAATAATATGAAATGGTATAAGAGCATATTTATTTTGAGTGGGAATATCTCCCACCTCAGTGTTGGAGGCTTAGGTTACACCCTAGATGATAAGGGGATTGTTCAGGTCCTCTTGCTCAAACTTAGTCCAACATGGGAATGATGCTAGGCTATGGGTCGCTTAATCTTAGGTTAGACATCTAGGATATTTAATGAGGCTAGATCCTCTAATGCATTGCTTATCTCATTTTCACTAAAACCTACTCATTTTTGGGGTGAAAAGGGGGAAGAGAGAAATTGAAAGGGAAACCCTAAGATAATGTTGGTGATGCACCTAGATTTATTATTCATCCACTCTTACTTGAGCTTCCAAAACACTAATGAGACATAAAAAATGACTAGATCTACAACTCCAATGTCTGTTATGTGTCAATTATTCATGTAGAGGTTCATTAAGTAATCAAAACCTGAGGGAGGTGATTTAAAGGCCTAATTGAAAGCACCAAGTAGTTAATATATCCACTATTGGCTTCAATAATATGACATCAAATACTAGGCATGACATGCATGACATGACAATCTATCAACTAGGTGAGATCAAGACTTGGAAAGGGAGAAATATCTACCACATATGAAAATTAGCTAATGTGAACACACCAGATAAGCATAATGAAATATTGACACAATCTTATATTCATCTCAAGAGGTTACAAGGCTCAATCTTAGTATGGTCTAGTCATTCCCAAGAGAGGGATATATTTTCAAGGCTTAAAATCGTGTATATATAGTAGAAAGGGATGAGAGAGATGGGGAATATGCATAAGAGAGTGTAAAATGGGTCATAATGACCATGATAAAGAGAGGGATATATTTCCAAGGGTTAAAATATTATATATATAGTAGAAAGGGATGAGAGAGATGGGGAATATGAATAATAGAGTGTAAAATGGGTCATAATGACCATGATCATGTAGCTTCCTTGAGCTCCTTAATGCCTTAATGCCAATGTAACTCTTTGGTCATGAAGACTAATATTTCCACTATACGTAGTCATGAATGGCTACTTGAATCCTTCTCAAGCTCCTCTATATTAATGTCCTTCACTATATTCCTTAATCATTCTTTATTATTTTTATGTTATCAAGTAGCTAATTGAGATTGATCATTGATGTTCTTTCTAAAATTCCTTGCACAGTCACCATTCTACCATTGCTTCTAAATCCTTAATATAGATCTATTATGGATGAAAACTAATCACCCTATTAGTTTTCATATAGTCAATATTGAAAATTAAGATCCATAGGATAGGTCCTCTTGAGTATTAATGAGACATAAAACTTACATCTATAAGCTCTAAAATCTTAATAGGGATTTAATGGTGTTAGATGGCTTTGTAGGGTCTATTCCTGAGAACTTAGATCATGTTTGGTCTTGCATTTATGTCTTATACCTACTTATGGTAGTGAAATACTTTGTATAACTTATCTACCACCATGGAATCACCTTGAAACCTTTGTCTTAGATTTACCTAAGTTGAATTTTCTCTTCATTAAATCCCTTTAGCTTTCAACCTTTTTAATTATAGACATTGATCCTGATCTGGGCCTTCAAGATTACAACACCTTCAACCTTCATCATTGGTCATCAGTCTCTGATCCACATTGGATGAACACCATTGGATCTTGACCTTTCTCACACCATTTATCTCTTTTGTTATGAATTAACATGAGCCATATATCTTTTGCCGGTCTAATGCACCTTTGGCACTTGTCACCTATGCATTTTTGCCTAAGATATACTAACCTTTTGACTTGATGCTCACCATTGATCTTGAATGCATGATTAAATGCAAATTTTTAGATCTTTGTGACCCACTAACATTTTTCTCTAATGGATCTTCATGGTATGATTGAACACCAATTATTGATCTTCTTGGACCCACTAACTTAAACTCATTTCATTGTATCTTCTTTGTATGATTGAATGTGAGACATTGATCTTGGGTCCCAAGCATTGAAATCACTCTATTGGATCTTCATGGTATTACTAAACACCAACCATTGATTTTGGATCATTTTAATTCAAAAATCTATTATATGAGGCCCAAACTTGACATCCATGTGCCCATTTCATTCTACTTCAACTTTAAAGCTTTATATCTTGATATAGAAAACTCATCAATACTTAAAATTTGTAGATATTGACTTAGGCATGAATAAATTCATGTTCATGTAATCCTTTGGCCTAAGATTCTTTCCCAAGTTAATTATATAAAATGTGCAACTAGCTTGCTCTTTTCATTCCTACAAGACATGTTGGTGATGGTCTAGTCTCTCTAGACTTGTGCAAGTCATCTTTTGATCTATCAAAGCTTTGTAGAACCTTTGATACTTTTTTCCAAGATAAATTGTGTCCATGAATTCCATGAACACCATGAAAACTAGCTGGTCCCTTTCACTTTACAATCCTAGACCTGTTTCCAATCTTGCTTCTTGAAGATCAATGAATTACACTTAAAGCTTAGTTAAAGTGTTTTCAAAAGCTCTGTGAGCAATATGAGATCTTTGGACCACTCATTCCATCCATAACTCTATTCATCCCATCCATTCAAGTATAAGCTTCATATGTAGGCCAAAATTAGCCAACATTTATGGTGACTCATAAGAAATCATGCCTACTATGATTGAGAACCCAGACACTTACATCACTTTTGGACTTATGGAACAATGATAAATTTTAACCTTGACTGTAAGCAACCTCTTGAAAAATACAACACCCAAAAAATCAAGAAAGGAAAAAACACAATATGAAAACTAACCTAAACAAAGTAAGATCAAATAAACAAATGTGATAGGACAACACTTAGAGGGAAACAAAGAACTAATTATGTACAAGGAACCTAACTAACTAAGACAAATCATGATCCATATGGATCAAAATGAAAATTCATAAATTAACTTAGTTCAATAGATGGTACAAGTTGTAAAGTATGATGCTTATTAAACATGATCCTTTATGAGGCACTCTTATTACCTACCAACTCCTTTAGCATCTCCTAGAGTGAGTCATCAACAACAAACCAACCACCAACAAAGACAAACTAGTCTTGTTCTTTAGGATCCTTCTCATAATGCTTATCATCTATAATATTTGTAAGTGAAACCTTATATAAGCATTGCCCTTGAGGCCTTTTATCACTTTGAGTGACTTTTTTTATCCTCACCATAAACTATAAAATCATCAAGATATTCTTGGTAGATCTCTATTTGATGCTTTCAATCATATGAGAGTGGATCAAGATCAAGTTGAGGTATTGAGTCATCTCCAAGAAAAACTTCCACCTTGGTTTCAAGAGATTCTCCTAGGACTCAACCTTTTGAGAAATGACTTTAAATTGCTCTCCTTCATCTTTAACAGTACACTCTACCTCATGCACAACTACAAAATAATATTTAATATGTTTCTATTCATTCAAGAAGGTTGAATTGTTTTTGTGTTCACCAAGAGGAGTCCCTATGGTGATTTCTTCCTCATAGTCACTCATGACATCTTCTTGATCAACCATGACTTGAGATCTTTCCTCTTCACTTGTTTCCATCAAGATGGGTCCGAGAATGGAGGGAAATTTCTTATAACTTGAAACCTTGGGAATGCTTGACTCTTAAAAAAACTCTTGTAGGGAAAGTTTGAGTGGGGCAATGGAAGGAGCACCTTCTTCCACAAGAAATTCATTTTTTTCATAACCTTCTTAAGTATCTTCAATAGTTAAAAAATTCTCTTCAACCTTCAAAATTGAAGTCTCCCTCTTGTTTTGATAACATATTTGAATAGGCCTCCAAGATGGAAAAGCTAGAGGTTCTTTAACCTTTTGATTTTGGTTCTCCTCCTCATTCTTTTCATCTATCTGCTTGTCTTCAATAGTCACCACTTCTTCCTTCCTCTGCATGTCACTTTGGATGGATTTCCAATATGTAAATGACTTAGACTCCTAAAAATGGGAGGGTGGGGATTGAATACATTTACATTTTATTGACTACATGACTTAACTCCATGATATAAACTTGGGCTTATGATCTTCTTACATAGTGTGCATTATGGCTTGAGGAATGAAAGAAGGCACTTTTAGTTGAGGTGATGTTAACTTTTTAGCTACCAATGTCTGGTACAAATTTTTATATACAGCTTCAATTTTCCTAGTAAGGGAGGCTTCAAAATTAGACCTTTATTGCTCATGATGGCTAGTTATTTCAACACAAACTTACCTTTCCTCTTGGACTATCCCTTGGATAGATTTCCATGAGGGGAAGGTTGAGAGTTGGGGGGGAACTATGATGACCTTAAAAATCATTTGGTGAGGTATTATGAGTGATGAAGGTAATTTCAGCATGAGGTTGACATGAGTGAATGAGGGAAGACAAGATGGGTGATGAAGTGTTTTTTCTTCTTCATGGGTTGCCAACTTCTCCTCAATCTTAGAGATGAGTCCATCTATGTCAATCATGTCACTACTATTTCTAGAATAACCTCTCCTAATGAAAGACATCCACTCCTCATTTTCCTATTGCACTGATGTCCTAACCACTGTAATGACATATTTTGGAATTTCCTACCCATACCCCTTCAATGTATCAATGTTTATCATATTCCTCTCCTAGTCTAATAGAGGTTTTTAAAGGCTATATATATAATGGACTGGGGTATGAGTAGGTTGTTTAGGAATGTCATGAAATTTTAATGACTAATCAAGAGGGTAACCATGTTATAGATGGGGTAGATGAGACTAATAGAAGGCTTGGAAGATCTTGGTAATAAGGGGGCTCATCATAGGACTAGATTAACTGCTCATAGGAAGGATCAGGGCAATACTCCTACATGTATGACTAATATAGGTCCTCATACTACTGGTGAGGATCATATCAAGATGTATATGGGTCATTTTGAAACTGTTGTTATAGTTATAAAATATAGTATCCTTCTCTATAGGCTACCATATCCTAGAAAACATGAAGGTAACTAAAATCATGAACAAGAATATGCCCCATACCTTGAGATAAGGACCAAGGAATACTTAAAAATACTTTTGAAGATGAATTTGTTATAGACTTACTTCAATTACTGAAACTAGGTCCCACTAGGCATGCCAAAACTCTTGGAGGCTTAGGCTACACACTTCCTAAGAAGGGGAGTGTTCAGGTCCTCTTGCTCAAACCTAGTCCAACATGGGAATGACCCTAGGTTGTGGGTCACCTAATCTTAGGTCAGACCTCTAGGATTTTTAATGAGGATAGCTTCTTTGATGCATCACTTATCTCATTTTCACTAAAACCTACTCATTATTGGGGTGAAAAAGAGGAAGAGAGAAACTAAAAGGAAAAACCTAAGCTAATATTATTGATGCACCTAGATTGATTATTCATCCACTCTTACTTGAGCTTCCAAAACACTAATAAGATAGAACAAATGATTAGATCTACAACTCCAAATATATGTTATGCATCAATGATTCATGTAGAGGTTGATTAAGTGATAATAACATGAAGGAGGTGATGGAGAGGCCTTATCCAAGGCACTAACTAGTTAATGTATCCATTGTTGGCTTCAATCAAATGACATAAAACACTAGGCATGACCTACATGACATGATAATCTACCAACTAGGTGAGATCAGGACTTGTTAAGGGAGAAATATCTACTACATATGTAAATTAACTAACATGAACACATTGGATAAGCATAATGAAATCTTGACCAAGTCTTCTATTCATCTCAAGAGGTTACAAGACTCAATATTGGTAGTCATTCTCAAGAGAGGGATCTATTTTCAAGGCTTAAAAGCCTATATATATATATATAGAAACACGAGATGAGAGAGATGGGTAACATGCATGGGAGAGTATAAAATGGATCATAATTACCAATATCATGTTGTTTCCTTAAGCTCCTTAATGCATTAATTCCATTATAACTATTTGGTCATGAAGCTTGAGATTTCCACTACACATCACAAATGACTACCTAAATCCTCCTCATGTTCCTCTACATTAATGTCCTTCACTATCTTCATTAATCATGCTTAATTCTATTTAACTTATTAGGTATCTACTTGAAATTTCTCATTGATGTTCTTTCTGACATTCCTTACATAGTCACCATTCTACCATTGCTTCTAAATCCTTAATATAGATCTATTATGGATGAAAACCAATCACCCTATTTTTTTTCTTATAGTCATGAGTGAAAATGAATATCTATATGTTAGGGCCTCTTGAGATTGAATTAGATGTAAAACCTACATATATAAGCTCTCAAAAATATTAAAGGGATTTAATGGTGTTAGAAGGCTTTGCAGGGTCTGCTCTTAAGAACTTAGATCATGTTTAGTCATGCATTTATGTATTCTACCTACATAGGGTGGAAAAATACTTTGTCTAACTTTTTTACCTCCATATTATCCCCTTGAAACCTTTGTCCTATATTGACATAAGTTATAATTTCTCTCTATTGAAGCCCCTTAGCTTTTAACCTTTTTAATTAAAGCCATTGATCTTAATCTGGGCCTTCCAAATTATAGCACCTTCGACCTTCATCATTGACCATCAATATATTATACACATTGGATGAACACTATTGGATATTGACCTTACTCACACCATTGATCTCTTTTAGTAAAAATTAACATGATCCATAGATCTTCTTCCAGTATAACATACCTTTAATACTTTTCCCCTGTGCACTTGCCCCTAGGATCCACTAACCTTTTGAATTTATTCTCACCATTTTTATTAAATTTATGATTAAGCATGCTCTATTATATCTTTGGGACCTAGTAACATGAACTTTTTCTATTGGATCTTCATGGTATAATTGAATTCCAACGATTGATGTGCCTAAAGCCATGAACTCAAACTCCCTTTGTTGGATCTACTTTATATGATTGAATGTGAGCCATTGATCTTGGGTCCCAAAATTTGAACTTGATCCACTAGATATTAATGGTATGAATAAATTCCAACCATTGATTTGGGAGTATTTTAATTCAAAAGGCTATTTTATGAGGCCCAAATTTGAAGTCCCCATGCCCATTTCATTTTACTTGTTCAACTTTGAAGCTTTATATCTCAAGATAGAAAACTCATCAAGACTTCAAATTTTTAGAGCATGATTTAGGCATGAATAAATTAATTTTCATATAATCCTTTGGCCTTTGAGGCTTTTCCAAGTAAATTATATAAAATTTTCAACCAGCTTAATCTTTTTATTCTTGAAAGACGTGTTGGTGACGGTCTAGTCTCTCTAGACTTGTAAAACTCATATTTTGATATTTCAAATCTTTAAAGAACCTTTGGGACTTTATACCAGCCTACCTTATGATCATGAATGTCATGAACACCATGAAAATCAGTTGGTCCCTTTCAATTTACAATCCCAGACCTATTTCCAACCCTGCTTCCCAAATATCAATGAATTACACTTTAAGCTTGATTAAAGTGTTTTCAAAAGATTTGTGAGAAATATGTGATATGTTGACCACTCATTCCATCCATAACTCTATTCATCTCATCCATTCATTTAGAAGCGTTGTATGTAGGCCGAAATTGGCCAACACTTAGCACATCATAAAAATACATCTACCTCTCTACATTGCCTTATGAATTAATGAGGTAGGTTTTAAATGGGTTTTAGTAAAAAATGGATCAAGATTAAACATGTTGAATATATATATTCTATGAATTCTCAATATACATGCTAAAGGTTTGAATCCTTTTGATATGAACATCTGAGGGTTTGATAATATTTCATGTAATGTTTTAGGTCAAATCACATTAAACCTTATACTGGGGCCCATAACACTACCTAAAACATGTCACATTATGCATAATGTCTTAATTATAATATCTTACTTGGGAGACATGGATTCATGATATACACAAAATTTCATCCACTTTACATGCATGTTTAAAATTTAACTACAAAGGTCATATATATATATATATATATATATATATATATATATATATATATATATACATGTTTCATAGATAAAGAACCAATCAAGTAAATTAAACATATAGATCCTTCACACAATTATATTCCTCACATGGTTTTTTCTAAAGTACCACTCTAGTATGTAATTCAAATCACACATAAAACTCCCCCAGTTATTCCCATCACATAGGATAATAAGTTCACTTCACCTTTTGCATTAAGATATTTTTAGAAGATGGGCTACATAAAACAAGGCCTTGGTAAACATGAGCAGGAATCCTTAATTCCATTGAGGCATATGATCAATAGGGTAGACAAGGACTTTGATATAGAGATAACACATCTAATGCCAAATCTCCTCACCATAATTCTAAACATATCATGTTTTTTCTACCTATTCTATGGGAAGATGATACAATAAATTTATACACTCTTAGTTGATTACCCTGATCTTATCAATGATATAATTTCTCTAAATATAACCATTCTTGATGATTTTGCTAATGATGAGGCTCTATTAAAATTATTGGGTGCATATGAGGATCCCCATTCATTCTATCATAATAATAAGTTTCCTCATTCCACAAGTGCACAAGCATTCTTTGGTGAGATTTCAAATGACTCAGATGATATGTTACCTAACATAGATGATACCATCCTTATAGCACCATACACTTTGGATAGATATATATTACTTAATGAAGAAATAGATGAATTTAATTATGGCACATAAATTGATACTTGTATAATAATATTAGCTTTTGCCTTGAATTAATTAGAATATAAGGATATTCATCATATTTCAAAAGATTTTTTGAAGAATTTTCCTAGCCTTATTCTGATATGCCTGATATTTATACCTAAATCATATTATAGAGAATTACATTATATCCAGACACCAAACTAGTTAAACAAAAGATTTAAAAAATACATCCCAAAGTTTTTCTTCTTATTAAGAATGTGATCCAATTATTGTTAAATGTCAGTTTCATTCTAGGAGTTACTCATCCATAATGGGTTGATAATATTATTATTATTACAAATCCTAATAGATAAATTTGATGTTGTTGTTATTCTATATACCTCAACAAAGCATGTCTTAAAGATGACTTTTCTTTACCCAACATTGATATGATAGTTGATTCCATAGTCAAATATGAGATGATTTCCTTTATGGATGGTTTCCTCAGATATAATCAAATTAAGATCACTAAATAAGACCAAGAAAAGACTTATTTTACCACACTATGGGGCACTTTATGATATATTTTCATGCCCTTCAGATTAAAAAATGTAAGTGCAACATACCAATGGACAATGACACATCTTTCATGACCTCATTCATAAGATAATTAAAGATTACAACAATTATTTGTTGGCCAAATCAAAAGAGAGAACATCATGCAATATATTTGAGACAAATTTTTTAAAGAATCAAACAATAAAATGTGTAACTCAACCCTAATAAATGTGTCTTTGAAGTGTCCTTGGGAAAACTTTTGGTATCATTATATCCCAACATAGCATATAAGTTGACCCTAATAAAGTCAAAACAATCATGGATATACCTCCTACCAATTTAAATCAACTTGGATCCCTCCAAGGAAAACTTTAGGCAATTTATTGCTTCATGGTATAACTCACAAATAAGACCCAATCATTCACTAGCCTACTTAAAAAGGATGTGAAATTTGAGTGACACATCACATGTCAAGAAATGTTTGATACACTTAAATAATACTTACTCAACCTACCTATCTTGGTCCCACCCATACTTAGTAAGCCACTTAAACTTGACTTCTCAATGATAATCATGCACTATGTGCACTCTAGCACAACATGATGATCAGCATAAATAAAGGGCCATTTACTACATCAGTCATACACTATTTAACTATGAGATAAATTATCCAACAATTGAAAAACTTGGATTAACACTTTTATTTGCTATTCAAAATATCTAACACTATATGATTAACAATGAGACATAGATCATTACAAAAATTGATCCTTTAAATTTTCTTATGTCAAAACCACATCTCTTAGGCTATATTGTAAATGGGCTATGTTACTCAGAGAATTTGACCTCAAGATCATTTTTAAAAAAATGGTAGAATGCCAAAAAATTATAGATCAATTGGTAGTATCCCTAGTACTTGATACAAATCCTATCAATGATGAGTTTAGAGATGACTTAACAACATATAATACCACTTCAGATACATGGATAATGTTCTTTGATGATTCTAGATGTGCATCTAGTGTTGGAGATAGAATTATTTTCTTCAATCCATTGGGACACAATACCTATCACATACCAACTCATTTTTTTCATGTACTAACAACATCATAAAATATGAATCTCTTATCTTATGCCTTCAAGTAGCTCAGGCTCTAAACATTAAATCAATAAAATATTACATAAACTCCTAATTAATTATTAATCAAATTACAAATATCTACCAAAAAAAATAAGAACGCTTGATTCCTTATAATAACATGGTTCAATCTCTACAAGTTTAGTGTGATAATTTCTCTATTGAGAACATACCATGTAAAGACAACTATCATGTTGATGCAATGGCTAGTGCTACATCATTGATCCCCCATTGACATAAATGCAAACTAGGCTATTTTCACTATTAAATGATTACAATCTTTATCAGTGTCCCATGTATACCTCATCACTCTAACAGTTCTAGTCACCACTCATAGTATAACACCATCTAAATGGTTCTATAAAATATAAAACATTTTGAATAAATCTATTGCACCTAATACTTTCACAAGAAATGAAAAGCATAAACTACATCAAAAATCCCTTTGATATGTCATAATTTGTGGTCATTTATTTAAGAGATATTTTGAAGGACACTTACTCCAATGCTTGATAACCTAGGAAGCTAAATTGTATATTTGATAAATACATGACAGTGAATATGGTGGTCATTTTAGTGGTAAAGTAATTTTACAAAAATTACTCAAACAAGCTTACTATTGGCCAACCATGGAATAAGAATGCCAAGAATAATTTAAATTATTAGATAAATGTTAATCCCATGGAAACATACACCATGTACCTTAACAACTTCAACCTATCATATCCCTTTGGTCATTCATTATATGGAGCTTTGATCTGATTGGTAACATAAACCCAGAATCTAGAAGAGGTTACAAATTCATTATCACATCTATAGAATATTTTATTGTAAGATTTAGCTAAGATAACCTAACATAATTCTAAGGCCTAATGGAAGCACACTTATGCTAGAGAATTAAATTGAAGAATAAATTGTATTCTATCAAGGAATGTAAAAATCATGCAACACAAATGGAATGGAATAGAATTGATTCAACTGGAATCAATGGTTCCACACTATGCATTACATTATACCTCACATATTTCACATTACATTATATTGTATTTGTGTTGCATGATTTTTACATTCCTTGATAGGATACATTTTATTCTTCAAGTTCTTTCTCAAACATAAGACTGCTTCCATTAGACCTTAGAATCTTGTTAGGCTATCTTAACCAAATCTTATATGGTATCAAAGCAATTGGAGTATCTGCAAGATGAGGTTAGAGTAGTGGTTGTGTCCACTTGTACATATTTTGGTTTGTGTACTTCTTGGAATTATTTTGGTTTATAATTAGGTATGCAAGATAGTTTCTCCAACCATGTTATGGATACATTGTGCCTAAAACTCCTTCATAGCTTGGTGGCCTTATCACCACTTATGCTAGTTCCATTAGTAGAGACATGCATTGTTACCTTATCCCAGTTTAACATTGAGGGGGGCTATTTAGGAAATGTTTCTTTGGGTTTATTTCACTAGCTATTACATTAGAATCGAGTGTTTAGTTTGAGTGATATATGTATTCAACACCATTTCCTACATCACTTAGTAGTTACAACAACTCGATAACCATGCATTATGGAAAGATGGATTAACATCCATAGGGACACTTGGATTCAAAACTACTTTAAGGAGAGTCTATTACCTTCTTCCTTCATCCTCTTATAGAGGATATTTTTTTCCTATAGGTTTTCTCCTTATGACTTATGCTTGAGGGGATTATTTTGTACATGGGTACCTCATAAAGCCTAACTAGGACCCATTATTTTTGCATGTTTTAAATTGTCTTTCCTTAAAATGTATACTTAAGGTGGGGTGTTGGTGTGGAAAGGTTTCTCACCCAAACCAATTTCACCTTTGGGTTCCTTTCACACTTATTCACTTTAAGCTTACTTAGGACTTAATAGTGTACACATATGTTTAGTGCATAGTTAGAAGTCTAAGTATGTGCACATGTGTTTGTGAATAATCTAGTCACTCCACTATGACTTGACCACACTCTAATATGATTTTTCTACAAAATTTTCCCCCAATTTGGTGTGTTCACATGGTGATGACATACCCCACTTTGGTGTGTTCACATGGTGTTAACATACCTGTTATGGCTTGTCTATCCCACTCTCTCCTTCTTATATATTTGGTACTCTAGTAGTGAATTTATAATGTAATATAATGTTAAATATGTAAGGTATAATGTAATGCATAATGTGGAACCATTGATTCCAGTTGAATTAATTCCATTTAATTGTATTTATGTTGCATGATTTTTACATTCCTTGATAGAATACAATTTATTCTTTGAGTTTATTCTCTAGCATAAGAGTACTTCCATTAGGCCTTAGAATCCTATTATGCTATCTTAGTCAAATATTACATTTAAAAAATGGGTAGGAGCCATCCCATTATAATCCACAAAGGGGGCATATATTTGGCATTTTCTAATAACCAATATTATTTCCTACTTTGGCCTCCTAATGGATATAATTATAGATAATTGAACCTATTTAAAGAATAAAATAGTGAAAAAAATTTACACCATATATACAATACAACACACATTATCTACTCCATATTACCCATAGGGAAATGGTCAATCAAAATCAAAAAACATGACAATCAACATTAATCTCAGTAAAATAGTTACCAAATTTGGTGATGACTAGAACAATCAATTTGTCTATGCATTATGGGCTTATCGTACTAGCATACACACAATGATAGGAGGTATTCATTATTAAATAGTATATGGCATAAAATCCATCATCTCATTAGAATTAAAAATCCCCTCTTTATGGGTATATTTAAAAGGGCTCATCACAGATTATCAGTACAAAGAGAGACCTCCATGAATTAGGACAGTTAGATCACACATGTATTCAAGCCATAGAGAATCTCAAATATTATTATAAATGAATCTAGATAACCTAC
The DNA here is from genome assembly GCA_037957365.1 of Torreya grandis. Taxonomy (NCBI): domain Eukaryota; kingdom Viridiplantae; phylum Streptophyta; class Pinopsida; order Cupressales; family Taxaceae; genus Torreya; species Torreya grandis. The sequence continues at coordinate 1,147,072 of JARHVA010000686.1, read as the reverse complement.
AATAATTGAGTTCACAATAGGGAATTTGAAATCAATGATTTGGTTTTAAAATAAAAATCAAAAATGTCAACACCAAGGAAGATAACAAAAGAAAGTTTAAACCAAATTGGCTTGGACAATACATCATCATGGAAAAGATTAGCCCATAATTATAAAATATAACTTCACTTGATGGTAAGGTGATAAAAAACCCATTGAACATCATGCATCTAATGATATTTCACATATAAAAAATGCACAATTCTTTTTCATATTGCTTGTACATAGCTTACATCAAGAAAATAAAAAAATAATATAACATGTCAAAAGAACAAAAACACTCAAATATTACCTAGAAAACACTAAATTTATATATTTTATGTATTGATATGTTTACATTTCTTATATTTTCCAAACACTACATATGCTATCTATCTTAGTATAGTCAATTTTATCATACATACATGTTTCACTTCTCCTTATCAACTACTTGACAGATTACTTACAGGACTCAGGTCCACTACAATGATCCAAAATTGTTATTATCTACCCACTAGGATCATATACACTAATTTATGGTTATTCAATTGACACATTCACTGGCTTGGGGGCATCTTATACATAGTTTCTTTTATGAGGTTCTCTCCTTACATACTCTACATTCTAGTTTTGGCATTGTTATATCTTGATATTGATCATTACTATTCATACTCATATTTTTTGATGACTATTACTACTTTAGACTCAACATATGTACATCTTAGCTCTTACATAGGTTTTTAATACATTCATGCATGTTTTCATTTCTAGATTTCATAGTTTAGACTTGATTGTCTTTCTATGATTTTTTTATTCAAGGGCATTTGAATATGACATTGTTATTTAGCTCTACGCCACTTATATTCATAGTATGTATGCCTTGGACATTTTCCCATGTCCATTGAGTATGTTTTTATAATTATTTATGTAGACATTTGAACATGTCTTTCTCTATGGCTCTAAGACAATTTGTTTTTTACTTGTGTATGTGCACGTTTGAACATGTCCTTGTATGTCTTATATTATCAGATTTAGTGATATATGCCCATGTTCTAATACCCATATGTCAAACCACTATATACACATTTATATTTATCACATTATCATAGGAAGAGACCCTATTAGGTGTTTGGAAATCTCAAAGAGAGATGCCTAGTGTTGTCCTGATTGTATCTAAGTTAAGTTGTATGCATTATTCTAAACTTTAGAATGGATTATTTTATGATCGGCATGTGATATTATTATGTATTTTATAATTATATACCTATTATCAATAGAGTATCTATCATAGGTAAAATTCTCTATGCTTATGTGTTTTATGATTTAATAGAGGAGAGACGTTTGGTTACTTAAAGTTTACTCAGGTTTATCATAAGTAAATAAATAAGGAAATATTCATTAACACACTTTAGTAATGTAATATTATATTTTACTACCTAATAGATGATAAATTTAATATTTAATAGTGGCATGTTTCATTAGCTAAATATTATTTAATGTATTAATAAATTAATTTAATCAAGCCTAAAATAAATGAGGTCATAACTAGACCCACTTAGTAGGTGGCCAAACATGTGGTGGAAGTAGTTAAGGTTTTAAAGATATATATATATATATATATATATATATATATATATATATATATATATATATATATATATATATATATTTAAAAGATTAGGGGGAAAAGATCAAAACCAATTTAGGGTTTTGAAGTCTCATTTTTTCCTCTAAGCACTTGCCTCCATGGAAGTTGTTGTTATTAGGAGAGCCAAAAAAGGAAGGGAGAAGAAAGCAGGTGAAAGGAGTTCAACTAGAAGACCTAGATTCAAGTGTATTGAGGAAAGTAAATATTCACTCATAGATTTATCTATTCATTTCCCTATATTTGCAGATAGAAAAAATAATGAATAATAGATTCTTTTAGGTCTTTGAATCAGGTATTTTTTTGTTTGTTGGCTTGTTTTATATTCCAGTTTTTTCAAAAACCCTCTATTTGGGTTGTTGATTGGACACGACTAAGATAATAGAGTCTATTTATTATATATACCTATTTTATTATATGTCCATGTTTTTATTGAAATAAATATGTATGTATATATTAATATGTATAAATATACATATATATTCACATAATGTGCACCTATCAAAACTTTTACTCAAACTATATATATTTTGGATATATAATTTGTATATATATATTTTATATATACATAGTTTGTTTTGTTTTGTTTTATTATTTGGTTATATATTCATTCAAACCTATTAAAATAGGTGTATATATAAATAAGAATGAAAAATAAAAAATAAAACAAAAAATATATAATAAATAAATAAAAACTATAACTCACTATATAATTATATAATGTTGTTTGTGTGTGTGTGTGTGTGCGCGCGCGCACGCGCGCGCGTGTGTGTTGGTAGTATGATTATCATTTATGTCAAAAGAGACATTATGAATGTCATTGATGTCAAAGTCAGACATGATTAATGGAGAAAAGAACAATGTTTTAATATTGCATAGTGCAAAGTTGTCATGATTTTATAGAGACCATTTCTAGAGGATTAAAAAGCAATTGATTGAAGATATGTTATGGGTTTTTCAAGTGCATATTGGTTATATGGTCCACACGTTTAGTTGAGAAGAAATGAGCTCAAAAATAAATTATATTTGCTCTCAAACATTACAATATTTCTCAGTTATGCCCTAAGGGTTTAAGTCATGGTGTTCATAGGCATGTTCTATTTTTATGTTGACTAGATATAGATGGGTACTTATAGCTTAAGTTATAACTTAATCCTTCCTCATCACTATGAAATTGGTACCTTTAACCTAGAAATTACCAAATTGAGTAGTGATCAAAGACCTTAATATTTCTTAAGCCTTAGACTTCATATTTATCCCTACGTTATCAACGGTTAGCACTTAATCATACATTGAAGATCCAATGAAGCATAGAAAAGTCAATTTATCAAAGGTACCTATGAGTAAATGTACTAGTGACATGTGTCACAATCATAGAGCTTGAAAAATAAATCTATAGTTTGGTTTAAAGTCAAACAACCAATGATCAACATGAGGATGCCAAGAGTCTTAATAGTGGGAACTGATATTAAATGTGTAGAAGGCACATGAGGATGACAAGTGTCACATTTATTGGAGATTATCAGAAATAAATATCAAGCTAAGATCAAACTTTTTTCCAAGGATCAATGGTGAGCATTTGATCATGAAATGAAGATCTAATAGACTGATTGGACTCAATGAGATCAAGTGATTGATGTTTAATGACACAGAGGTGAGTTAAAGAACAAATTACTTTGATGAAATCAAAGGTGCGTAAGTGTTCAAAATACTCAAGAAGTAGAGAGATGAGATTAAGAGATCAATGTTTAATGACAGACAAAGTAAACTCTATGGTAATTTCAAATATCTAATAGCACATGTGAGATCAGATCAAAATATCTAACAAATGCATTTTAAAGTTGAAATGTTAAATATCTAAAGCATATAATGATCATATGGAGCGTGTGATCCTATTAGATCTTGATCTAATGGATGCATTTTTAATTTGAGTAAATTAAATGAGGATAATCATATCATGGTGTGAAACTTAAGATCTATGGTCAATATTTAAATATATGCTCATCCCAAAAGTCAAGTTATGGATCATGTAGGAAAGATGCATTGTACGACACAAAAATGATATAGATCATTGTGTTTGATCAATATTGTATAAAAAGGCATGTGTATCAAAACTAGAGCCTAACATATGCTAAATATAGTAAAAGATAGAGAATCATTGTAGTGGTGCATGAATTTAAGTAGGAAACTTGCTAGAGCATGATGTGTTATAAACCAAGTGTAAACACAGAGAAGAAGCAAGACCTAGATAAAATGAATGTGTGTGTGATTTAGGATATAGTAAATGTTGTTGTTATTATTTAAGTGTGTCAAATATATATATATATATAGAGAGAGAGAGAGAGATAGAGGAGTAGAGAGGAAGAAAAGAGAGAGATGAAGTGTAGAGTATAAGTAGTTAAAAACCAAACCTATAATAGATAATTGGAATTGGATTCATCTATGAATAAATATTGTAATCTAGATTTATATCTCCATGATAAGATCTGATTAGTAGGTGCCATCAAATAAGCTAAGTTGGTCCTCAATTAGGGATTTGGTGCTTCCTTAGAGTAGGTGTTCTTAAATCAGGGGATTGGTGTCTCCTTAGGGTCGATGCACTTAAATGTTGTAAATAGTGAGGTTTTTACTATGAGGTTGGATTAGAATAGTAGATTCTAGCAACTATTCTAACCATGGTTTTTCCCATATTGGGTTTTCCATGTACATATGGTGTTGTGTAAATTTTTATGTGTATGATCTCTACATATATGTTTTAATCTCTATTAAAAATATTAAAAGACTAATTTATTCAATCTACTAACTTACCCCCCTCTTAGTGGATAGCTATGTTCCACAAATTGGTATCAGAGCCCTGATTCTTTAGAAGAAGCTTAATCAACATAGGTAGATTTTGGATAGTGAACATAAATGTCTATTAAAAAAGGCTCTTCCTTAAACAAATCGCCTCACTTTGATGGATCAAACTATGCATTTTGGAGCATTAAAATGGAAGCATATTTATCTTCATTAGAGTTTTATGTATGGATGTCTATTGTAAATGGATATACATATCTTGCTAAAATTCCTACTGATTAGGATACCAAGAAAGCATATGAGAGCAATTTTAAGAAAAGAATGTTATCTTATGTGGATTATCTAATTTAGAGTTTGTCAAAGTGATGTATTATGAAAATTCATAATATATCTAGAATAAATTGAAGAGCATATATGAATTTGATGATAAATTTAAATAGGCCAAACTAAAAACATATAAAGGTAAGTTTGAAATCCTTAAAATGAATGAAGAAGAAAAAATTGTAGACTACCTCCTCAAAGTAAATGAAATAATCAATGCAATCAAAGGCCTTGGAGAAGAGATGAAAGATCTGGTCATTATCAAAAAGGTCCTAAGATCTTTGTCATCAAGGTATGACTCTAAAATATCTGTAATAGAGGAATCAAGAGATTTGGATAAACTCACTATTGATGAGTTCCATGTAACCTTCACTACCTATTAGATAAGAATGAGAGAAGTAGACACTTCTAAGAGAGAATTTACATTCAAAGTAGCCAAACAAGTAAATTAGAAACACGTACATCTAGATCTGAGGAGACTATGAAGAAGAAGCTAACTTTGTCAAAAGATTAAGAAGAAGGTCTATAAAATACAAAGGTAAGTTACCCTTTAAATGCTCTAACTATGGTAAGGTAGGACATTTTGATTATAAATGCCCTTATAATAAAAAGGATAAATCTAAGCAAGAAGAGGATAGTAAGAAGATGAAACCCCACTATTCCAAGAAGAAAAGCTTCTTCAAAAATAAGAAAGGGTTGTACACAAAAGAAGATAGTGATTCATTGGATGATTGTGATAACTCAGATGATGACAATGATTGTGCCTTTATGGCTGAGGAAAATGAAGTCCTATTCATGGTGACAGGATTAGATTTTATGGATCAAGAAAAAGAAGAATTTATAGACTCTGATGAAGAAGAGGAAGGAGATGTGGATCTAGAGTGTGAACTCATCTATGCTCTAGATGAAATTGACAAGCTGAGAAAAGAGAACTCAAAATGATATTGAAAAAGTGTCCAAAAGTCTTGAAAAATCTAATCAAATGTGGTTAGCTTAAATAAACAAGTTGAAGAAGATGTAGTAAAACTTGAACTACAATCTAAATATAATGGATGCATGAAGTTAGAAGTAGAGATAGTGGCTTTGAGAAAAGAACTTGAAAAAGCTAAAGAATAAATAGACAAATGTTTGAAGATGAAAGGAAGTTCAGTAATTCTTGATGAATTGATCAACTCTGAAAATCCACCAAAAGAAAGATCTGGTCTTGATTATGAAAAATGGAAAAATCCCATAACCATTACAGCTACCAACTTATATGACAAATTTAAATTAGAAGGAAAACTAAAATCAAAGAAAGAGATATTGAAAGGATATAAAGATAGATATAAGCAATACTAATGTGAAGAAAGCTGAAGGGGAAAAGAATCCTGAAGAAAGGAAGAATAATAATGTGTCCATCTCTACAAACTTAAGGAAGATGTAGAACATAAACGTAGCTGATGTAGATGGTTACATAAGGGTAAAAGACCTGAAGAAGCCAGAGTTGAGAAGACCTCCTCATCCTACACAAAGAAATGATATGACTAGGTATTCCTCTTTTTTCTATGGTTATTGTTATAAGTATATTCACTTTGGTCATAGGGCTAGTGAATGTAGGGTTATACTTAAAAGGAGAAAAAACTTTGTAATAAGAAATTCATTTTCACCCTTGTTAATTATGAATGTAATATGCTATAAATGTAATAATTTTGGTCACATAGCTAAACAATGTAGAACAAACTTTGTAAGACCAAAAATACAAAATGAAAAGAAAAGCATGCCTCCCAGTGTGAACAAAGGTTCACAAGTCTCTAAAAAGGGGGAAAATAATCCAAACAAGAAACCCAAGGATGTGTGGAAAGTGAAATATTAATTTATGATTGCTCAAACTACACTTCATGCTAAGGAGTATAATTTGTGGGTAATACACAATGGTTGTTCAAAACACATGATTGGTGATGAGAAAGTTTATCAAACTAAAAAAATGTAAGGAAGGATCTGTTATCTTCGGATACAATACTACAATAAATATCCAAGGTAAAATAACTTTGAACATAGATGGAAAACTACCTACACATGATGTCCTTTATGTTGAAGGCTTGAAGCATAATCTACTAAGTGTCAGTCAAATGTGTGATAATAGATATAAAGTCACATTTAATGCATAAGGTTATAAGATAAAGAGATCTATAATAATAGTTGTAGAAGGGAAAATAATTGAAAGCAACATTTATAATCTTAGTGAAGTGAATGGTAATAGCTTCCTAATATGAATTATTAATGAGAGTTGGTTATGGCATAAAATAATGGGCCATGTCAATTTTGACAACCTGGTAAATGTGAGTTCAAATAAGTGTGTTAGACGCATGCCTAAGATAACCAAACTTGCAGACACTACTTGTAAGAAATGTCAACAAGGCAAGAAGACAAGAGTCATATTTTAAACAAATGAATATGCAACTACAAAGCCTTTAGAATTAGTTCATACTAATATTTGTGGTCTTACTAAGATAAGAGAATATAAATGAGAAAGATACTTCATGTTATTTTTATATGATTACTCAAGAATGACATGGGTAACCTTTTTAAAGGATAAGTCTCAAGCATTTGAAATATTCAAGATATTTAGGGCCATGGTAAGAAATGAGATTGGTAAAAAATTCAAATGCTTAAGATCTAACAAAGGTGGATAATTCACCTCAAATGAGTTCATAGATTATTGTGAGAAGCATGGAATCAAAAGGCATTATTCTATAGTAAGGACTCCATAGTAGAATGGAGTTGTTGAAAGAAAGAATAGGATAGTCAAAGATATAGCTAGAACAATGTTAAAAAAGGCCAAGTTACCTAATGGATACTAGAGAGAATAAATTTAATAATAATATATATCTTGGATAGAGTCCAACTAAGGGTAAATAGTGATAAACCCCCTTATGAACTATGGCATGGAAAACCTACCTCTGTTAAGTATTTTAGGATGTTTGGTAGCAAATCCTACATTAGGAGAAAATAAGATAACATGGTAAGATTTGAATCAAGATATTATAGAGGAATATTTCATGTTTATTCCACCCAAAGCAAATCCTACATATGTTACAACAAAAGGATACACAATATTGTAGAGATCATCAATGTCAAGGTTGAAGAAGGCTTGAAACATGTTAAACCTGATGGAAAAATCTATAATGAAGAATCTGATTATGAAGAGGAAGCAACTAATGAAGAGCATGAGGAAGTAAATGAAAAGGTACCTACAAGATTTGTTCAAAAGGATCATCATATAAACTAGATCATTAGCAATAAAAATGAAGGAGTCCAGACAAGGAGAAGAGTTTCAATGAACAAAGAGCAAGTAATTTTTTCTCTAATGTCTAACATTGAGCCTAAGAGTTATGTTGAAGCTATCAAGGATGATAATTGGCTAAAATCCATGGAATAGGAAATGAGCCAAATATAAAAGAATAAAATTTGGGAATTAGTTCCAAGACCTTCAAACAATAATGTAATAGGTACAAAGTGGATCTTTAGAAACAAGTTTAATAAGGATGGAACTTTTATAAAGAATAAATATAGATTAGTGTGCAAAGGATATGTACAAGTTGAGGGCATAGATTTTGAGGAACCATTTGTTCCATTTGCTAGATTAAAAGCTATAAGAATGTTTTTAGCATTCTCTATTTATAATAAATTCAAAGTCTATCAAATTAATGTTAAGTCTAATTTCTTGAATGTGAACCTAGAAGAGGAAGTCTACATAGAACTACCTGAAGGTTTTCAGCTATCAGAAGAAGACTATGTGTGTAGACTTAAGAAAGCTATGTATGGTCTAAAATAGTCACCTAGAGCATGGTATTCAAGATTATACTAGTACCTACAACAATAAGGATTCAATAAGGGATGTGTAGACAATAATTTGTACTTCAAATCAGAAGGTGAGCATATGTTAATCATTGTTGTATATGTAGATGACATCATTTTTGGTGGTAGCAACAATAGAATGTGCAAAGAGTTTACTACTCAAATGTAAAATGGGTTTGAGATGTCTATGATTGGATAACTTTCTTTCTTCCTAGGTTTATAGATATCACAAACTGATGAATGAATATTTATATCTCAAACCAAGTATGCTAAATAAATGCTCAAGAAGTTTTGAATGGAAGACAACATACCAATAAGTATCCCATGATAAATGGATGAAAGTTGAGAAAAGAGGATGAGTCCCTTGATGCAAATCATACTATGTATAGATTAATTATAAGTAGCTTATCATACCTAACTACATGAAAACCTGATATCATACAAGTAGTGTGCATGGTTTATAGATTTTAAGCTACTCCTAAAGTGTCACATGTCAATGTAGTGAAAAGGATCTTTAGATATATCAAGATTATAATTGAATATGGTCAATTGTATCTTAAAGATAAAGACTTCACTTTGATAGCATCTACATATGTTAATTAGGTAGGAAGTTTAGATAATAGAATAATCAATAGTGGTGGTTCATTTTTCCTTGGAAACAAACTTGTTTCATGGCTGATCAAAAAGCAAGAGTCAGTTACTCTTTCTATAGTAGAAGCAGAGTATGTTGCAGTAGTGGCATGTTGTACTCAAATCTTTTGGATGAATAAAACACTCAAAGACATAAAGGTAGATTATAAATCACCTATCTCTATTCTTTGTGACAACTCAAGTGCTATTAACATATCAAAGAATCTAGTGATGCATTCTAAAACTAAGCACATATCAATCATCACATCTTAATAGAAAAGGTTACAGATCAAGATGTTACAATGGAATATGTGCCAACAAAGGATCAAATTATAGACATATTCACCAAAAAATTTTCCAAGGAACAATTTGAGTATTTGAGATAGAATTTGGGAGTGGTGGCTCCTACATCACATCACTAGATCCTAGTGATAAGGCATGATTCCAAGGGGAGAATCACATATGCTTTGTTAATCATTGGAATAAGAGAGATAAGGAAACTTAAGTATGCATATTTTTGAAAATTGTTAATGAGTTGATGGTTGTATATTCTTGGAAAAACTCATTATCTAATAAAGGGGGAGAAACATTTTGGACAAATAGAAGAAAGTTGGAGTCCTTTTGCCATTGACGTCAAAGGGGGAGAAAAAGTGCAAATGCTCTCTATAAATTTTTGAAAGAGTAGAGTATGTGTCTAAGTTTAGGAAAATGTATCATTACCTAAGGGGGAATAAGTTTGGTATGAATAGATTTAATTCACACTCATCAGAAGCCAATGCAATAACAGTCAATGCTAGAGAAGGATCAAAGAATTTAATTTTCCATCAATGCCAAAGGGGGAGATTATTGGAAATATGATTGAAATTGATGTCAAAAGGAACATTATGAATGTAATTGATGTCAAAGTCATAGAAAGGATTGATAGAGAGAAGAAAATTGTTTTACAATTACACAATGCAAAGTTGTCATGCTTTTATAGAGACTATTTTTGGAGGATTGAAGAGCAAATGATTGAAGATATGTTATGGGTTTTTCAAGTGCATCTTAGATATATGGTTTGTAGGTTTAATTGAGAAGAAATGAGCTCAGAAATGAATTATCTTTGCTCTTTGACATTATAAGGTTTCTCAGTTAAACCCTAAGAATTTAACTCATGGCATTCATATACATGTTCTATTTTTATGTTAATTGGATATGGATAGGAATCAATATCTTAATTTATAACTTAAAACTTCCTCATTATTATGTAACTGACCCCTTCAACCTAGAAACTATCAGATCAAGCTTGATCTAATGGATGCATTTTAAAGTTGAGAAAATTGAATGAGGATAATTATATCATGGTGCAAAACTTAAGATCTATGATTAATATTTAAAGATATGTTCATCCCAATGGTCAAGCCATGGAACATGCAGGAAAGATGCATTATATGACATAGACAATAGTATAGATCATTGTGATTGATAAAATTGTGTAACAAGGCATGCACATCAAAACTAGATCCTAATATATGCTAAATATAGTAAAAGATAGAGAACCATGGTAGTGGTGCATGAATTAAAGAAGTGGGAAACTTGTTGGAGCATGATGTGTTACAGACCAAGTGTGAACACAGAGAAGAAGTGAGACCTAGATATAATGAATATGTGTGTGTGTCATCTATGATACAGTAAATGTTGTTATTTTTATTGAAGTGTGTGAAATTTAAATATATATAGACATGGAGGTAGAGGATCAGAGAGGAAAAGAAGAGAGAGATGAAGTGTAGAGTATGAGCAGTTACAAAATAGACTTGTAACAAAGAATTGGAATTGGATTCATCTATGAATCAATATTGTAATATAGATTTGTGACTCCATGATAAGATATGATTGGTAGGTGCCATCAGATAAGATAAGTTTGTGCTCAGTTAGGGATTTGGTGCTTCTTTAGAATAGGTAATCTTAAATCATGGGATTGGTGTCTTCTTAGGGTCGATGCCCTTAAATGTTGTAACCAGTGAGGTTTCGACTATGAGGCTAGATTAGAATGGTAGATTCTAGTAGCTATTCTCATTGTGGTTTTTCTCATATTGGTTTTTCCATGTACATATGGTGTTGTGTCCATTTTTATGTGTGTTATCTTTGCATATATGTTTAATTTGCATTAAAAGTATTAAAGGACTAATTTATTCAATTTATTGATTCACCCCCCTCTTAGTAGATATTTGTGTTCCAACAATATATAGGGGCAATGATTGAGCTGACCCATGACCCCCTCCCATGGTAGGGAGGGAGGAGGGTAAGGGCTAATCAGCCTCCCCTTACCCCCTTGGCATCCTAGCCGATGGCCATGGCCGTGGCCAAGCCTCACAGCCTAGCCACCAAACTAGGGTTTGTTTTTTTTAATTATAAATATATTTATTTCATTATTATGTGATAATTGATTTTAATTTATAATATATTATTTTATTTCTAATGAATATTAAATATTGTTAATGTATATATTACAATCTATATTTTATAGTTTATATTTATAATTTATATTTTATAAATTATAACTTTTTAAAAAATTATAAGTTATAATTTAAATGTATATTTATAATAAATATTTATCTTTATTATTTATAAGTTATATTTCATAATTGATCTTATATCTTATGAATATAGATAGCAGAGGTAAGTGGTCAATGGATTAAAAATAATGTATTGTGCATATATATAGAATATAATCATAATAAACATGACTATGCATTGATATTAAAGTAATTAATATTGGATTAATAGCTATATTGTTCAATTGATATCATGGTATTATAAAACTATTAATAAATAATAAGTGAAACATGCATATCAACAAGTATGTGGTATAAATAAAAAGGAAGTGTGTAAAATAATAAATAGATGTAAAGGTGTAGTGGTTGATATATGAGTGGTGCATCTAATAATGTAAATACATTTTGGAGAGTATTTTTACATAATGTTCATGATTAGTAGATATACGAGATGGGCATATCGGCTTTTAATAAGTAGTGTGCTTATAGGAGGAAATTGATATGATATAATGAGGGTGGTAATAAATATTTAAGTTTAGTATTTGTTTATATAATTTGTATTAACAATAATAATATATTAGTGAATATAAGTGGAGATTAAAGATAAATTAGTAAATTGTTACTTATCTACTCCTTATTACATTTTTGTAAAATATATCTTTATTATCATTAATAAAATGAATGTTAAATTTTAATTATTATCTTGTTTATGACTCTGATTTAGAAAATGAAATAAAAATATTTGTGAGGGCATTTTTACTTGCTCAGCGTAAGTTAACACATCATTTCCTATGTATTAGTGTAGGAGAAAAAGACTTGCCGATGGAAGATTCAGTTTAGATATATTATGCTTGTGATGTTAACTTTCATAGCATATTGAATGTTGTTTGATTATGCTTTTGAACTGAAAATGATTATCTAGTTGTTGTTCTAATTTGCAAATTTATAACATATGCTTCTTATGATATATTTTAATCATTGATTTATCTTACTATTGAAAGAGATCTTTATTGTAGCTTATTTTCTCGATTGCCATAATGGTTGTTATAATATTCAATTATATCAATGTACGATGAGATTCCTTAATCTAAGTGGACAACAATTTGTTTATAACATTTAACGCTTTGCCTCTAGACATAGGCTAGTATTAAAAAATCACAATTTATTAATAAATAGTGTTGCAAATATTATCTATCAAGATAACATTGATAATCATAGACTTGGAATACAAATGAGTTTAGTTCATCTTCGTATTGAAAGCTTAAGAATTATTATTACTGTGGGAAATTGTTAAACAATTAAGTTTGGGTTGGCCTCTATAGTTGAAATTAATGAGCAAGTTAATAAATATTAACTCGGGCTATTCTAAGTATTTATGTATGAATAATTTGAATCTCCCTTAGTGTTAGTGTCGTAGGAAAGCATTTTGGGTGGGTTATCTATGTTGGGTCTATAAGTATCCTTTGTAATCTTATTAGATTAATGTAAGTGTATTTGAGATTTAATTTCCATCTTGTAAACCTCATAGATAGTTATATCACCTTTGGAATCATTTATGGATGATTGGGAAATTGCATGAACTCTTATATGATTTTGTACAAGTTTACATTATAAATTTCTCTATTTTATTATCAACCATATCAGCCAAGAGAGAGGCTCCAAATTAATACCTAAACTCAATTTTTATTGAAATGAAAACTTGTAAGCTATAATTTATTTTTTTAAACCAGAATCCATAACCGATACTCCTCTACCATGTTCTATTGATTTTTTGAGAATCTAATTTTGAAGGTAATCAGAAATTTTTGGTGCCTATTTTCCTTTTTAGCCTATAAAGTTGATTTGAAATAGAGTTGCCAAAAATAGTTAGAGGAGTCCTAATGAGAAACTATTTTTTTTAGTGGTTCATCTTAACTTTAAATTTATTTCATATGTCTTTACTATTTTTATTGATATCATTTCCTAACCCATTTTATTTAGAATTTGCTTAGCAGAATAATTTTTTAGGTGTTAAAACCCATTTAGAGCATTGAGTTATTTTAGTGTTTAAATTATTATAGGTTATTTTTGTAGGTTCCTAGTAGTAGCGTAAAGATAATAAATTTTAGAATAACTTATAGAAATAAATTTTACCTCGTGGAATTATTTTTTCCATTACCATTTCATAGGTGATTTTAAGATTTTAAGATTGGACTAGGAGGTGAGCTAGCCAAGTCTATTTGCTTCAGGATTGTATTTTTCCTTTCCCACACAAATGGTTAACCTTGAACAATGTATCCAAGGGTAGTATTGTGGTTATATGATATTTTGAGTGAAATTGGATCTTGGTTTCTCTCTTAGTTTTATTGTGCTTGAGGTCATAGTTGTAGTGTCTCCTTGTTGTTGAATCATTGGTCGATTACATTTATTACCATTGGGGATGAGATTGAGGGAAGATATCATTGGTATAAACTAAAATTGACTAACCTAAAGTATCAAATTCAAGTTTATTGTTGTAAACTTTTTCTATTGTAGTCGACATAACTTGTTACAATGAGCTTGTTGAATACCTTCATGAATCTTGCATTCTAAGTTGAAGGTGAGAAATGATATAGTACGCAAAGTACATTGATTATGAGTGCACCCTAAAAGTTTGATTTGTTAGTGTTCATGAGTTATAAGATGCATACAATTTTAGTATGCATGTATGTGGATGGGTTATCATTTGGAGTGTTCACTTTTGTGAAGATATTGTTACACATTAAGAAAAAATAGTAGCATTTTTAAGGGTTTTATTTGAGTTTTCTTGAGGTGAAATTTTGGGCTATTACATTTGGTATCAGATCCTAGTTTTAGCATAGCAAGCTATGGAGATTGTGTTTGGTATTCATGATGAAGTTGTAAAACTTACCATCAAAATACTTCTTTGTTCATTTTTGCTTGCAATGAGTTGAGATCATAAATTAAAATGTTGACCATGTGGTTGGAGATTGGGTAAAGTTTACATGAGTTTTGGATTGGTGAATTTGTTGGCATGTTTATACTTTAGGTTTTTTTTTTGTTTAATACCTATTTTGTGATGTATAATTACTTATATGTGGTAGTGTATTTTAATGTTGCTTATGACTGTGTAGTTTTTACAGGTGTATTGTGAGGTATTTGATCTTATTGCACTTCCCAAGTATTCTATTATAATTAACTAACCCTATTTTATAATAGGAGTATAGGATTCATCTTAAACAATATTTATTTATGGTATGATTATAATTTTGGAGTGTTTTTCTTTTATTTATTATTATATTGTTCACAAGGTATAGAGATGATAGTGTTATTGTTAATGAAGAGGAAGTGATAAATATTTTAGTATGTAGTGGTTATTGGCTTGTATAATTAAATTAGTGATATATATAAAAATTTTGCTACATTTTTATATCTTATATTAGTTATGAGGAGATATTATATCTCTTGAATTGATTGTTCTTGGATCCAAGCTTGATCTCATGCAACTTGTTCTTTTTAGACCATAAATAAGCTTACGGTGTTAAGGTAAATGTGGCAATAATAGGTATGTAATAGACTCATCTAGTTTTATGAAAGTTATTAAATAAAAAATTAAAAACTTATCTATTGGTAGTACAAATAAAGTATCATTCAATAGTAAACTATGTACTTAATTGAAAGTCTTAGATAGTAACTTATCGACTTGATTTAATATATAAAGTTTTTTGTACTTTTGTAATATATTGATGAATATCATGATTGTTATTCCTTGAGGATTTTATGACTTGTAGGGTCATTATATCCATGTAATTACCTTGAGTAAATGTATTATGTCTATGTTCATGAATTAATACCACTCTATGATGATTCTTAATCTATTAAATATGTTTCAAGACTAGGTAATAATGGATTTTTCCTTTTGTGTATCTGTTAAAATATGTCTTTGGTTTCATATATCCTTCTAGGAACTAGGTTGACTCATCAATAGAGTCATTGTGGGATGTATTATCTTGTGTTACATCTAAGAAGGAAATTGGAATTAATCAATTAAAAATAAAAAGAATGATGAAAAAAAAACAAGTTATTAATATTGAATCAAGTAAGAATTTGTAACCTTATTCAGTCAGAGATTTCTTCATGAGGGATCAATGAATATGGTGGTTTTCCTTGATTATGTAGTTATAGAGATGTTAGATTTAGCATGGGTTCTTATAGGAAGTGAAATACGACTAGGGTAATTATGATAAATAGAGTATTTAGTAATTTAGATGTGTTAAAAGGTTTCTTGATACTTTTCCTTGCTCGGTATACTTGAAATGAATTTAGTTGTATTGATTTTAGCAATTGTGGGTATTACTAAATGATACAATTGGAAATATTAGTTTTTGAGATTACTGAAATGATAAAGACATTTACATTGGGGATATACTAGTTGGAAATAAATAATATTAGATATTTCTTATTCAAAAAAGGTGTGCATTTCCATAAATGGCACCTTGATACTATGAAAAAGGTTAACATGCATATTATTTGGTGGCTACAATAGAGTATGATGATGGATAATGATGACATTAGAGATAATATATCTTTTGTTTGGGCTGATGAGTTTTCCTTGACCCTTATGCAAAACTTGTAAATTATGTTTTATTATTTTGAAAGTTGTCCCAATTGTCATGAAACTATGTAAACCTCATATTTATGTCACTTATGTGTAACATTAACATGTGAATTTGTGTGCATCTATAATTATAAGATTCTATGTAAACCCTTGTAAATTTTTTGCACTCATTAAACCTTACATATGAGGGATCTGTGATATGTAATTAACATTGTTGTGTGAATGTCATGTGTATATCACTGAGTACTTGCATGATGTTATGTTGTTGAGGCTAGTTGTATAATTGTTTATGTCTTGTGGAAACCTCATGTGTAACCTTTATGTTTAAATTTTGTGTGAAATAACAACCATTTCTAATATTAATTAAGGTCTTAGTGTAACTTATGATTGTGGTGATGGATATTTGTAATCCATGGTATAAACTCTCCTTGTATTACCTTGGGACATTATGATATCAGATACATATATTGTTAGTAGTTACTCTATTTTGATAGTTTGTATATTATAGCAGAGGATAGTAGTCAGTGGGTAGCACTTAGATAGTTTCATTTTATAGTACCTCGGTTGAATACTTTCAACAAGTTATGTTTTTGGCATGGTTATTATCTATAAGATATGTTAATTGACATAATATGGGTCACATGATAGTCAGGTATGTGGGTTAATATGATTACTTTTGAGTACTTTTTTAGAAATAAGATGTTGAGTATAGGACTTGTGTAGTGGATATGTATTATGGCACTATTACATATGATGATGTGCAGTTAGTGTTTTACCTACATGAGGTAATTTATAGGTATTTTATTATCTATAAGAGGTAATAGATAGTGTTCCTCATACCTATGGGAGGTATTTGAGATGCATTAAACCTCTAGGAGGTAATCGGGATGCCTCTTACCCTTATGAGGTAATTAAGATGATTTTATTCTTTTTCCCCTTGGTTGACTTGTAAAGTCACATAGTGTGTCTGATGTGATCTATTTTTGTATATGTTTTGTCTAAATTATTTTAGTTGATTGCATCTTATTTTTAAATTGATTTGGAAACCAACAGTCTATTTTATTTTATTTGAATGTTTTAATCAATTAGTTGAATATGAAAATTGTTGTTGAAGCTAACAATTTAGATTTTTTGTTATACTTTTAATCACTTGAATTACTGTTGAGACTAAAAACTTTGATTATTGTTGAAATTTTTTTGATCACTTGATCTCAATTTTACTGGTTTATAATTTTACATGATCTAATGATTTTTATTATTATTTATTTTGGTGATTGTTGTGTTGGTTTCCCATGTATATGTATGTGCATAATTGTTACACCAATGGCATGGTATGGGGGAGAAGAAGTATCATGGAATATAGCTAGTAGGATTTTGATGGGGAACCTAATGCTCATGTTGAGATGCCATCCTTTCCACCAAACCATAAGTGGTGGTTATTTATTATTTTGCTACCTGATAAGTCTAAGTAGTGATGTTTAAGCTAGTTGGGAGGTATAAGGTGGTATGTTGATTGTGGGATCTCTAAGTAGATGATTCTCATGTAACTATTGCTTGTTCATTTATGCATATGTATTCTTCTTTAAACACAATTCAGTGGAAGAATAGTTATACATAGTTCAGTGTGATTTAGTATTGCTTTATATTATTTTCCATGGATTATTATCATGTCAGTGTATTGTAATTTCACCATGGGATGGTGCTAATATTTGTCATTATGATTCATGATAGGATATAATTCTAGTTGTACACATTATTGGTTAACATTATATTATGGCTGGGTATTCGTGGGATTCAGATGATAGGGAAACAAAGTGGATGACAGTTTGACCATTTGACACTATGGGAACTAATTATTGAAATGCCATCATAACTAATTATTTAAATAAAACACTAATTATAAAATAAAATGAGTAAAAGATACATAATATTAAAAGATATTAATAACTCTAGAATTTCAAATCATGAAAGCTAGATTAATTTTAAACTCAATTATTGTTACTTCCATTGGCCAGAGTTCTACATCGAGGATGATTCTTTTATAAGAGGGGGAGAATGTAATACCCCTATGTATAACCACTATATAAACCTTTATATTTATTGCATTAGCATAAGAGGAGACCCTGTTAGGTGTGTGTAAAATCTAGAAAGCCTAATATTGTCCTGATTATATTTGATTTTGGTTGTATGTGTTATTCTATACTGTAAACTAGATTATTTTGGGATTGGCATGTGAGCGTATTATTATGTGTGTTATAATTATATGTCTATTAATGATAGAGTACTGATCATAGGTAAAATTCTTTGTTCTTGTATGTTTTTAATTAATGATTTAATCAGGTTTATAATAAGCAAATAAACAAGGAAATATTTATTAACTCACTTTTTTAATGTAATACTATATTATACTACCTAATAGATGATAAATTTAATATTTATTAGTAACATGTTTAATTATCTAAATATTATTTATTGTATTAATAAATTTCTTTAATGGAGCCTAAAATAAGTGAGGTCATAACTAGACCCACATAGTGGGTGACCAAGAATGTGGTGGAAGTAGTTAGGGTTTTAAAGATAAAAATTAAAAAAAAAAAAAAAAATACAAGTAGGGGAAAAAGTCCAAAACCAATTTAGAGTTTTGAAGTCTCATTTTCTCCTCCAAGCTCTTGCCTCCATGGAATTTTTTGTTATCAAGAGAGCCAAACAAGGAAGGGAGAACGAAGTAGGTGAAATGAGTTCAATAAAAAGAGCCAAATTCAAGTGTATCCAGGAAAGTAGATATTCCCTTATAGATTCATCTATTCTTTTTCATTAGATTTGAAAATAGAGAAAATAATGAATAATATCTTCTTTTAGGTCTTTGAATCATGTAAGTTTTTTGTTGTTGGGTTGTTTTGCATTCCATTTTTTTTGGAAACTCTCTATTTGGGTTGTTGGTTGGACATGGTTAAGATAATATAGTATATATTTATTGCATATACCTCCTTTATTTAATGTACATGTTCTTATTGAAATAATTATGTGTGTATATATTAATATTTATAAATATACACATATTTTCACATATTTTCACATATAAAAGCTTTTACTTAAACTATCTATCTTTTGAATGTATACTTTGTATATATACATAATATGTTCAATTTTGTTTTATTATTTGGTTATATATACATTCAAGCATGTTAAAAATATGTGTATATAAATAAGAATGAAAAATAAAAAAATAAAACAAAAACATATAATAAAATAAATAAACAAAAAAATTAGTACTTGCTATATAATTATACAGTGTTATTTTTTTTGTATATATATATATATATATATATATAAGAGGGGAGGGGTAGTGGCTATGTTGACCACTATCCCCCTCCCATGGTAGGGAGGGAGGAGGGCTCGGGCCAACCATCCTCCCCATTACCCCTTGGCACCCTAGCCAACAACCATGGCCACAACCCAGCTATTGGCCGCTAGCCTAGGTTTTGTGTTTTTGTGTTTTTTTTTTAAAGTTATAAATATATTTATTTTAGTATTATGTGATTATTGATTTTAATTTATAATATATTATTTGCTTTTTAATGAACATTGAATATTGTTAAAGTATATACTATGATTTATATTTTAGAATTTATATTTTATGGTTTATATTTATTATTTATGTTTTATAAATTATAACTTTAAAAAAAAATTATATGTTATAATTTAAATGTATATTTATAATAAATGTTTATATTTATTATTTATAAGTTATATTTCAGAATTAATCTTTATATGATGAATATAGATATCAGAGGTAAGTGGTTAATGGATTTTAAAAAATGTATTTTGAATATATATATATATATATATATATAGAATATCGTCATATTAAACATGACTATGAATTGATATTGAAGTTATTAATATTGGATTAATAATTATATTTCTTGATTAATATCATGGTATTATAAAACTATTAATAAATAATAAGTGGAACGTGCATATCAACAAGTATGGAGTATAAATAAAAAGTATGTAAAATAATAAATAGATGTAAAAGTGTAGTGGTCAATATATGAGTGGCTAACACGTAAGTATTATGAGTGGTGTATCTAATAGTATAAATATATTATGGAAAGTATTTTTGCATAATGTTCATGATTAGTAGATATACGAGATGGGCATATCAGGTTTTAATAAGCAATGTGTTTATACCAATTGGAAATTAATATGATATAATGAGGGTGGTGGTAAAGAGATAAGTTTAGTATTTGTTTATATAAATGGTATTGAGAAAAAAAATATTAATGAATATAAGTGGGGTATAAAGAGAAATCAATAAATTATTATCTATCTACTCCTTATTAGATTTTTGTAAAATATTTTTATATTGTCATTAATAGAATGAATGTTTTTTATAAGATAAGTCTACAAAAATGGTGTAAAACCCAAGTAAAAAAATACCAAGGGGTATAAAAATAGACCAAAGGCCACCAACAGTAGACAAACATCAAATAGGTGGCAACCAACCAGCAAACCAGAAATAAACTAGAAGACAACCATAGTATAAGCACTACTTGTTAATCAAGTCTTTCTAGTCATCTTTAATGAAATAGAGGAGATCCTCCTTGTTGGAAACTTTTCCTTCAATATCCTTATCTCTGTCTAGAGAATCCTAAATAATCATTAGATAATAAGTAGCTTGATGTACAAATTTTAGGTAGACAGTTGTCAGCACTTTCATTTTGTTCTGAAGTGAGTGCAAATAATTTTTTATTTCCTTCATCTCCCTTTTAATCTGACTACCATCATCATAAGTGTCCTCAGAATCCTCCTTAACTAAGTCATATAAGGATTTATTTATCTCCTCAAAATCATTGGTCCCCTCTTTATCAATTTGTTGATCCAAACTAGGCTTGACTTTTAAAATACCCACTTTCTTCCCTAGATCCAAAGTAGAGGAATAATCAACAATTTTCACCAAAGGGGTTTTACCCCATACCAATTTTCTAGACCTCTTGATATTCAAATTTATAATACTAAAACTCTAAGGTTCATCCACATCCACATCCCCTTGTGCTTGGGCCTCCAAGTGCTCTTTATCTATAGCCAGATTTAGATGCTCTTCACCCACCACTTTTTTAGTCTTTTTCTTGCCCAGATTTTTACTCACAGAACCATCTTGAGGGAGAAATTTCATCTTCTTATTGCTGGAGATAGAAGGGGTGGTATTCAGCTCACATATCCCTTCCATAGCCATATAATGAGAAAGATTGGGGGGTCTATATTTTGCAATTTTAGGAGACGAACAACTAAAACCCAACAGGAGAGGGGGAAAGTAATGTTTCTTAAGGGGGTGTTCAAGGAAGGGGAGACAATGTCCTTGGACTTTGGAAGGGAACCATAGGGTCCCAAATAACAAAATATAACTCTCAAGGGGATATGGTCATCCAAGTCACTTTCATGGGTTTCTTCAATCACAAGATCCTTTAAAGGTTTAGATGGACACAATGCAAGGTGAAAATGATAAAGCTTGAAAATGAGACCTTTGTTAAATTTTCATTATTATCATATTTATGAATGATTTAAAAAATGAAATAAAAATCTTTGTGAGGTTATTTTTACTTGCCTAGTGTAAGTTGACACATTGTTACCTATGTCTGAGTGTAGGAGAAAAAGACTTACCAGTGGCAGATTCAATTTAGAGATGTTAAGCTTGTGATGTTAACTTTCATATCATATTAAATGTTGTTCGATTGTGTTTTTGAACTGGAAATGATTATCTAGTTATTTTTCTAATTTATAAATTTTTAATATCTACTTCTTATGAATTATTTTAATCATTGAGTTATCTTACTATTGAAAAAGATCTTTATTGTAGATTATGTTCTCAATTGCCATCATAGTTGTTATAATATTAAATTATATCAATGTACAATGAGATTATTTAATCTAAATGGATAACAATTTATTTATAACATTTAATGCTTTGCCTCTAGACGTAGGATAGTAATAAGAACTCACAATTGATTAGTAAATAGAATTGAGAATATTATCTAGAAAGATAACATTGATAATCATAAATGTGGAATACAAATGAGTTTAGTTCACCTTCATATTATGAACTTATGGATTAATCTTACTATGTGAAATTGATAAAAAAAACTTAATTTTGGGTTGGCCTCTATAGTTAAAATTAATGAGCAAGTTAATAACTCTTAACTCAACCTATTCTACGTGTGAATAGTGTGACTCTCCCTTAGCGTTAGTGTCATAGGAAACCATTTTGGCTAGGTTGACTATGTTGGGTCTATAAGTATCCTTTGGAATCATGTTAGATTAATGTAAGTGTATTTGAGATTTAATTTTCATCTTCTAATGATCATGGATAGTTATATCACATTTGGAATCATTGGTGGATGATTGGGAAATCGCATGCACTCTTATGTGATTTTGTACAAGTTTACATTATAAATTTCTCTATTATATTATCAACCTTATTATCCAAGAGCAAGGCTCCAAATTAATACCCAAACTTGAGTTTTCTTGAAATGAAAACTTGTAAGCTCTAGATTTATCTTTTGTAAATCAAAATCCATAACCGATAATCATCTACCCTATTCTAATGATTTTTGGTGAATATGATTTCAGAGGTAATCAACAATTTTTGGTACCTATTTTCCTTTTCATCCTATGAAGTCGATTCAAAATGGAGTTGTCAAAAATAGCTAGAGGAGTCCTAATGAGAAACCAGTTGTTTTTTAGTGGTTGATCTTACCTTTAAATTTATATAGAAATTTTTTTTAGTTCCTTTGGATATCTTTATTATTTTTAGTGATATCATTTATGAACCCAATTTATTCATAATTTTCTTAGGAGAATAATTTTTCAACATTAAAACCCATTTGGAATGCTGAGTTATTTTAGCATTTAAATTATTGTAGGTTATTTTTGTAGGTTTATAATGATATCCTAAAGCTATTAGATTATAGAACAAATTATAGAAATACATTTTACCTATTGGAAGTATTTTTGTCATTGCCATATCATAGGCTATTTAAAAATATTGAGATTGGACTAAGAGGTGAGCTATCCATGTCTATTTGCTTTTGGATTGAGTTATTCCTTTCCCACATTAATGGTTAACCTTGATCAATGTATCAATGGGTGGTACATTAGTTATATGAAAGTTTGATTTAAAATTGATCTTGGTTACTCTCTTCATTTTATTGTGCTTGAGGTTGTAATTATAGTGTCTAATTATTGTCAAATCCTTGGTAGATTGTGTTTATTACCATTGGTGACAAGATTGAGTGCATATATCATTGGTATAAACTAAAATTTACTAATATTAAGTATTTAAGTCAAGTCTATTGTTGTAAATTGGTTTTAGTGTAGTTGACATAACTTGTTACATCGAGTTTGTCGAACGTCTTAATGAATCTTGCATTCTAAGTTGAAGGTGAATAACGATGTAGTAGGTGACATACATTGTTTATGAGTGAATCCATTTAAGGTTGTTGTTGACCATTTTTGGCCTCCTTAGACAAAATTTAATACACCTAACTTAAAAATTTGACTCATAAATTATATACCCTCCTAAATCATCAAAATGAGAACATCAAGTTAGATTTAGGGTGCAAGAGCACTCATTAGCAAGCCTAGAGGCCAAGAAAACTAAGGTGCAAGTCGGACATAAGTAGATATGGTTAGTATGTGAGTTTTCAAATGAAATAAGGAGATATTATCATGTCATCAGTGACTCATCAGTATCCCCTTTTTCTTAGTTTCTTAGTCACTTTCTAGCCATGACAAGATAATGTAGAGTATTAGTAGTTCAAGTGTCTTGGTGTGAAGCCTAAAAGAGTGTTTTGGGCCATAAGTGGTGAATCAAGATGGTTTTAAAGGAATTTGGAATCCAAATCCATGAATGGTATTGATTATAACCACATCATATAATGAGAGGTTTTGAAGGATCAGAAGACTCAAAGAGCATTCCTTAAGGCCAAAACAAGTTGTTTTGCTCTCTCTAGGCTTGAGAAGCTTAACAAAACAATTGTGTCAAGTAAAATGGAAAAAAATGGGTATAAAATGGTTATTTTGATGGTTAATACTGATTAATATCACTATATAATTTAATTAGAGACTTCATTGAGCCCTCAAGGAATATATTTTATGTTTTGACCCCCTAAACCATACATTTTCTTAAGCTTAGTGCCATAGCTACTTCAAGGTTTGCATATAATCCTAAGGTTTAAATGTATAAATTTTTTAATTTAATGTCATATTATATTCCCCAAGGTTAATAAAATATTTCCAAAATTTTTTCATACATTTAAAGGACAAAAAATCCTTTTTTTAGTTTTCTAGGCCTAGAGAGCTAAGAGAGGCCTATAGTGCCAAAAGAGAGTGGGGTGACAACAGTACTTTAATTGAGATTTAAGACCTGAAATTTTGAGTATAGTTGGGGTAATTTTTTATATTGATAAAAATATCTCATTTTCCTTATTTCACCCCTATAACTCAAGAACTGTCATCAAAACCAAAATCAATTTTAAACCCTTCTTAAACCCTCAAAGCTTGGTTTTGAGAGAAATTTCACATTTTTGGAGATTTTTTATTAAAAAAAATTTGGTGTGAGCTATTATGGGTATATTTTACCTTTATACACCTTCCTCCATTAAAACGTAGAGGTAAAATGTGGAAAAGTGCAAGTTGGGCGAATTCAGGGTTTTGGCATGCAAATGTAGACAATCAGAAAAGGCATTTTTGAGGCACTTAAATGGTTTAATGGTAAAATATAATGATTATATAAGTTATATGGGTAATTAAAGTTTAAAAAAAATAATTATGTCTTTATACCTCATAAATCTCAAGATACACTTTTGTTTTCCCTATGTCTCGTAGTTCACAATTTCTGAGTGTACGCGAGATAAAAAATGAGTTTTGGGGCATCTATAGGTACAATGAAGATATTAAATTTGGTAAAGATGTTAATAATGATTTTATATACCTATAAATAATATTTTTATTAAAAAATAATATTTTAATCACTTATATTTTTACATAGTCCTATGTTTGTCTATTGAGGAGAACATGGAGCTAAGGTGTGCATCAAGCCAAAATTGGTGTTTTTGGAGGTCTTATTTGATTTAATGATGAAAAAAAATATTGGAATAGTTTTATTATTATTAAATGTCCCAATTAAAAATTATTGAGGTATTGATACCCCATATATCTCAAGATATGACCTTTTCTCACTTGTTAGTTTTCTTGTTTCACCTAAGCATGAGAGAGCTAATATGGAGCTTCAAGAAGAAAAAGGATGTTTTGAGTGCATGATGAATTTTTAAATATGTTAGTATGCCTTATAAAATTTAATATAACTCACAATTTCTATGGTATGGTCCATGATTGATAGAGAGAGATTGAGAGAGAGGAAAACCAAGTTGTCATATCTCCATTAATGGAGTCTGTGCTCAAAACCAGGTCTAAAAGTGAAGGTTGTAGGGGTAAAAATGAAAATTTATGGGATTAAAGTACTAAATATTATACATAATATCCATTAACATTATTTAATCATGTTCATCAATCCAAGAGAGGCTCAATTTACCCCAATTTAGCATAAAGACACACCTAGACCTACTAGGCCTAAAAGGTGGCAGACCTTCTCAAGTTATTTTAGGGACCTCCTAAGGGTCTCAGAGGATTAAATTAGTATTTATATAATTTTATGACCCAAATAAATATGATTTAGTATTTATAGGGAGTTTTCAATCCCAAAGGCACATAGACGAGGTCTAAAACTATTGCAAGATTAAGACGGATAGTGGGCAACTAAGGGGTGATCAGAGGTTTTTCACTTCAAGGAAAAGTAAAGGCCATGTATATGAAATTATAAATAATTTAAAAAAAATTCCAAGGTTTAAAAAATTTTTAGGAATTATCTTTACCTCATTGACTCATTTTTGCACTAAAACTAACCTTCTCAACTAGGCCTTCTCACGAAGCTCGAGGGGTACATGCAGATGCTCATCACATGATAAAAGGTTTTCATATGGGTCATAACTCATAGGAGGATGTTTATATGGTCCTTTAATACCAATTTCATGATTTAGGAGAGATAAATAGGTCCTATCATTATGAATAATTGTTAAGATTGAAAAGTGCTCAAAACCCTTGCAAACCCTCTCTAGTGGATCAGTTAGATCCACTCTTATTAAAACTAATTATTATTCCATAATTTCTCATTAAATTCATATAAAATCATTTATTATATCAAGTAAGAATTTTTTGGGTGTATTTGGAGAGAGAATTTGGTATGTATGGGCTACTTTGAGGCTCTTTTGGCTATTTTTGTAAGCTTCTCAAAGGTCTTCCAAAGGAGAAGATGTTTAAATGGTTTGGATAGGTTATCCTACCCATTATGTGTCATAAAATGGTCTTATATGATCTCCTTAAATTCATCGTGGCCTATTATCACTCAAAAAATTGAGTTTTGGGCCTTGAAAGAAATAATTACAAGTTTCACCTCCATTAATGGAGCCTTGAGAAACATTGCAGGTGTGTTAGTGGTCATGGAATGACCCAAAGTGATAATAATACCTCCTAAAAATCCATATTGTCTTTAAATACTCTAACAAGCTTCTAGCTCATAGGCAAGCTTTAGGGTGAAGGATCTCATGGCGGTACAGGCTCTTAAGAGGTCTCTAATGGTGAAAGTGTAGGTTAAATGAAATGTTTATAGGTCTAATGGTATCCAAAGGAGGAAAAGGGATCCATGTCAACATTAAATTAGACTCATTTCACTTTATGGTCTCCCAATCAAAATATTTTATCTTCACTAACCACTAGTGGTCAAGGGTGGCTTCTAGAATATGTTAATAGTCAAGTATGGCATGGGATGCAAGTGGGGAGATTTGAGAGGAGTTAGAGAAGTTTTATATGGAAAATTGAGAATTAGATGGATCTTATAGAAGATTTAAGACCTTTTTTCCAAGTGAGTGGACAAAAAGGTGCAAACTTAAGCCTTAATGCTTAAGTTCTAATTTCAACTTCACTATATAGTGCTCTAATGTGCAAACTTAAGCCTTTTTGAAAAAAAAAAGGTGCAAGTGAAAGCCAAATTGAGGAGATAAAGTAGGGAAATAAAATCCCCATATATCCTCCTAAATTGGGATGAGTAATGTGAACACTTTCAAGTGGATTTGAATCTTTTTGGAACCCTTTTACCCCTTTTTTTCTTTCTTTTCCTATTTAAGACCTCTCATTTTATTGTTGAGAAGCATGTTTCATGCTTTGGAAAGGGGAAAATTTGACATGATTTGAAATGAGATAGCCTATTAAAGTAAGTAAGATTGGTTACATTATACTATGTTTGAATCTTTGTGTGTATTATGGTTTATTTGATGAGGATCATGTGGTGGGAGTTCTCCCCTTTATTTTTGTCCTCTTCGTTCACCTTTGTGTATGGTAGATTTGATGTTGTAGGTCTTAAGTTGTGTTTATTAGTCATAGGTATGATGTATGATGTGAATGAGTCCATTCCTTCATATTCTAGACCATTTCTACAAGCTTTCTAGAGAATTACTTATGCAAACTCAACTAGTGTTAGGGTTGTGTAAGTGGTAAGTTTTTTGGTTTTATTTGTGTGTGTTTTAGTGCAGTTGGAGTATCATTTTATGGTGTATCACCTTTATTTATGTTTTTAGTTCCTCTATTACCCCTTATAAACCCTTTCCCAAGCCATAGAATCATCTTAATAAGAGATTAACTAGTACACCTAGGGAGATGGCCCATAACCTAGAGGTTCAACCCCACAATAGGGCACCAATAGCCTAGGGTTGTTCCCATTTTATAGCATAGTTGGAGAGATCCTGAAGAATCATCTCCAAGGGTAAACATTAATTCTACAATAATTTTTGTCACACTCGGTGGGAGTACTAATACATTATGCATATCACTAAAAGTTTTTTGGTGTTTTCTTTGAGTGCAATCAGCCTTTGGAGGCATGTTTGAAAACACCAATGGTGATTCCACTATGAACATAAGTTGGTTAGGTAGTCTAAGTGCCTAATTTCATAATTTAGTATGTATAATCAGACATATTTTGATCAGTATTCTCATTTTCTACCTTAGTATCACACTTAACAAGATAATAATGTTTATGTGTTTCCCCCAAGTCACCCTCAAGCAACCTATCAGTCATACCATGGCTCTTACCTCCCTCCCACCCTTAAAACATGACCAAAATTAGTTCCTTTAGAAAAAAAATAGTCATCAACTCCTCTTTGTTAATAAAATGTTTATCCTATTACATCCTTTTTATGATTCAAGAAATCACAAGCAAATTAGGTTTTTATGCCCTCTCCTATCCAAGAGGCTAAAACCCAACCTCCAAGAGCCTCAAATTATCCCCCTAGTCAACCTTGTCAAAGCTCATCTTTTTCAATAGTCAATAAAATCATTTTAGACCATGGAAGATCAATCATGAAGGTTAATATAGAGGTAGGACTTGGAAAAGAGTACCCCATCCATGCCATGAATAGGACAAGGGACTTATTACAAGAGTTTTGGGGTATGTGGGCAACCATTAAGGAGGGAGATTATCCATACTTTGAGAAGAACTGAGTAAAGGAATGGATAATCTCAATAAAGGATATGTTGACTCATTAGGAGGATGAGTATGTCAAACCCAAATCAATCACTTTTATCTTTTCTACCCCTACACACACTCTCCTTCAAGAACATGAAGACATAACACCATGGATCTCTCCCTATGCCAATGATCCTAGTTATATCATGCCCTCTCTTTTTAAACCACCCTCTCCTATACCCATTAAATAAGAAGAGAATTTGGATGTACCCTACACATTTCCATCATGGAAATTAGTTAAGGCAAAGAGAAGAAGAAATAGGTGTTAGTTGTGGTGGTCCAAGAACCAGTTCAAGAGAAGGAGTTAGTGGTTGAAGAGAATAACAAATAGGTGTTAACTTAGCTCAATGATCTTTCCATACAATATTTCCAATAATATTTATCCAATAGCCACCAAAGAGACCACTCAAGGTACCTAGTTGGAAGGACACTCTCTTAAGCACAAGCAAGGTAAACTTCTTTACCTTCCCACCATCTCCCTCTTGGATAAAGAATGTATTTTTTAAAGAATAGAGGAAGAGATTATAGTATCAAGTGAGTATTTATAATATGAGGTAAGTGTGTATGAGGAAGAAATATTAATAGGCAACCCACTTCATCAAAGTAAGCAAAAATTAGGTTTGGAGCTAGATAGGGAACATGAGCTAGTTTTCACTTGGTCAAGTGAACTCCAATTATCAATGGAAGGTAAAGTTGATCAGTTTGAAATAAATGGCCATGAAGAAGACTATAAAAATCTTGTATCCTTAATTGAAGATAAAGATGACCTCCTAAGCGAGGTGGGTGAAGAATATAAGTCAAGTTGTTATCCTTTAGAGCTTGAAATCAGACTTGATGCTAGTGTTGATCAAGAGGAGAAAGAGGATCAGAATGAGGTATGGTAATAGTTATACCATGACATCATGGACTAGGTAGAGGTTCTAAACTAGCCTATAACTCCTCTAGAGAATGAAAATGAACTTGAAAATTAGGTTATAAAGGCTAACCAATCTCAAGATGAATTATCCATTGAAGGCACTACTAATGTCTTCAAGAATGGAGAGTGGTCAGATATTAAACCACAATAATATGAAATTTTTAACCTTAGATGGGTTGGTAAGATTCCATGTGGCTTATTCCAAGGTGAGAAGATCAATAATGGTGTGATTTTGGCATTATCCCAGGTGACCAAAAAGAAGTTGCTTTTTGGAATTATCCTAGGTGACCAAAAAGAAGTTGCTTTTTGGCATGATCTAGATTCCTTTTGTGCAAACTTGGACACCCAACCTTCACTCCTAAGATAATAAATTGATTAAATGGTTTCCAAGATAAAGTATGAACCTGATGAGCTCTTGAGGGCTAAGTTTGTAGTCATAAATACATTAGAATGCTCTATTAGCTTTGAAGAGACACCAAGCTGAGTGATATTAATCACTCTCCCAAATTATATTGAGACCTTCTCCCAATACATTTTACACATTGAAAATCATAATGGGATTAGTTTTTAGTTATCTCAAGAGTAATTCTACATTGGGGACATATTTGTTCCAATTGACCCTCATGAGAGGCATTATTCAACAAGCATAGTGTTTCACAAGTAGAGTGTCTTTCATCATGTTTATGTTCATGAAGGGAATGATCAAATAACCTTTATTTTTGATCTAGGAGGAGGGTAAATCTTCAATTTAGTTGTATATAGTAGTTGGTGTGTTTGCTTTCTCTAAATGCCTTTGTCATAGATTGTTTGTATAGTTGGTGTCTTTTATTGTGTGATTTGGATGTAGAAGGTTGTTTTAATTTTTTATAGGTGTTTCAGATGATAGAATCAGTGTAAATCAGAGTCAAATTAATTTTTTGGATAGGTTGAGAGACTCCCTTGCCCAATGGAAATAGAAGGCACAAGTCTTTTGGCTTACAGGTTAGCCAACCCCATAGTGTCACCAAGATTATTAACCATTTTTGGCCTCCTTATACCAAATTTCAACACCCATAAATTTAAAATTTGACTCTTAAGGTATATACCCTCCTAAACCATCAGAATGAGATCATCAAGTTGGAGTTAGGGTGCAAAAACACTCATTGGCAAGCCTAGAAGCCATCAAGACTAAGGTGTAGGTCAAACACAAGAATATATGGTTAGTATGTGAGTTTTACAAGGAAAACAAGAGATATTATCATGTCATTAGTGACTCATTAGTGTCCCTTTTTTCTTGGTTTCTCAATCACTTTTTATCCATGATAGGATGATGCAGAGTACTAGCAGTTCAGGTGTCTTGGTGTGAGGCCTAAAAGAGTGTTTTAGGCCATAAGTGGTGAATAAAGATGGTTATAAAGGTAATTTGGTATAAAAAATCATGGATTATAACCACATCAAATAATGAGATATTTTAAAGGATTATATGACTCAAAGACCATTCCTTAAGGTCTAAAACAAGTTGTTTTTGCTTTCTCTAGGCTTAAGAAGCTTAGCAAAACATCTATGTTGGGTCAAATGGAAACAAATAGGTAGATAAATGGTTATTTTTATGGTGAATAATAATTAATTTCATGATTTAATTACATTAGATACTCCATTGAGCCCTCAAGGAATAAATTTTGTGTTTTGACCCCCTAAACCATGCATTTTCTCAAGCTTAGCGCCATAGCTACTTCAAGGTTTGCATATGAGAACAAGGTTTAAAGGTATAAAATTTGGAATGGAACATAAAATTATCTTCCACAAGGTTAATAAAATGTGTCCCAAGAGTTTTTACACATGTAAAGGACAAAAAATCCATTTTTTAGTTTTTTAGGCCTAGAGAGCTAAGAGAGGTCTGGAGTGCCAGAAGAGAGGGGGTGACAGTAGTACTTTACTTGAGATTTAAGACCTAGAATTTGTAGGAATGTTGGGGGAATGGGTTATATCCATAAACCTCTCTTAGTTTCATTATTTAAACCCTAGAACCCAAGAACTATCATCAAATCCAAAATCAGTTTTAAACCCTTCTTAAACCCTCAAAGCTTGGTTTTGAGAGAACTTTCACATTTTTTGAGATTTTTTATACCAAAAAATGTGGTATGATATATTATGGGGAATATTTTACCTTTATACACCTTCCTCCATAAAATTTTAGAGGCAAAAAGTGGAAAATTTCAAGTTGGCCCAATTCAAGGTTTTGGCATGCAAATGTAGACAGTCAAAATTAGAATGTTTGAGGCACATAAATGTTTGAATGGTAAAAATAATGATTGTATAAGCTATATGGGTATTACCATGTTCCAAAAAAAATTAATTATTCCTTGAGACCTCATAAATCTCAATATACACATTTTTATTTCTCCCTATGTCTCGTAGTTCCCAATTTTTGAGTGTGTTTGGGAGTAGAAAAATGAGTTTTGGGGAATCTAGAGGTTCATGACTTTATGTACCTATATCTAATATTTTTTTGTCCAAAATAAGAATGTAAGTACCCTTTATTTTTACACAATCTTATGCTTGTCCATTGAGGAGAACATGGTGCTAGGGTGTGCATCAGGCCTAAATTGGTGCTTTCAGAGGATTTATTTGATTTAATTATGAAAAAAAATGATTTTAAAAGCTGTAGTAATTATTACATTTCCAAATTAAAATTTATTTATGTCTTAATACCCCATATATCTCAAGATATGACCTTTTCTTACTTCCTAGTTTTCTTATTTCTCCCAAGCATTTGGAAACATGTTGGGATGAATTAGTATAGTTAATATACCTCACAATGTTCATTGGATGGTCCATTATTGATAGAGAGAGATTGACAGAGAGGAAAACGAAGTTGTCATATCTCCATTAATGGAGTCCATGCTCAAAACTAGGTCTAAAAATGAAGTTTTTAGGGGTCAAATGGGAAATTTATGGGATTAAAGATGCTCAAGATTATCCCTAATATATATTAACATTATGTTATCATGTTGATCAGGCCAAGAGAGGCTCAATTTAGCCTAATTTAGCATAAAGATGCACCTAGACCTATTAGGCCTAAAAGGTGGTAGACCTTCTCATGCTATTTTATGGAGATCCTAAGGGTATCAAAGGCTAAGATTAGTATTGATGGAAGGGTATGCCCCACCTAAACAGTCTTGAGTATTTATATGGATTTTTCAATCCCTAAGGCACATAAAGGAGGTCTAAAACCATTGCAAGATAAAGAGGGCTAGTGGGCAGCTAAGGGGTGATTAGAGATTTTTCACTTCAAGTCAAGGTACAAGCCATGGATATGAACTTATAAATCATGTAAAAAGTATTACAAGGTGTAAAATAAGTTTTAGGACTCATATTTACCTCCTTGACTCATTTTTGCACTAAAACTAGCCTTCTCGACTAAGCCTTCTCATGGAGTTCAATGGGTATCTTTAGATTCTCATTACATGCTCTAAGGTTTGTATATGGATCTCATCTCATAGGAGGAGGTGTATATGGTCCTTTAATACCAATTACATGCATTCATAGAGAGAAATAGGTCATATTATTTATGAATAATCATTAAGATTGAAAAGTGCTCAAAACCCTTCTAAACCCTCTCTAATGGATCGATTTGCTCCAAGCTTCTTCAAATGAATTATTAAGCCCTAATTTCACCTTGAAGACATTTTAAAGCATGAAATAGCTTATATAAGCATATTTTAGGTATATTTTTAGATATAATTTGGTACATATGGGCCATTTTGAGGCTCTTTTTGGCTATTTTTGCAAGATTCTCAAAGGTGTTCCAACTGAGATGTTTAAATAGTTTTCAAAGGTTCTCCTACCCTTGAAGTGTCATAAAATGGTCTTATATGATATCATTAAATCCATCATGGCCTGTTAGCCCTTATAAAATCATTTTTTTTGGCCTCTAAAGAAAAAATTGTAGGTTTCACCTCTATTAATGGAGCCTTGAGAAAAGTTATAGGTGTATTAGTGGCCATGAAATGACCCAAAGAGATAAGAAGACCTCCTAAAAATCCATATTCAAGTCTTTGGAGACTCCAAAAATATTCTATCTCATAGGCAAGATTTAAGGTGAAGGATTTCATGCTGGTAAAAGATCCTAAGAGGTCTCCAATGGTGAAAGTGTAGGTTAAAGGAAATGTTTATAATTCTTATAATTGTTAGGATTGTGGAGCTAAAAGCTTCACTGATGCAAACAGGAGGGGAGGTTGCTGAAGGTTGCTGAGTTGCAGAAGAAGTTGGGGTCGGTCTGATCAGCCGACGTCGGCGGGAGAGCACAGAGAAGCAACCGACGTCGGTCATATATCGGCCGACGTCGGTCACCTCCAGGCGGACAGGGACCGGCGTCGGTCGCCTGTGTGGTTCGACTGCGAGCTGATTACGGGCAGTTAGCTAACGAACCAAGTGTTTGCATGATGAGCGCTAATTTTAGACTCATAGCTGCGGATCTAATTATGGTAAT
Source organism: Torreya grandis (assembly GCA_037957365.1). Lineage (NCBI taxonomy): Eukaryota > Viridiplantae > Streptophyta > Pinopsida > Cupressales > Taxaceae > Torreya > Torreya grandis. The sequence goes on along the minus strand of JARHVA010000686.1, from coordinate 1,112,673 downwards.
TAGATGTCTAATCATTGTTTGGATGAGATCTATATAATAGACTCATGGTTGTATTGGAAAAGTGTGCTAGGGAGTAAGAGAGCATAATTATAAGCTCCTTCTGTGTGTGAGGTAGAGCTATGGTGCGTTCCTCCTAGTGCCACAGTACCAGGTGTGTTGGTGCTGGATTGGAGAGCCAGCTGGGTTCTTCAAGAGTTTAGGATCTTGGTCACAGTTGCATGGCCTATATAGGAGATCTACATGGTAAGTAAGATCGTTGATCTGCAGGTGTATGTGTGTGCAAGGTTGAGGTTCACAGGGGAATAGAACCATTGTTTGATTTGCAGGTGTGCAAGGTCATACAGACAGCAACACAATAGGGAGCAGTATCAGGCATGATCTACTTGGAGTACAGGTGTGTACTCAGATAGAGCAAGAGGAAGGCAAGGGAGTTCCTTCTATAAGTATGGTCTGTTGAATTGCAGGTTGTTGCAGATTCATGGGAGATCTACTTGAAGTACCTTGAGTACTTGTGGAGCACGTGGAGTGCGTGGAGCACTTGTGGTGTGCGTGGAGCACGGGAGGTGAACACCAACTCTGTATTTGAGTTGGGTGTTGGGACCTGTGAGAGGGAGAGCTTTGGGGAGAAGAATTACTGTTCACTTGAGGTGTGGGAAACCTCTGTAAGGTGGTGGAGAAGAAGTGGCATCTTCTTTATTGTATTCTTTTCTGTATAAAGTGTTAATACAATTTGGTATTGTCTCTCATATCTTGTGTTATTCTGAATTCTAGTTACTTGGTGAATCTGGTTAATTTCCGCATATTAAGTTGCTTGGTTTGGTAATCAAATTGTGTGCTTCCGGTTTATCTCCCAACAATAATTATACTTCATATAACCCTTCTCCTCCCTATGATTACACATCAGCTCACATACAGACTACCAACCCTAGTTATCCCATTTTGATACATTTTCCACTCACATGGACCTTTCCCACATCATACATCCATTCCCTATACATCCTTATCATCTTACTACCCTTTTACGCATAGACAAACCCTCTAGATGCCTCTCGAGGCCCTTCTAAATGCTTCTTGAGCACCTGGATTGGAATTTTGACCTAGGTCATGGCTTAGGGAGGAAATCCATAGAATAGGCTACATTTTTCTTCATAAAATCCATGGCTTAGGCCATGGCCCGGGTAAAATGTGTAAAAAAAGGAGCTAGTTTAGCCCAAATGGATAAAAATGGTCACTTTTTAGCCTTTGACAGATTAGGGTTGCCTTATATGATTCTTATTCATTCATTTTAATCTCTCTCCCCTTTATTTTTTCTCTAATATTACCACTTTTTTATCACACTCAAAGCTTTACTACCTTCTTAAATCTCACTTGGTTCATTCTTGGCACACTTAGCTTTCATTGTGAAAGGGGATGCCCTACTATTATGCAGTTCATCTTGGTGATTCACATTGCTCTCTATAGTGTTCCTAAATATTTTTGGTTCCTCATATCCCATTCAAGGCTCCATTTCACCTATTTTTTTTCTCCTTGCATTGACTCTCTCATAATTGGCAGCTTCTCCTTCACCTCCTCCATTACTTTTGGCTTCTGGTTTGGACTCAGCCTACACACAGCCTGATCCTCCTCCTTCATTGCTTCCTAGCTTGGATAATCGGTTGGTATAAAGTATGAACAATACTTTTGACTTTTATATGAGGGTAATCTATTATGCAAATTGTAATTCTTGTTTGTTTTCAATAGTATATATGATAGGTTTTGATTGTTTTAGTGATTTAGCTTATTTGGGGCATTATCTAGGATAGTTTTTGAAGTCTTTTTGCATTTGTGTATGGTTAAGAATACTCTCATTTCTTTAAATATCTTACATTACATGTCATTTTTGCTTTGTAAACACTTCTCATTGCATAGTAGAATCATAAATGCTCAAGATAATCTATACAATTTCCATGAATAATTTCCTCTCTTGTTAAACCAAAAATTTGCATTATTAGGAAACAATAGTGTTGAAAGTAAAGTGTTAGCTCAAATTTATATTAGGCATGATCTTTTACCCTTTCTTAAAAATGTCTTTACTTTTTAAAACATCTTTCATTTGTTTTTAAATTTCCTTTACTTCTAGTTTTACACATCACATGTTAGCTTTCTTTATTTAGCATCATCATTTTTGTAATTTGTATGTAAGTGAATTTCTAGTCATAGCTCATTTATTTATTATGGTTATACCCATTATAGATGCCTACATCCTTTGTGAACTTTATCATGTTATCCCTAACCCAATTTACAAGTACATCTATAGATTAGTGCAATCTGGCAAACCAAATAGCCTCTATAGATTTTTAGTAGTTGTTTAAGTACCCTATGTACCCCCTTACCAAACACTAGTGGCTCCACTCAAATTCTTGGATCTACATTATATCATGATCAATGGGACTTCACATATGGTCTCACATTATTTCTATCCTTTTTAGGACTCTCCTAGACAATTCCCCTATGTTAGTTGTTAGGATTTGCTTTCAGTTGTGTTTTAGCTCTTGCCTTGGTTATTTTATCTTGATTTGATTTTGTGTCAGTCTCCCTGATGGTTCCCTATCTATTTGTATTTCATATTTTCTCCTATGTTTCTCTTACTTAATTTCATCCATATCCAACCTCCCACCCTTGGAATGCCAATCCCATCAGATTTAAGGCCTTATCCATGAGCTCACTCATGAGTAGGTCATGGCAGTAATAGAAACCCATAGACACCATAAGACCTAGGAGGTTCCCTCATCCCAACATGGTGATCTAAACCCTCTCACATTATGTAGGGAACAATATTGATAGGTCTATAACCAATGAACTCAATGCCTTTTTCATTAGTCTAAGCTTCATTCATTTGAGGAGTTTCCTCTCAGCCTCATGCCATGATTCATTCACTCATTCAAGGTGATGAGGAACCTCTTAAATGATGAAGGCCTAATGAGCTACGTGTTATCATTGATGATTATTGTAGACACCTTAAAATTAATTAATTTCACCCTTTTACCCTTAGTATTAGGTGACATGTTTCCTCTAGAGATAGAAATTGCACCCATTCAATTTTGAGTGCCTCAACTAGTTCTCATGTGAGTTCCCCACCTTTTTTCTTAGTAGGAGACTCTATAACAAAAACCTACTCATGTCCATGTTTTGGGTCATAGGTATTCCAACTTAGTGAGGCATATTCATCGTGAGGATTCCTCCCATCCTCCTAGTCCATCTTTTAGAGGTTTAGATGAGTGTGTTGATTTCAATCTCTACCTAAAGACTAGAGATCTATGGGATGCCTATCCCAAACATCAGTGCCCTTAGGTTTACCCTCATCTAATGGCACATGAATAGTATCATATATACCTATGTCACTAATACCACTTCCATGAGTATGCCACATCATCTCATCATCCTCATAGGGAATGATACCATTTTCTTTGTCATTGCCCACCCCATGATAAGGATGATTTATAGTATGAGTGTATCCCATACCAAGGGCCACCTCAGCATCATCCCCTCTATGATTAGGGTTATTATGAGGTCTATTACCATAGGAAACATCATAACCACCATGATCCCCCTCAGGGAGTTCATTTCTAACCCATCATCAATTGTGCCTATGAGGATCTCCATACAAAGCCTCTAGCCCCTTAAGTATGTGTTATTCCCCTTTTTAATCATATCCATAAACTGATTAAGTTTAATGGGACCCAAGACTCCAGACCCATGGATCATATCACAACATTCATGATGGTGTGTATGGGTTGGGAACAAGACAAATACATGATGTTGAAGCTCTTCACTAATTCTCTATGATTTGAAGCTCTTATTTAGTTTTAGAATCTATCTCCAAATTTTCTCTCTAGTTTATAAATCCTTATAGATGAATTCCTCTAGTACTTTGATATCTATAGACCATTTAACCTTGGCATCCAATCACTTACCTCCATGTTATAGGCCAAGGGTGAGTCAAAATTTTATTTTGTGCATAGGTGGAACTCAACCATCCATACATGTAGGATACAGTTTTTGGATGATTAATTTTATGACATGTTCATGCAATCATTGAGGCAAGAGGTTCATCTTAAATTTCTCAAGTGTGAGCCCACCTCATATGATGAAGTTGTTAATGAGTTTATAAATATTGAAGTCTTGAGGTTTGTGTGTGCTTGTGCCTTGTGCTAACCCAAAATTCATCCTCTTTGCATGATTGCAATTGTAGAATTAACCAGTGATGGTGTCATTGCTTCTCCTCCTAAGAAGAAGTAAAGGAAGGAAAACTACAATTTAAATGATTTGAGAAAGAATTCAATTAACAATAAGGCTTCTGAATCCAGCATAGCAAAACCATGGATGGTGTTTCCTTATGACCTTACCAAGTTTTGTAATTTCCATCAGATGAAGGGCCATGATGATGCCAATTATGCTACCTAGAAGTATAGTGCATAATCCTCACCTCCATCTCAAATTTATCCCTCTTATAGAACCCAAATACAAATTGAATGTGTTCAAGGAGCCTCTTCTTGACCATGACAAGGAAAAGAAGAAGAAGAAAATAAATCCAAGCTAAGTCCCATCATTCCCCTTGATCTTCTACCTCTTCTGGATCCTCTTCCCAATATGACCTGAGAAAGAGAGCCAAGAATGAGAGTAGCAAGGTCATTACTAATATTGGCATAGCCTCTACTTGGGTATGAGTGATTTATCAACACATGCTTAGGTCAGGTCACCAACCTTATTTGGGATACTAGTGGTATTGGGCCTCATGTCTAGCCCATGGGGGTAGGGAATCCCAAAGTCAAATTTGAATTTTAGTGTAACATCCCTCCCCAGGATAAACAACATCTTTACTCCATCATAGAGGAGTTATAGAGCCTCTTAGCTAGGATTTCCATTTGGGACCTTCTTTGCCTTTTCCTTAATCAAAGGGGTCTCTCTTTGATGAGATTAGTCTCTTTTGTGAGGGTCCAATATGAGATGATGTTGAATTTTTGTTCAACTCTAATGCATTCAAGCACCCTCATCCTCCCATCCTATCTTATGACCCCACCTCTTTGCTAGATGCTTTTATTTTAATAAAGAGGTCTTGATTCCACATATATATTGGGATCTCCATTGATGAAGTATTTTTATTGAATATCTTTCCCATGTGTGTGTTTAATGAGATTGGGCTTAATTAGAAGAACCTCTCCAATTCTCACCACAATTATATTGGTTTTAAAAATGACATGGTTATGCCTATGAGGAACATGAAGCTCTAGGTCATCCTTGTCCCCAAGATAGTCAAAATTGAGTTTTGTGAGTTAGAATTTGATCTTTCATACAATATGATTATTGGCTATCCCTAGACCACTACCATGTAGGGTGTCACATCAATGATGTTTTACATGGTTCAATTTGTGAATGAAAGTGAGGTTCATACCATGGATGCTAAACCAAATCCTTGGGAATTGATTTACATAAAGATAAAGCCCTAAAGTGAGGCTTTAGCTATCTCTTCATTGGGATCTATGGATTCCCACACACTTCCTACTTCTAAGTCTCACTTTCTTAAGGATGAACATTATGATCTAGCTGAGTATCGAACAACATTCATTCATTTAGAGTGAAACATGCATCATCTAAATCCCTCTTTAGCTCCATGAAATTATGTTGGATCTTTCTTTCTTTGATACCTCTTTTAATATGTCTCCCTAAACATTGAGCTCCCCTTCATGGCATGTTTCTTCCATTGGATTATAGGATCTCTCAATGCATTTCCTATAGAGACTGTTAAAGTAGATGAGTTCAATATAAAGTGTTATTTCATTCATGTTACAACATGAAACCTATTCAAGAATATAAAACCATATTTAAATCTCATTCTAGCTTGTTGTAGGTATCATTATCCTTTTTATTGGTTAGGTTTGGAGATGTCTCTCTCTGATGGGCCAACCCTTGGCATCCCCATAGTGCATGTCCTAGTAGTTAATCCTGATGTGTTAGACCAATCACTCTATTTTACACCTAAGTGTTTCAATTAATGCAATGTTATGGATTTTTAAGGATATATATATGTCAACTTTGGTACTTTATCAAGGCCAAAGATCATTAAGATTAGTGTTAGCCTTGCTTTATAGGAATAGGATGTCTTGGTCACTTTTTTACATCCAAATTTTTAGATGTATTCTCTTGGGAAGATGTCAATATAAAGGGCATGGATCCCAATGTCATTTTACATAACCTCATTATGGATTATGGGTCCCATCCCATTTACCAAAAGTAATGGCCAATGGTGGTTAAAGTCTCCCAATTAGTCAAGGTTGAGATTTAAATGATCATCCAAGTTGGTTTTATCTAAGCCATTGACTACCCCAAATGGGTTACCAATATCATCCCTATTCTTAAGAATAATAGATCCATTCTCATCTGCACAAACCTTCAAGATCTCAATATAGCTTATCCAAAGGATAATTTTCCCACTCCTTTGATCGACTAGATTGTAGACTCCATAGCTAATTTTGAGATCATGTCCTTCATGGATGGATTCTTAAAGTATAACCAAATCTGAATTTCACCCAAATACCAACACAAGATGATATTCACTACTCCATGGGGTACCTTCTATTATTTCACCATGCTTTTTAATCTAAAGAATGTTGGTACTATGTATTAGCATGCCATGACCCACATTTTTCATGACTTCATCTAGAATATTGTGGAGTTTTATGTCAATGACATCTTCTACAAATCATGAAAGTAGTATTAGCATGTGTGAGACCTTGGGATCATATTTCAACATTTTAAGGAGTATGACATTAGCCTCAACCATGAGAAGTGCATTTTTGGAATTTCCACTGGAAAGATTTTCAACTTCCTCATTTCATATAGGGGAATTGAAGTGGATCCTAAGAAGATCAAGGCTATCCTTGAGATGCCTCCCACACACAATCTCATTTAGTTACAGTCCTTCCTTGGAAAACTCAAATTCCTTATATGTTTCCTTGAGGAATATGCTTATAAATCCATACCCCTCACACATCTCATATGCAAGAACACCCCATTCTTGTGGTCTACTAAAATCCAAGTGGATTTTAAGGAATTAAAATACATGCTTCATAATCCTCCCATATTGATGGTACCCATCAAGGGTCATGAGTGCACCTTGTACACATATATCATTGATCTTTCCACCTCAGGCATGCTATGTCAAAAGGATAACATTGGTAGAGAGAAAGAGTTATTTACTACATCTCTCACACACTAGTTATCATTGATCTCAACTACTCTCTTGTTGAGTGATAACAACTCTCCATCATCTTCACCATGAAAAAGTTAAGATATTACATGTTGGGCCAAACCACCAATGTGATTGTCCAATCTGATCCACTCTACTATTTACTTGGTAAGATATGCCTTGCTAGCTAGATTACAAGGTAGATCATGATTCTTCAAGAGTTTGATCTTTGCATTGTTAACTAATAATCGACCAAGGGTTTAACTATAGATGATAACTCATTGAATGCCCACTACTCAGTCCTAATGTGGAATTGATTAATGATTCCTTCCATGATGAGATAGTCTACTCAATCAGCCAAATTGATTTTGTGAGTGTGATGGATATCATTACATTGTCCATTACCTTGAGACACAATATTATCCCATTAATGCTCCTTAATAAGAACACTATCAAATCTATAAGATTGAAACTACCCCCAAGGAAATGGGAAATTTTAATATTTAAACAAGACTTTGAAGAAGATGTTTCTTTGTACCATTGCCCAGTCCAAGTGAAACTAACACCTCATGCTCTATCTTGCCCTTTGGGCCTAACAAACTAGCTTCTAGATGGCCATAGGGGTAACCCTATACTTTATCATGTATGGGTCTAAGTTTTTTCTTCCTTTACAGGTGTTAATCCCTATTGATGTATGAAAGTGTATCATAGGTGGCTCAGAGTGTTTAATAAACACTTATAATTTCTAGATTCATAGCATCCATTACATGAGTTGTCTATTGTGATAATCCTGCTATATTTAGTGGAATAGAGGCAAAGTGAATGAAATATTTCACAAAATTTATATTTATTGGTGGTTGGGAACCACTATGACCTATAGTTGATCTATGAATTTGAAGATAATATGTGCTAGTATGATGAATTATGATAAAACCTAAGTCTAAAGCTAAACTAGCATGAATATTCATAATGAAGCTAATCTAAGGTGAATTGATATAAAAAAATGAGAAAAAGGAAGGGTAAGCCAGAGGAGAAAAATGTTGTTGATATTTAATCCAAACATTATTAAAAAGCTCAAATTTCAACTCAACATGCATTTAACTAATATGTAATATTAAGTAGCATAAGATCAAATCCTATCACACATCAAGCAAACATCTAAATAAGGTATGGAATGATGTAAATAACAACTAGATTCACTTTAAATATTTACCCCTATAAGCAAATAGTCTTAGCACATATGCAAGAGAAAAAAACAAAATGAATCTAAGAACTTTCAACTAATCTAGCATTAGCACAAATTAACAACTCTGCATTTAAGGATGCACATCTAGAATACATAAGAACCATTCAAATCTAAAAAGTAGACCCAAAAAATGAGAGAGAATCCATGCTAGCAATTTACACATGAAAATATGGACAAACTTTGTAGAAATCCTTGCTTATATTAATTTTCTCAAAAGTAACAAAATGATTTTTTTCCTAAAAACTCCATCCCATTTTACAAATTTTAATACCCCTTTTATAGAATGCAAAGGAGGTATGCAAGTCATTTATGTCAAATTACATTTATACATGTGTATAAGAGAGTTGTCCTTTCTATAACATTCTAGAATAAATGATACCTTATAATAGACTAACTTATAGGCAATGTGATTTACAAGTTTCACATGTCTTTAAAAAAAGAATATTCCCCTTTCAAAATATTATACAAGTTTAGTTACAAAAATAATATTCCTAATTCAACTAACTTTGAGGCCCTTTTGTTGATTTAGTCCCCTATTATTGTAGTTTCAAGACCTTTATTGCTTTGTCATGTTACTCATCAATTAGTTTCAAATTGACTACATGTTCCATGAAGAGTTCATCCTCTTGGTTTACCAAGCCTCTGAGATCCTTTTCACTTCTTCCTAAAGCCTCTTTGATGCTTTTGGCTTCAGTAATCTTTTCCTCTATTGTTAGGATCATGCTCATGATCCTACTATTGTCTATTCTAGTCTTTCCTTGTTTCTTGATCCTCACTTCTTGCATGACTAGTGTGTCTCTAAGGTTAAACTCCTCATCAATGATGAGACCCATGGAATTGGGTGTGGATGGTTTGATGATCATGGTCCCAAGTACATGTTCCATCCTATTTTGTCATTACTTCTCATCTTCTGGGAGATTTTCTAATTTCTTGGACCATGTTCTCAAAATTTTGATCTTGTCCACTATTAATCCCATGAATATGTTTAGATGGGCCAAACTAATTGTCTTAAAATTAGTAATTTGATCTTTAGCCAAGATACTAACCAAATACTTTATTTTGCCTCTAGAGTTCTACCATTGGTAGACTAGGCTCTTAGCTATTGCATCCTATTGGCTCAATACACTTTTCCTAGAATTTATTGACTTTAAAGAATAAAAAATATCAAATAAAGATGCTTCAAACATCTTTATCATATCCTCTGATACTGACAAGATAGCTTGCTTCTCCAAATGTTCCTTTTGTTGTTGCATGCCGTTGAGGGTAGCTTGCAATTGTGTTTATTGTGCTTGGTCTAATTCAAGAAAATTATCTTTGAATATGGTATTTTCATTAGGCTTTTGACCTACCATTGAAGTTAGACCAATCATTGGTTCTACCTTTTGATAAGTGATCTCCTCACCACCTATCATGAACTTTTTCTTTATTATCCTTTCTAATCTAGTTATCTTAGGATAAAACTTGACTTCCACTAATGACTATGTTACTTGTGGAGTTGGGATCTCCATTTTTTTTCCACTTTATTCTCTTGGAGGATCCAACTTTCTTTCCTCTTCTTATTGTAAAGCCACAATTCATGGCTTAAGTTCTTCATGCATAAGGATGTTGATTGCTTGCATCATTGCCTAAGAATGGTGTATAGTAGGTATTTTTTGCAATTTACCATAGATGAACCATTATTTAATAGTTGGACCATGAATCAAGTTATCCTCACTAAAGATAATTAATTCAATCAAAGGATGAGTGAAAGTCACCTTGGGATTCTTGGTTTTTACTAGAACCAAAGCTAGCTCAGCTTTTCTCTTAGGGGTATCCACAAGAATTAGGTATAATGTTATTTACTTGACCTTTTCTTTCTCTACCTCCTTAATTTGAGATTCTTCTTCATCAGACTGATAAGTACTAGACAACCTCTATGTGCATCCTCAACTATTTTACTAGGGTTAAGGGCTACCCTATGAATCTCTTCCACTGGTGAACCTTATTCCTCTGCTTTGGCTAAAGAAGATGCAATTTCATTAGGGTTTCTTTCTTTTGTCATTTACTCAATATGTGTTTCTGCTTAAGGTTTAACTAGTAGAGATCTAGAAGGTGCACTACTTATAAAATGGTACTACCTTAGCCCCAACTACCATCTATCATCTCCTTTATATTACCTCAACATTATAGATTTAGGTTTGAGGCTATGTTCTTTCAATATCCTAGTGACCTTAGAGAATAAAGATGTTTTTGTGTAAATAGGGTCAAAAGGGCTAGGATGGTGATCATAAAATACATTCAACATCCCTTTAGCCTTAAAATGCTCTTCAACTCTTCCATGGGGATCTCATTGCCTTAGTTCATCAATTTGTAAATTAAATGATGTTTTATGCCTAGATGCTACTTCAATGTTCTCCCTTTATTTGAATATGATCCTCCCAATGGTTATTGGAAGGTTATGGAGGAGGCCCTTCTTATTGGTCCTGCATAGGCCATCAATGCCACGGAATAATTGATATGCTACATCTTGCTCTAATAGTTTATTAGGTACATGGATGGGTATCCTAAGTTGGGTGTATTTGGTCCCTTCAATCTTGATGATTATACAATCTAGGTACACCCAAATTTCTCCCATAGTCTCAACATAATTTTTGACTAGTGGGACAAATCTCTCCATGGGATGACCATCTATAGCCTCACTGAGGGTTGGATAAACATAGTCATAGATGAATTGAATGTGATCCCTATAATTGAATATGTGAAATTTGCATAAATACTGTGAAACATTTTGTATTCCACTAGGTGACCATTCCCTAAGATTGGGAATATTTGATGTAGCAAGAAGGCCATCTAAAAGGTATGAAATCATATAAAATTGAGTCCTAGTCTTCTTTCTGATTGCAAAAAACTATCTACTACAAACAATGCTAATTACCTCACCTAGAGGAGGGGTGATCTACTTTTCAACAATTAAATAAACTAAAAGTACCTAAATTTTGTCTACATATGTGGTGGTTGCATTCCCACATAACTTGTTCATCATTGTCATGATCATCCTTATTCTAGGTCAAAATTGGCTAATGCAGAGGTTATTGTTGAAGTCTAAAAAGACTTGGTTCCCAGAATATAGTGATAAGGTAAGGATGTTCTTTAAATCATTTTCCTTGGCCTAGTTATTGATTAAGGTTAAGTCTATTTGTGGTTTTGGCAACTTATATTAGTTCTCAAAAGATATGGAAGAGATAAAAGCTATCTTCTTACGATTGTGTTCATTGATTAACATGACCTTATCAATTTTCAATCTTTAAAATAAGAGTGATAATGTCTATATAATGTAATATCTCAAGTTTTTTTATATCATAATGAAGACCCATCATTTGAATTACAACTATGTCATAGTAGAGACTTTTGGCCAACACATTATTCTCCTCTTCTTGGGTAATTTATTGTTTGTCTTCAATGGTCCAAAAAATCTTTGTCCAATTATTGTCTCCCATGTTGAGAGTGGTGGCACTAAATTTTGTGTCTTTAGAATACTCCCTTTTGTATCTGAGGTCAAATAAAGTTCCACATCCTCCTTAGAAACACCTATTCGAGCTGTCATGGCTATGAATTTCACTAAATTGTTTGCTAGTGGATCATACTTCAACTATGGATTAAATTATTATTGCAAATATGTTAATTTAACTCTCCTTGACTTTTTTATAATGAACATAAGGTTGAATTCGGGTTTTTTTAAATTCCAAGGCTCTTTTGAAGGTTTTCATAGTGTTTTAATGGTGACATCTAGTCAAACTTATATGAACTTCATGCTTTAGATTTGGTTTAGATCTTTGTATTTATATGTTTGCTTTGTTTATCCCATAAGATCTTTTAATCCAACATGTATGCCTATATGGCATCTCCATGTCATCAAAACACTTATTTATTTTTGAAAAATGACCATTTCCCTTTGAAAAATCCCCTTTTCTTCACACTATTATATCTTCTTACACGGATCAACATGGACCATTGATCTTGATCCAAAGGATAAAACACCATTTGATGCTTTATGATATTCCTCATGATTTGATACTTGTCATTATTGTATTTGTTATGGATTTCTTGAAAATTCCACCTTGATCTCTCACCCTTGGATCATCTCTACCCAACCAAATGTGTGTCATCAATCTTGATCTACTAGATTATGTCCTTTACTCTGCATACCATTTATCAGAATGTGT